>OX328128.1:31694408-32044408 GCA_946811695.1 Gonocerus acuteangulatus
TCTCTCTCTCTCTCTCTCCTCTCTCTCTCTCTCTCTCTCTCTCTCTCTTTCTCTCTCTCTCTCTCTCTCTCTCTCTATATATATATATATATATATATATTACAATCTGACCCTGATACCAGATACTAATTTGTAATTATTATTCATTTTAACAACTTACATTCTAGCATAAAATACAGGAAATTAAACTAAAATAATACCTATTCATTAGAAAAACAATATAACACCATAAGGTTTGTGAATCGTAGAGTAGTACACTACATAAAGAGATAAAAATATTTTACAGGCAAAAATATTACATAAAGATTACAGATATACACTTATAGATTACAAACTTATAGTTATAAATATTTTAAGAATATATGTTTAGGCTTTCTATGGACATATGTTTTTTAATGTATTCATATCATAGTCAATGCTCAGTTAAAAAAAAAATTATTTTGCACATATTTGCATATATGTATTGGATTATTAGTATTTTTTTTAATAGTTGGTATTTGACGTTTAGCTCCAGACTAGACAACCATATGCCAGAAAAGGTCTCATGAACAGTTTATAAATTAAAGTTTTGTATCAGCTTGGAAAGTGTGGATAGTCTATTGAAGTAGGGATATAAACAGTAGTCAGTAAACAAACAAAATATTATCCTACTTATACAATAAACTATGCAATCTCATTTGGAGGCATCAACTGAATGTACATACATATATTAAGCAGCATATTACAGACACTTTAATGCCTCTGCTTGTGTGAATAAGTGAATTAAATTTCTTATCACAATGCTGGTTCATTGGAAAATACAGATATCATATTGAAGGAGTGAAATCGCCGGTGTTTACTCATTAATAAATAAATCATAACGAAGACATTTTGCAAAACGTCTTTGATGAAAGCAACATCAATTATTACATTGCTTTTAAATGTTTAAGAAGTATATTTGATTATCCCATTCTTGTATTACAGTTAGTATATAAGATTATACTCCCTTATATAATATGTAAGACATTTTATACCCAAAACTATGAAAACATTTTATATTATGTAATTATGAAAAAAAATTGCAGGCCTGTGGTTGGAGCAGCTTTGAGTCAGCCGACGTTCACTGACCGGAGGAACAATGGTACTCAAGTGATGAGGCCACTAGTAGCAGTGATCACTTAAGTGATTTCTCCCCAGCTGAATAGCAACAAAGTGGTGAAGAGGGAGGGAAGAGGCATTTAGAATAAAAGGCTCGCTTTAGAGGGGAAATAGCCGCAAGATGGCCGCTCATTAGTCTGAAAAATTGCTTCTTCAATATCTCTAATTGTTATAACGGAATTTTATATTAAGGATTGCAATATATATATTTATTTATTTTTTATAAGAAAAAAAATCAGTCCCGTAACAGGCCACGAGGGCTCTGAGGGGCAGATACTATAGAGGTATCTGATTCATGACCATACGGCACACTAGGGAGAGAGAGTGGTCAGCGCTCCGACCGCCTCATTTCCCCTTGCTGCTTCGACTGCTTGGTTAATTAGCACCAAGATACCCATTTATAAATTAGTTAAAGGCTTTGTTGGCCTAGGGACGGTCAGGGAGGCCGAATTCAACCCATAAACGAAGACACAAGAAGATAAAATCTTGAGTGCTTTCTCGGGATTTGATCTCAGGTCCTTCAGCTTAGTAGTCCAGTGCTCTACCACTGAGCTAACCTCGCCCCCTTATTTTTTAGAATCTAATGATTTTTTAAGAATACTAGAGAGCTGATTTTGGATGATTCTGTAAAATAAGTGTAACATCGAATGCTACGTTCTGGTGAAAGGGATGGCTACTGTAAGAAAAACATAACATTCAGTAAAATATATAACATTAAAAAATATCCGTAAAGTTTTTCTAATCACTCGATCACGGAGAATCCAGATTCCTCTAATGTTGGTAAATACTGTATCTAAGCACGTACTTAGATTTTCCTGCACTGTTCTCTGAAATCCCAAACCCCTAAACCCTGCGATACAAATGCCACCATCGCAGCTTAACCGATTCGTGATCTTCGCCCTAACGACGGTAATCCGAACCACTTCAAAATCTCCACGTTCGTTTGCTAAGTCTCGACGTAAATCTGGAAGTATCACAACCTTTGCTCATAGATTAGGGATAGGTTTAAAAAATTTACATACTGGGATTTTGTGTTTTGAAGCAGTATTTCTTTCCAATTATGCAAGAGGCAATAAACAGTGATTTATCAATGATTAAATTTAGCTCTACATCAGCTCTTATTTGAATATATATAACATATTTTATAATAAAAACTAGCTGAATGCTCGTGCTTCGTCACGGCAGATAAGTAGTTTTTTTATTGCGATAAATAACATATCATCAAAATTAACGCTACTATTTAATTGTTGGCAGTTTATTATAGTATGGTTCCGTCATACTATATGTTATACATCAATTGATAAGTAATCAAAGTATAATGGTTCTTGACCCTTGGGCGCTCCGAACTAGTGTCAAGAAACAGATAACCTTTAGATAGCCCGATATCTATGGGTTACCCATGGGCGTATATAAGGGGGGGCTGCAGCCCCCCCCCCATCTAGAAATTTTGATTTCATCGATTAAAGTGTGTCATAAAACCCTTAAAAATAAATTAATGAGATCACTTGGTTCAGAAAAAATATTCTTTTTGTTGGTGTAATACTGTATTAGTGTACCGGAAATGCTTCCAGGCCCCCAAATCCCCCCCGAAATTATTTCCTATAATTTCGGTAACAATACAGGTTAAATTTCGTTGTCATAATAAATATACGTTAAATTTTAAAAATGTATGTTTCTCAGATGTCATTTTGAAACACCTATTATGTTTGCGAGCATTACCAAGAAATGATCTGCCTGGGCATGATGATGGGAGAGGAGGCTGCGCAAGGGTTCGGGATATTATTACCTCGGATGGACCATCACCAGGTATAGCGTAAACTCTATGGGGGACAGTTTATTTCTAGTAATTCAAGGACTGCCATTATAGTTGAAATGAACCGCAAATAAAAATAATATTTACGAAATAGTTTCAGTACAGTAACACCTGACCGTTTATCGTCCTAGCAACGCATTTTGCCTAGGCTTGCCTGCTCTAACCAACTAAAAATTCAAACACGTCTAAAAATACTTAAAAAGAAAAGGCATCACCCCTATCCTGGCTAGAAAAGGGTGGTAACCTATAGATAACCCGTCCCAAAATTCGTAGTTAATAAAAAATGGACGTTAAAATTTAAATAAATAAATAAAAATACTTAAAAATTTGAATATCAAAAAATCCTTTCTTATCGAGTGTTTACATCCTAAAGGGAGCGCCCTTGCAAAATTTAAAATTTTTCTGTCAAGTGGTTTGGGCTGGGTGATGATAAATCAGTGAGTGGTATTTGACAAATATATACTATATATGTTATTATATTTTTTTTCTTCTTAAACTAACTGACTGTTACCTAAACTGCCCTGGATGGTGCCTCCCTGATAATTTAATCCCCAGCGTCACAGAACATACAAAATCAGAACTAAAATTAAAAGGCCGATGATTGAAAAGAATGATTGGAAATATCACATTATATAGATTCAATCTAAATATGGCTGTTTATTTCATTGACAAATCTCTATTACGATATAATGGCTCCAAATCATGTTGAGTGATAACCTGACAAATAATGGGCGGAACAGCTGATTAATTGATATCGGCTTGTCAATTATCCACGTTGCATGTTGGGATCCTTAGCATTCTCCGATTATTCTGTATGCACAAGTATCTCTCTCCAACAATCAATACATTCAAGGCTATTATTGTCTCGAAGGCATTCATTCTTTATCCCAATTGGAACTTGGAATCACTAAATATTACATTTCAATCAAATTTCTTTAGAAAAAATGAATCATTCGATGGATAGAACGCCGGGCTTTATTGGTATTATGAATTTGACATCATTAACGCCTATACTGGGTCTGTCTGTGGTCTATTGGCTATCTCCTGAGTTTCATATACGGCAGACGAGGGTACAAGTCCCACCAGTGACCACCAGCTGTATAAACTGTCTATGTACTATCCTATCATATATCTATGTAAAATTCTATCTACGCCAAATCCTATCATATGTAAAGCTCTATCATCTATCTATGTAAAATTCTATCATCTATCCGTGTCAAATTCTATCATATATAAAGCTCTGCCTTCAATCTATGTAAAATTCTATCATATATAAAGCCCTGCCTTCTATCTATGTAAAATTCTATCATATATAAAGCTCTGCCTTCTATCTATGTAAAATTCTATCATATATAAAGCTCTGCCTTCTATCTATGTAAAATGTTATCCTTTATAAAGCTCTATTATCTATCTATGTAAAAGTCTACCTTATATAAAGCTCTATAAACTGTCTATGTCAAATTACATCATGTGGAAAGATCTATCACCCACGTATGTTAAATTCTATCGTATGTAAATCTGTATAATATATCTATGTTCAAATCTATCATATATCTATGTAAAATTCTATCATATATAAAGTTCTATAAACTATCAATGTCAAATTTTATCAAATGGATAGCTCTATCATCTACCTATGTAAAATTCTATCATATGTAAAGCTGTATAAAATATCTATGTAAAATTCTATCATATGTAAAGCTGTATAAAATATCTACGTAAAATTCTATCATATGTAAAGCTGTATAAAATAACTATGTAAAATTCTATCATATGTAAAGCTGTATAAAATATCTATGTAAAAATCTATCATATGTAAAGCTGTATAAAATATCTATGTAAAATTCTATCATATGTAAAGCTGTATAAAATATCTATGTAAAATTCTATCATATGTAAAGCTGTATAAAATATCTATGTAAAATTCTATCATATGTAAAGCTGTATAAAATATCTATGTAAAATTCTATCATATGTAAAGCTGTATAAAATAACTATGTAAAATTCTATCATATGTAAAGCTGTATAAAATATATATGTAAAAATCTATCATATGTAAAGCTGTATAAAATATCTATGTAAAATTCTATCATACTTAAAGCTGTATAAAATATCTATGTACAATTCTATCATACATCTATGTAAAATTCTATCATACATCTATGTAAAATTCTATCATATATAAAGCTCTATAAACTGTCAAAGTCATAGTCTATCATATGGATAGCTCCCTCATTTCTGTATGTAAATTTCTATCATGTGTAATGCTGTGTCATTTCTGTATGTAATATTCTATCATATGTAAAGCTCTATTATCTATCCTCGTAAAATTCTATTATATGCGTCAAAACAAAATCATTAAAACGTTACATACTTTGGTTACCATCGACCATACATCGGGTCATACATTTAGCTCCTGGAATATAGAGCGAGGTAAGCATAGGTAACCAGTGGTCACTAACAATGTGTTCTTCAATTATTCAGCTGGTATTGGACATTACTAAATAGCGAGAAGGGCAAACAATGCGAGGACAACAGGTATTGGATATTCCATCCGGGAAATTTCTCTGGTCAATAACATGAATTTATCAGGATTCAATACAACGCTCTTCAACAATACAAACCTCAAACGGTATCCAATTTCTCGCATATATCTAAAACATATTGTTTATTATTTTATTTATTTTTTTTAATTGACAGTGATTTTTTATATTATGACGGTATGAGATTAACGGCAGGTGCATAATTCAATAACTACCATACACACAAATTAAACTTTTTTAAGTAAATGTAACTAACAAGGGAACATCTCCAAGTATCCGGAGCCGATTTTGATTAAACTTTGTATATTTATTAAGCACATGAAAATAATCGATACGTATTTTTTTGTATCGGCCTTATCGCACGTTTAAGGAGCGAAAGTACCAAAGTATATATATATATATATATATATATATTATATATATATATATATATATATATTTATGGCAACGAAATTAATTTAAAATCATTTCTTCATTCAAAAAAAAAATCTCAAAAACATGCAAAAAATAAACCTGGCTAAAATTGTGGTCAACTATCTGTGTTTGCAATTCCTGCTAATTAGGCTTCTTGTGCTACTAATTTCGTGTATTATTATATGTGTCTATTATTATATGTGTCTATTATTATATAAATATTTCATAACTTCGGCAGGTTAGTTTCAAGGGCGTTTATAAGGGGGGGGCTGCAGCCCCCCCCCCAGAAATTTTTGTAAAAACTTGTCGTAAAACCCTTAAAAATAAATTAAATAAGATCACTTAGTTCATAAAAAATATTTTATTTTACGTGTAATAGCGTTTTAGTAGCCTAAAACTATTGCAAGCTATAAATCTTTAGTATTCCATACCCCCGAAATGGTCTCAGCCCCCCCGAAATTTTCACAGACCCCCGAAATTTTCACAGACCCCCCGAAATTATTTTCTATATACGCCCATGGTTAGTTTTGAAAAATATTCTTGTACCAAATGAACTGGCAACAATGCCGTTTTTCTAAATAATATAAAGATACAACATAAGTATTCATTTTGTGCGTGATATGTACCTTTTTTGTTGTTAGTTTTAGTTTTAAAGGGGCAGTCAGGAGATTGAATTATTCTAAGTAGAGGGGCTAAATGTTATCATCTTTGATCTTTAAAAAATATAAGGTGTATTTAATGAAAACTGTGTTAACAATAACACATTTGCGGCACACCAATTTTATCGATTTACATGTTCACTATCGACGTATTGTGGTAAAATCGTAGGAGCTTCTTCAGTTTTCTTTAGTTTTCAAAATAATTTTTTTCACGATTCAAGACAGTGTAATATATATATGTCAATATAAGAAGATAAAAATATTTATGGCGCAGAGCATAATAATTTTACCCATATAAACATTTTATTGGCAGTGCCCTTAGTTTCATAGCTATATTAAAGTTTACTTATGTTTGGGCTTGAGTTAAACTTTATTACCTTGGCAGTTGCGGTGTGCATATAAATATACTCTCATTTAAAATGATTAAAATGGAAGCTGTTATAGGTAAGCGTTACGATTTTTTTTGCGCGAATTTCGTCCCTAACGCCATCTTCCAGTGGACGGATTTTGTTGGTTAACGGACTTGACCTTTCAAATTGGACGACGGATTTTTGTACCAAATTTCATCAAAATCGGACCATTCGTCTTCTACCTAGAGAGCGAACAGACATATATATATATACAAATTTGAACCACCATCATTTTCGGTCTCTAGGGGTTCTGAAACGCAAAATTTTCTAGTCGGCACTTCTGGATTGCCTCATGAGATCAACCTTATAAGCGGGGTTCCTCCCTAAGGGGGAGGGAGGAACCGCGCTAAAAAGAATATATAATAAAAAAAACAGAAAAAGAAGGAAAATAAATAAAAATTAATAGAATAAAAAACATAAAGGAAAACAAACAAAATAAAAAATGTTTCTGTCAATATGCCGCTTTAGTCGTGGGGTGAATTCACGTTATTGCGCTGTCTGCTGTTCGTAAGTACATGTTTAACGGTCAGAATCTCGTTACGCAATCTGCCAATTGGTCTGTCCTTTCTGTCTAGTAGGTAGGAATGGGTAAGTAAGGTGTGTCCAATACGAAGCCTGTATAGGATGACTTCGTCCCGACGGGAAAAGTGTTCATTTGACCAGGTTTTCGTTGTATTTTTAATTTTCCCAAAACTGGGCTTCAGTTTTTAGCTACTCACTTTTCCACTCGTACAATACGTATTTTTAGCATAAATATGCTTTAGCGATGACTAAACTGGAAAAAAAAAGTTACAAAAAAGTGTCCACTAGCGTTCGCGCATGCGTAATATGAAGACTGTATGTTATACAGTATATTACATAGGTTTGTCGGGTGGAAAAAAAGCATATTTATGTTCCTGAATTTGAGCAGAAGGCTCTAAACGAAATTAATTTTCACATCATACTGGGTCAATCCCGAATCATCCAAAATAAAAGAAATCTTTGAAGGCCGATGTTTGACGTAGCACCGACTTTGAAACTGGTAGCCAACTATGAGATAACTTACAAACTAAGCCCAAATTAATCGATTATCTTTTACCCTCTTAGGACTCCAGAAGTATCTTAGATCTTGAAAAAAAAGCCAGTCTCGTAGGAGCGATTTTCATGGTTCAGCTGAAAATGACCGTTTGTTATGATAGATCTATTAGATTTCTCAGCACATTTGTATTTAAATTTGAAACTACCTACAGGAATGAAGTTTATTGTATTGAAGTATTATTATAATATTTATAGTTTTAGTATTATTATAGCAACACTATTTTAACTGTTGCCATAACGATATAACCTAATTGTATTTATAATATTGGTTTGTTGTGTATTTGATTAATGGTTAACGCATTTCTATTGGTCTATTCTTATGAGCATTCCCTAGCGTATTAAGTGGAGTTCATATGGCGACAACACAATATAGCAAGGATAAAGGAGTCTGTTTCGAAGCAATGTTAAATTTCATATCGGTCCATTATCCACCGAAAAACCAATATGATCAACGAGTTGGATTGACTAGAAGTTTGCTATAACCTTGAGCGAGTGTAGCGAGCGAAAAAGCATAGCAATTATGCTATTAACATAAGTGCTTCGCGTTTACGCTCGCAGAAGGTTATATCGAAACTCTAGTCAACCCACACATATTTGATTGACATATTTGATAATGGAGACCCGATGGCCGTGAGGGTTAAGGCGTGAGCACTTAACACTCCGTGCCAAAGGTCGTGGGTTCGATTTCCACTAAGGGTGGTGGTTTTTTTCTTTCGAAAAAAAGAAAAGGCATCACCCCTATCCTGGCTAGAAAAGGTTGGTAACCTATAGATAACTTAAAATTCGTAGTTAATAATAAATGGACGTTAAAATTTAAATAAATAAATACATATTTGATAATCCCGTCACTATATTGGCATTAACTCAATTGACGCGTTGATCCTGCTCTCTGACCAAGTGATGATCTAGATCTCTGAGAGCCGGTTCTTTAACCTGCGTTGAAGCTAATACATAAGTACCCCTATCCTGTATGATACATTCTGAAAGAAGGTAATTTCTACATATTGATGTTCCACAAGTAAAAAAATACAAAAAGGATTTAACAATTTCTCCAAACCTTCATTCAACTAGATCTTCACGGGACTATTTTCGATATATCTTAGGATCGGTGAAGATCCTAAGATTTTTCAAAAATTATTTCATGAGTGCAACTTTAGCAGGGAAATTCCATCGGAATTGCTTAACGGTACTGTAACTTCATTACGATGCTAATTCCCCGGAAAATAATTTATAAATTTCGTAGATTATCCAGAGTAAAATATAACATTAGGAAATTACATAAATCCCTAGAGAATGTTATTCAAATATGGATGAAGAGAAAGAGAACAGAAGTTTGTATATAATTGTAGAGCAAACTTTGCGGACAGGTTCAAGTCTTTAATTAGTTGCAGACTGCCGCCGTGAGATGGCGCGTCATGCTGACGACTAGACGGATAACTGTGAAGGGGCTGGTAGAGAAGAGTGGGGTGGGAAAATTACTCTCAAACTACTAGAACTACTAATAACATCATGTCACTCTTTAATTTATGGATAAATAATAAGTAATTACTCTGCAAAAACTCCGACATATGGATTATTTTAGTGCGTTTCAAGTAGCGCGCCTGTACTTGGACTCAAAGTTGCGCGTTTATTGTTGCAATTCATTGTCACATCATTTCTCATATTTCAGGATTGTATTGAGGGTCTACGTGATACAATTACGTAAAACCCCGCCAAGATGCCTCATACTGCTAATAATGAGGCAAAAAATGCAGGCGGAAATCTCAATTGTGACGTACTGCAAATTACTGACAAAGATCTGACAAAAGTCAAAACGTCAAGTAAAATAACATTGGAACTACATATGGACACAACTACCTGTCAATAAACTCCGGACAGTAAAAAACATAGTTGACAAATGGCCTTCCAGGCATCCAGATAACAAACGCGAAAAAACAATTCTTGCCAGACTGAGGACCTACTCGACTAGCTCACGAATACCTTACGAGAAGACGAGATAAACCTATAAGCAGTATATGTAACAAAGAACTTACGATTAAACACATACTGACAGACTGCCAAAGACGATGCAATTTTACATCCCGGATGATATGCAAGAACTCCTCGGCAATGATAGCCAGTACATCAACACTATAGTGACCTACCTCAAAAACACAGGAATATATAATCTTATTTGACGGCAATAAGCACTGTTTACTTAAAAATAACGGTATACTTCCATAGATACAATAAGCAAAATTTATCGGTGAATTCTTCACATAAAGTTAAAATGTTATACAATGATATTAGCTGTGCTGATTTCCTAGAATAAATGTTTCAGATGATACAATGTTTTGTGTTGATCGCTAATGAAGCGGAACATACCAAATAAATAAATAAAAAGTCCGTCACGCAGGAGCTGCATAACTAAGCACTTTCCTCAGAATTTGGGTAGTGTAGACTGCTTTCCAGAACAATTTGCTTAAAATATCCTACATAAATAAAATAAAAACATGAATAGTTCTCTTTTAAATTTGTAATGAGGAACTGATCAATTATTAATTTGCTTCCAGAGTTATGTTAACACATGTTACCTATTACACTACGTAATAAATACAAAAAACCTCATATTATCGTATTTTGATCTAACGCAGGAACAGGATACAGTCCCTCTAGCGCTCCTTGCGGCGCCTTTGTGGACCTATGTCTGGCTGGCTTTTCTATTGAAATATATTACAAAGTAAACCCCCCTTTCCGATTGACCGATTCAGCTCATTTTTATAACACTTCTTTCTCGTGAGTTACTCACGACGTATACCGCGTTTCGTTAGAATACAGCAGAAATTACGACCAGTATGAGTATATTAGGAATTTGGGTCTGGAGTAAACCCCCCCTCCTAATGAACCTATTTAGTTTATTTTTACATCACATATTTACCTGTAGATTACCACTACGAATACCGAGTTTCGTCGAAATATACCTAAAATCACGGCTGGTAGTGGCGAATTGGTATTGTGGGTTCGGAGTAAACCCCCCCCCCCCTCCTTATGAACCGATTTAGTTCATTTTTATATCTCACTTTTCTCTCTATATTACCACTACGAATACCAAGTTTCGTTGAAATATAACAAATATTACGGCTGAAATGGTCAAATTAGTGTTTTGGGTTCGGGGTAAACCCCCCCTTCCGGTAGACCGATTTTGGTGGTTAACGAACTCGTTCAATCGTTTGCTAATTGAATGCTATATACCAAGTTTCGTGACGAAAAAACAAAAACTCTGGCCGCTATCGTGTTAACAGACATATATATATATATATATATATATATATATATATATATATATATATATATATATATATATATCGATGGCCTAGAATGAAAACCTTGTATCTCAAAAATAAAATTAATTAACTTTTATACCTAATTAGATGGATATTATGGTTACTGAGAATCCCGCAAGGTTTGCTTCTTCGCCAATATAGTCCAGGATGAGTAAGATAGAGTTTCTTTTACACTTAAGGTTTGTCAAATAGAATATTATCCATCTAATAACGTATAAAAGTTATTAACGTTATTTTTTAGATACGAGGTTTTCATTCTAGGCCATCGATATATATATAAATTTTAACGGGGGTCATTTTCGGTGTCTACTAGGTAGGATCGATAAAGATTTGAAGACATTTTTCAAAAATTCCGTCATGAGTCCAACCTCAATAGCTACTTTCCTTCGGAGGAAAGTGCTAAAATAAATAAAAATTATTTAATGACACTTCAGATTTTTCTTTCTAAATTTCTACTCGGAATTATTAATTTTTATCATGATATTACCCTGAATTTTTACTTCCAACAAGGCTTCTCAATTAATTTAAATTTGTCTTCATTTTTAAAGTATCCTGAATAATATTTAAGGTATCCTCAATTTACTTATTGACGAACCGCACGACAAAAAGTAAAATAATACGCCTGAAGAAAAAACAATCCTCAATGAAAGATTAATTAATTAAAAGTGATTAAATAATTGAATAGTGGGAATATTATTACAAATTTAGATTAAAATTTAAAGGTCATTAAAGCTTAAATAACTGTTTCTAATCCTTAAATAAAGTTCTCACTTATATATAGGGATATAACTGAAAATCAAACATTCAATCATCAACCATTTTATAATTACTAATAGACGCACATTAGGCGCAGACTATAGCTGGACAGGAGCAGCAATAAAACAGTCTTTAATTTAATTGCAGACTTACACAGGAACTTGGCCTTGTGAATCTAAGGGTGCATTTACACTAGGATAGTTATTGCAGAATATCTATGTCAGAGAGAAATTCTGACTAATGTAAACCATGTAGAATTTATGTCAGAATAATTTTTACATGGTTTACATTAGTCAGAATTTCTCTCTGATATAAATATCCTCCAATAACTATTCTAGTGTAAACGCACCCTAACAAGTGATGATTACTAGAACTATTTTGCATTCGGAAATCGAGAAACAAAATTCGCATATTATCCTAAATCCAGAATTATCCCTAATTCCAAACTCTTTTCTTCAAACATAATCCTTCCAATTTTAAAAATAAAAAATAAAATTCTAAATTCTAAGAATGGAATATATAAAAATAACTAAAATAAATAAACATTTGCTGAAGCCGGAATTGGCACAAATATTGAGGTCATGAATAGATTCTATAGATTCATTTTGGTGGATGGAATCTTCGAAAAATAGACAATGATAAGTCAATATTGCTTTGCACTTATAAAACTTCTTAAAATATGTCTTCTAAGGATGATATTTTTAAGAGTTTTGAGAAGGGAAGGAATGGAAAGAAATTAAACACTCATAATGGAGGTAAATGGTTAAAGACAAAGTAAAGACATTATGCTATTATCCCTGGCGAAGATAAAGCAATAAAAGAGCCATTATTGGAAAATGCATTAAACGACTGTTGGAGTTAAGTGCACCCTTTGGAAGTGTTTGGTTTGTACACTCACTGACAGGATAATCCATCTATTGTAACCTTGTAGTTACCTTCCTGTCCAAAGAGGATATAATGCCTGATAGAGACCTCATCGGAAAGTAGCCTCTATGTACATTAACCTATACTAATGTCTATATAATCTAAATACATCAGATAAATCATGTAAACATGCCACAGTAAAAGACATCCATGCTCTTGGGTTACAATTTGATTTCCTTAATTTTTATTCAAATCAGGATTTTTGACATTTTTTATTTATTATGTATTTTAAATTTCTTTCATTCTTTCTCATTTTATTCTATTACGGCCACGAAACATGCAGGGCAAATATACAATAAAGTGGTACAAAAGAAAATGAAGAACTATGTTTGACCTACGCCTTATATATCTGTGGAATAGAATATATTGTCGTTTTGCTATCTACGTTATTTCTAGTGCATATTTTGGTCGTGAAATACGGTAAATCTGAAAGAGAGCGTCCTCAGCTACGATTTTCTTCAAAGTTTGCACTAGAACGTATTTTGATGCACTAAACACGAATCCGTTGGGAAAAAAACGCTCTCAACTAGGAAAGGAGTTATTATAAAAAAAGTTCACTGTTATGAAGGTTAGGGAAGAATGCCTTCTTTAAGAGTTTTGAGAAGGAAAGGAATGGAAAGAAAGTAAACACTCATAATGGAGGTAAATGGTTAAAGACAAAGTAAAGACATTATGCTATTATCCCTGGCGAAGATAAAGCAATAAAAGAGCCATTATTGGAAAATGCATTAAACGACTGTTGGAGTTAAGTGCACCCTTTGGAAGTGTTTCGTTTGTACACTCACTGACAGGATAATCCATCTATTGTAACCTTGTAGTTACCTTCCTGTCCAAAGAGGATATAATGCCTGATAGAGACCTCATCGGAAAGTAGCCTCTATGTACATTAACCTATACTAATGTCTATATAATCTAAATACATCAGATAGATCCATTGATTAAGGCATCCATGATTTTGAACTATCTTTCTTGATAATACTTCTCGTTCCACATTAAATGATAACAACGTTCTGTGTGTTTGATTGCAATATTTATTTAGAAAATAGAGACCAAAACCTAAGCAAAGTTTCTTGTCTAGGCAGATAATCTATATATATAAACATCAGGTGTCTGTCTGTTTGTCCGTTTGTTCCTTATACAAATCTATACCGTTTGACCGATTTTGACCAAACTTGGCTCACAGATAGGCCTTGGTACGGGAAATCTCCTAGGCTAGGTCATAATAGTCAAATTTCAAAATTTGGTCAAAAGAAAAATTGGCTACCTGAACCATTCAGATTCTGACGGCAATTTTGAATAATGTCGCAAATTTATTAGTTGATGTTCTTTATAATCTAGGCGCACGGTAGTGCGCCAGGCCAAGTTCCGGCCTAAGCATACTGTGTGTATATTACAGGCGGTCTTAGAGCCGATTTTTACCCTCTCATAACTTTCAACCAGGTGAAGATAAATTTATGAAATTTTACACAGGTATTAAACTACTGGATGTGAGTAAAACTGGAAATTTTCATAATTCTACATCGAATAGTTTCTGAGATATAAGCGATCGAAAATCGGGATTTATAGGACTCACTCACTCACTCACTCACTCACTCACTCACTGACTCATCAAAATTATTAGGCACTTCCCATGATGCTAGAGACTTGAAATTTTGCATGAAGATAGATATGAAGGTGTTATTAAAGGAAAAAATCGAAAAATCGCGAAAAGTTGTGTTTGACTCCGCTTCCGGGGCGGGGGCGTGCCAGTTTTGTACTTCCATCGGAAACCCGTCATTCCGTCCGAAACCCATGATGTGGAGTATCAAATGAATTGTCTCGGTATGAAGAACCTATATTTGATGTTTTAAGAAACAAATAGAGACGCATACAGGCTCGGTAAAAATCTTATACCAGCTTTCTGTCTGTATGTTTGTTCCTCTTACAAATCCGTACCGTTTGACCGATTTTGACCAAACTTGGGACACAGATGGGTCTTGATACGGGGAGAATCATAGGCTAGGAAAAATTGTCTATCAGCTGTCTGTTTGTCTGTTTGTTCCTTATACAAATACACACCGTTTGACCGGTTTTGACAAAATTTGACACACATGTCGGTCTTTATCCGGGTAGTGCCATAGGCTAGTCAAAATCGTCTATCAGCTGTCTGTCTGCATGTTTGTTCCGTACACAAATTCACACCATTTGACCGATTTTGACCAAACTTGGCACACAGGTAGGCCTTGGTCCGGGGAATGCACTAGGCTAGGTAAAAAAGGTCTTTCAGCTGTCTGTCTGTATGTTTGTTCCTTATACCAATTCACACCGTTTGGCCTATTTTAACCAAACTTGGCACGCAGGTAGGTCTTGATACGGGAGTGTCATATTACCTATGACGTTTTCTACTTCTTGCTCCATCGAAATGCCATCATTCCTTCTGAAACCCATCATGTGGGGTATCAAATGAATCGTCTTGGTAAGGAGAACCTATATTTGATGTTTTAAAAAACATTTCGACGCATCTTAAAAACAGTTCTGACTTCTTTCTTAAATGTAGTAAATAAAGTCGTAGGGGTTCACTGCATAATATACTTCAAAACAGATACTAAGTTTTTCAAAGTCGAGTCATTTTTGTTCTTATATTTTTCTTGAAGGCCTTCTACACTTTCCCTATTGTGATCTTTATCCTCGGGATAAGGTTCCTGTGTTTTACTGTGTAATAGTTTAGTAAAGAGAGCAATCAATTTGTCCTCTAAAGTAATGTCATTTGGAAGAGCTTCTAACTTTTCTAGTCTAGTGATTAGATGTATGTAGGTTGATTATTGGTATCAAATATCAAGCAGTATGGAGAACCTTATGCAGAATCCAAAGACCCTGGTTTTATATGAAGTACAAAAGCCAGTAGGTATGTGGCAACTAAATTCTATTTAATACTTAGAAAAAAGCAATGAGATCCCCAAAAAAACATAAATGTGAAATAGAGGCCAAGTTCCTGCCACCACAAAGAAACACTCCCTTCCTCAAAAATATCCCCTCCTAAAACCCCCCAAAAACGCCTTACCATTCTACACTCCAAAAAAGTAGTATGGGTTGGTGTATTAATTCAACCAAAAATATTTGCCAATACAAGAGATGATACAAGAAAGAAATGGCCAAGTTCATTACTTGGAAGACCTCATAGTTACTTACTAAGAACAGTAAAGACACTTCAACTGACCTTTAAAAACAACAATAAAAATACTTATATCCAGTTACTAAAATATCACTTTCCTCAAGCAGGTATATTCTTAAACTTGGCAATGTTTTTTTTGTGCCGAAATTATCTTTAGATAAAAACTAAACATTGCCAAGTTTAAGAATATACCTGGTTGAGGAAAGTGATATTTTAGTAACTGGATATAAGTATTTTTATTGTTGTTTTTAAAGGTCAGTTGAAGTGTCTTTACTGTTCTTAGTAAGTAACTATGAGGTCTTCCAAGTAATGAACTTGGCCATTTCTTTCTTGTATCATCTCTTGTATTGGCAAATATTTTTGGTTGAATTAATACACCAACCCATACTACTTTTTTGGAGTGTAGAATGGTAAGGCGTTTTTGGGGGGTTTTAGGAGGGGATATTTTTGAGGAAGGGAGTGTTTCTTTGTGGTGGCAGGAACTTGGCCTCTATTTCACATTTATGTTTTTTTGGGGATTAGAATAACTCGAACTCATTGATGATTTTACATCATCATCTTTATATAATCATGTAATGCAGTTTATTTCAATTTATATCAACAGTCACTGTCTACCTAAGGAGCGCTGGCCTTTCTTTGATAAGAGCTATCTACCCGCAGGCTGTGGTACTGGGTTCGCTGGGGATTCAAAAACGCCTCATGAACTGTTTCATTCGTTTTATCCTCGGGATCCCCTGAGACTCCCACATATCACATTTCTACCAGGAGCTAAATTGGCTATTCCCTCTTTATCGTCGTCAGTACTTCCTCGGCTCAGTCCTTTACCAAGTAATTCAATCCCGTAGACCTTCTTATATTTTTCAACTTCTTAAATTTAAATCCTCGGTTCACTCCCGTAACACCCGATCTCGTCCTTCCGATCTTTATATTCCTTCCCACCGAACAGCAATATTCGAAAAATCATTCGTCACCCGTGCCACCTCGCTATGGAATTCCTTACCTCTGTCTGTCCGCCATTCTACCAACCTTGAAACCTTTAAATCCCGACTCTTCCACCACCTTCTATCCCTCCAAGTTTTACCCAACCCCTAGTCTATATTGAAGCTGTACACTATATACTGATACTGATAGCATTTATAAGTTTTTAAGTTTATACGTAAAATTCAAAATTATTTTGTAATTTCAAAATTATTCCTATGGGACTTCTGTCCCGGAATAAGAATAAACTTTTCATTCATTCATTCATACTGGCCTCAGTCGGCTGTTTTATGAGTTGCTGTGGCGCTGGCCTCTGTTGGCTGTTTCGCGAATATATAGACTGATATAAACAAATTCACATCGTTTGACCGATTTTGACGTAACTGGGTATACAGGTAGATCTTGATTCGGGGAGAGTCGTAGGCAGAACGTAGGTGTAGCATGGCACACTGGGTAACAGCTATCAACGAATAAAATATTACGTTACCATAAACGCCACTTTATTAAAAAAGGCTTTACATGTTTCGGCTCCTCAGGAGCCAAGTCATGGAAGGAGTATTGACGTGGCCATTCTAGAGGAAGGATGGGAAACATTGGGTATTTTATTCATTGACGATCCACAAGAAGAATTGTTCAAAAAGTCATGGCGAAAACCTTATGGTCTTCAGTGCCAAATCATGTAAACATGCCACAGTAAAAGACATCCATGCTCTTGGGTTACAATTTGATTTCCTTAATTTTTATTCAAATCAGGATTTTTGACATTTTTTATTTATTATGTATTTTAAATTTCTTTCATTCTTTCTCATTTTATTCTATTACGGCCACGAAACATGCAGGGCAAATATACAATAAAGTGGTACAAAAGAAAATGAAGAACTATGTTTGACCTACGCCTTATATATCTGTGGAATAGAATATATTGTCGTTTTGCTATCTACGTTATTTCTAGTGCATATTTTGGTCGTGAAATACGGCAAATCTGAAAGAGAGCGTCCTCAGCTACGATTTTCTTCAAAGTTTGCACTAGAACGTATTTTGATGCACTAAACACGAATCCGTTGGGAAAAAAACGCTCTCAACTAGGAAAGGAGTTATTATAAAAAAAGTTCACTGTTATGAAGGTTAGGGAAGAATGCCTTGGACGACTTTTGGGCATAGAATTCTTTTCATTTCTGCGAGTTGGATTGACTAGTGGTTTTGATGTTTTCTTGAGCGAGCGGAGCGAGCGCAAACGCATAGCACGTATGCCCAAAAGCGACAGTTTACGACCAAGTCAGCTACCACAGGTGAGTCTAAATTTCAATTACACTTCGTCATGCGCGTGTTTACATATAAGCTGTTTACCCCACCCCGTCTTTTATAACCTCCATAACAGTGAACTTTAGTGCTTAATAACTTCTTTCCTAGTTGAGAGCGTTCACTGTTATGCAGGTTATGATATTTATTAATTATAGCGAGTTGGATTGACTGGGGTTTAGTTATCTTCTTGGGCGAGCGTAGCGAGGGGAAACGCATAGCACGTTCGCCCTTAAGCAACAGGTGACGACGGGTGAGGATGCCCAGAAAATTAACAATATTTTCGAATAAATGGTTTCTGAACATTTCAAATGAGAGTTCTCTGTTTCCCAATGTTACATATCTGCGCATACGCGTGTTTACAAATACGTTGATGACGCCTAGTTTTATAACCTTCCTAACTTTAGTGCTATATTCTATTAATTTTAGCGAGTTGGATTGACTGGGGTTTTGTTATCTTCTTGAGCGAGCGTAGCGAGCGGAAACGCATAGCATGTATGCCTTAAAGTCGTCACAAATTTAGTTGTTTACATTAGCTCTCATAACCTGCATAACAGTGAACTTAAGTGCTTAATAACTTCTTTCCTAGTTAAAACCGACGTTTTGTTTTTTTTATCGTATTCGTGTTTAGTGCATCAAAATACGTTATTGTGCAAAATTTGAAAGAAATCGGTTTGGAGGGCGTGAAACTGCATTTTTACCATATATATATATATATATATATATATATATATATATATATATATATATATATTATTTATATATAGAATTATTTGTGTTAGTACGGCATTCTCCAGCGGTCGATTTATTTGCGCAATATTTCGCAGAAATCATATTCTGCTTCTTCAGACGGTCCATGTCTTTAATTTTTTTTTATACTTGTTATTTTATAATAACCTGTATATTAGATTAATTATTTTGCCATATGGCAACTTTCAGATGTACATTTTTGTACCGAGGCCTGTTGACACAGCATAGAGCCGATGGGACTGCTTTGAGACTGTTCTACGTCTTGCTGCTTTGCGCTTGCTTGTATTTTCCCACCCGATCTTCCTTCAATAGTTCTGAGAACGGGTTTACATGTAGGATGTAGAATGACACATTCATCTCTGTCCAGAGTCTTAGGTTGCTTGAATATTTCGACAGCCTCTCTTACTAGCCTTCTTTGACGATTGTCTTCTTTGGCTAAGACTCTGGCTTCGTCAAAAAGCATTTGCCCGGGGCATTCTTCACCATGTCTTGCAACGGCAGACGTTTTTGTGCGTCAGACGGTGGTCAGCGCAATGTTGACCTATTCTAGTGGCTACTTTCTTCCCCGTCTGTCCTACGTAGACTGTCCCACAGTCGCAAGGGAGAAGTTACACACCTTTGTCTTGCAGCCTCTGTTTACCTTTTGCCGGTCCAAGCCAGTCGCCTATTTTATCCAAAGGTCGAAAAGCGACGTCTACTCCTCGACTTATGAACAGTCTCCCTATCTTCTCACTTATCCCTCGGACGTATGGCAACGTTACTCTGCGACTCAGTACTTCTTTTTGTGTCTCAACAATTTCTTTTTGTTTTTTCTTTTTAATATGACTGACTGCTCTATCTACTTCCCTTGTCGCATAGCCGTTAGACTTGAGGTCGTTCTTGAGGAAAGCGAGTTCCTTATCGAGGTAGGCTTCGTTGCTGCATAATTCGAATGCCCTGTGAGTATATATATATACATATATATCTTTGATTAGATCATTGTGTCTATATGTGGGCTACGTTCAGTATCTGTCACATGTCGTACAGTATGTATGTCTAAGTAATTCCGATTTTTGGAATCCGTCAGGAGCTGTTCACGTCACATTACAGATTCTGCAAAGTGTTTCATCGTGTTTTCACATTACGTGTGAATGAGTTAGGAATGAATGGCCTATTTCGAGCCTCCTAACTAAGGGCGCATTAATAATTTGGTACAGATCGAGCGTTTCTGGCGAAAAGTCGTTCATTACGAACGGAGCTCATGACGAAATCGTGTTTTCTTTGCACATACCGGTTTACAAAGTCAACGTTGTGACGTAATTCGGAGGTACCGACGAAAAATGTCACGATTCAGCACACACTCACTTTTGCATAGGTATATGTATATCATTTTTGCTTACTTTACGAGAAAAAACGCAAAACCATAATCTAGTCTATAGGTGAATACAATTTATAATAATCAATATACAAATACGTACCACTAGAAAAAATCGAGGTCTTCCTCCCTCCCCCCTAGGTATTTTCTAGTGGTACGTATTTGTATATTGATTAATATAAATTGTATTCACCTATAGAATAGATTATGTTTCTCACAATATAAAAATGTTAGTTTTTGTATTGTTTACTTACTACTTTCAACATACTGTTTATTTTCCAACTACCGCATTTTCATTGTTTAATAATAAGATTAGTTCTAATCATTGTCATGATGTATATAATACGCTCATTTCTGCCTGTTTTTTTTTTTTTTTTACTTATAATTTGTATGTATTTTTTAGCTGAAGAAGGCTGCCAATGTGCAGCCGAAACGTCCAAATACAGATTTCTTCCTGAAAGTCTGACGTTTTTTTCTCCTAGCCGAATCCCAACTATACCTTGTCTGCGTTTTAATGTTTAATGTTCTGAAATGTTCATTTTTATCCTATTTATTTATTTTTTTCATACTTTTCTCTAATAATGATTAAAAAAATTGGTGTTAATTTTGAAATTTATTGAAGAAAAAAAAAACTTAATAATTAAAAAGGACCCAAACGAAGCTCGTTCAAAAAAGTATCTTCAAATCAGCATCGCGTTCATTTGGCATTGGCATTTCACTCGGAAAATCGTATTTTTTGACCATGTAAAACATTTTTCTTCACATAAACACTCCTCGATATCATTTTTGATTAGCCAAGGAAGAATATTAGGCCATAAAAAAAAAGTTACAAGGTAGTATTACATCTTAAGCACTGAAACTTTAAAAAAATCAAAATCAAAATCGTTCATAATATGGCTGAAAAAAAGTGATCTAGGTCACCATATTATCATGTTGACTTTTTTGATAAGAATTACTGTTTGTCTTAAAGTATGAGTAAGAAGATAAAAGTAAGTTGTGAGTAGATAGTTGCCTAAGCCGAGTGGTTATTTATGGTTAATACGTGTTATAAAGATAATGGTTAAAGTTCTCTAATTCCCGTGGAGGGGATGCAAAACATCAACCAGCCAACGGGGAAGGGCAAAACAACTTGAGGAGCGAATTATCCTCTGGGATTGGTCGGGAGAGGAAGGCTTCTCGACCAATGAATGCACAGCTTCTATGTTGGTTTGAGTAATGGCAGAAGTTGTCCGACGTGACTCTTGGTGTTGGGAACACTCGCGCTGCCGTAGGTTTATTTCATGGCGTCTAGTTCGGGAGGATTAAAAAGTACTAGACGCAGGAGCTGTGTAACCGGTGCAGATTTCTTTAAGAAGGCAACGGATCTAAAAAAAAAAAAAAAAATCACACTCGGAGGAACTGCATCATCTTATAGTTGCGCTCATATGCCTAGTGTAATTTGGAAACATTCAAATAACACTTAATATTTTGGTTCCACCTTTCGAGAAATGCTTTTATTGCCCATGAAACGTGACAAAGGGCCAGCGCCAGGGTCGGCCAGCCTCCAATATCCACCATAATCTCAAAGAAATACTTAATTCACAGTTCAATGCTTGAAAAATATCAAAATGTTTCTTTTTTTTTTTTTTTTTTTTTTTTTTTTTTTTTTTTCTTGTCTTCTTCTACTATAATACTAATTCTACAAATAAATGTAATTTAAAACAAAAAACAGCCAATTAGAAAGTAAGCTAAACAACTACAAAAACCCGTTCAAAAGAACGAAACAAACACATTTGAAGTTTTAAGCACCTATTTCTCCGATTGACAGCTTTCGAATGATTACCTTCTACTTACCACGCTTTCTACTTTCGACCGTTTTCGAGATATTAAGGAAAATATACGAAGTTACCAAAACTTTTCATGCTTATAAATAAAATATTTTATTCTAATTCTTCCTAAAATCCAAAACCTCTATATTGTCTTAACCTCACGACCCTCGAGGTCGTTACTGATATTTTATTAATTTAATTTTCTTTTTTCATTTTTTTTCTTCTTTTTTTTTTTGTAGGTCTTGTGGCTGACTGTCAGTATGAGTTTTATCGCCGGGGAATTATTACACAGTGACCTTACGGTACTTTTATTTAAGAATGAATGTGTTATTAGTGAGTTTTCTAATCTAAATCTCGTTGCACAACATGGACTCTTCTGTTATTGGCTGTGGTTTTAATTTCCCTAAATGGTCTACCTGTCCGAAACCGGTGCTTTAGACGATCTTGTGATATTTGTGTTCCTACTGTGTTACATAAGTCCTTCTGTGTTGTCCGATGTCAATGTTTTCGTTTAAAATTGTTTCTTCGGGGTAGTTGGGTTTGATGTTATTGATGTCAGAGCTGCTAAATTTTGGCTCTAGTATTCCAAACATTGACACATCGCGCCAACTCTAGCACACAGCTTCTGCTAATCCACGGAGTGCTGGCTATAGATATCCTCCACTACACGCACATCAGCCCAAAACCTATTTGCATATGAAGAGCCCAAGCGTCTGTCTGCAGCTGATTACAGCTGAGAGATAATCCCTCAGACAGCTTGGCTCCAGAACAATAGCACTCCCCAGTCTCCCGGTAGCTAAGATATCTCCTATTTTCTGAAGAAGGTTTCTTAGATTTACAGACAATTCAGCTAAACCTCTTCTATGTATTTTTGGTTCATATCTCGTTTTCACAGAATATGATACGCCATTCTCATTAATGAAGAGCATAAAACCAGTGCTTCGCGACACTTACATTCCCTCAAGCATTAAGAGCAAAGAAAGTTACCAAAATTTAAATATTCCCTAATAATAATTATAAAATAAAAATAAGACATGCGGCAGAAAACTCAAAAAGAGTAGTGTTATTTTAATTATAAAGCAATTGAATCATGCGGGTGATAGTTAATTTAATTAAATCTGATGATGAATGTAATAACTAAGCCAAATATTAAAAAAATCAACACTGAATGTTACAGAAAAATAAGGCAAAAAGAAAAATAATAATACAACAAGAATAAGAAGAAAAAAGCAAGTCTCATTATACCAGGATACCAAGTATCATTCAAGACCTCGGAAGACAAAGGGAGAATCCCGAAATCCAGTTGTTGGGAAATCGAAGTCCATGTTCTGAAAGTGCATCAGGATAGCAAAGGCGAACGTTTAATCTATAGAATACTGATTCATAAACCTTTTTGAAAAAGTATGCAATTGAAATTCAATGTTTTAATTATAATTTTTACGAGTGATTTATGGGTAACAAAATGCTAGGAGCGGAATTTCTGACCCGGGATTCGAACAAGAAATCGGACATTGTATTTTTCGTAGCTCATGGTGCTATTCACTTTAGCTTGAAACTGTGGGAGAACAAAAAGCGAACCAGAGAAACAAGGTAAAGCGTCGTTTCAACTACATCTTTCTGACTCCGAAAATAAAATAAAAAGGACCTAATTAGGAAAGCTTCTAAGCTTTCTAAAGAATATAAACAGTAAAGTTTTCTCCTAATCACTTGTTATATTGCAAACACTTGTGAAAATGTAAAAAAATCTCAAAGCTATGCAAGATCTTAGGCGCCACAAAAGGAAACCGACAGTATCCTAACTTTAAATTACTCAATTTAAGCACTGATCTCCGTGTGTGCTATCAAAACTCACATAAGGACCTTACTTGTACGAAATTCAGTATGCGTTGGAATAGATGCATTACATTTATACCAATTTCCCAACCGGCTTCGAGAATATCTCCAAAAATTCCAAGAAATGTCTGGTTTTTTTTTTCACTTTCTTCTAAAAAAACTAGATATACCCTCCAAAATTATAACACGAGAATAAACACGATGGCGTACTAAGTGCACCGCCCGAAGGCCGTGTTCCAACAGTTGAC
This sequence comes from Gonocerus acuteangulatus, assembly GCA_946811695.1. Classification (NCBI taxonomy): domain Eukaryota; kingdom Metazoa; phylum Arthropoda; class Insecta; order Hemiptera; family Coreidae; genus Gonocerus; species Gonocerus acuteangulatus. Next base: position 31,718,886 of record OX328128.1, read on the forward strand.
ACGACTGCAGGAAGGTTAAAAAACATGTACTTGGAAGCTAAAACATGAGCGTTACCCTTGTTTTCCGCGTGCGAAATCAAAGAATCGGTTTTGTTCTTTTGAACAATTTCCTCTGTTATTATTATTTATTTTTCATTGGTTTTAACAGTAAAATGAGTATTTTAGTAAAGCATAACAAATAGATAAGAAACTAATTTTTTTTTTTTTTTTTTTTTTTTTTTTTTTCAGTAGCCGTGTTTTAGCCTATGGTGTGATATGAGTGTTCCAAAGGACTATCTATTTTAAAAATAATTCTCCGTAATACACAAAGATCATAATGTAGTGATCGCAAACAATGTTATCCTTAGTTATATGTACATATAATGGAATTATCACACTTGAAATACCGCGAGTATACTCGACGAAGGTACAATGAAGGCTTGCCTCGACAGAATGGGCTTAAACCCGCGCATGGAGATTTGCATTTGAAGAGAAAGCGGATCATATTGCCAAATGATTATATTAGCATAATGAGCTACGGCAGGAGACGTGGAACAATGGGCAAGATTAAGGCTCCTGAATCTCATGGATTGTGGATTCTGGTACTAGATTCCGTGATGGATGTCTATCCAAGCAGATCTTTGATTTGAATTTATAAACTAACAAATACAACATATGTTGTTCGCTAACAAAACGTTAGCCAGACAACGGCCATATCCGGTTGAATGCAACGGTTCCTTTAGATCACCCAACATCGGGCACCAAAGAAAACTAAGTGCGGTTGGCATTACCAACTGGTGTCATCCTAAAGTCCGGCGCTAATACCCTAAAAATAAATATGCCGTAAAAACTAAGTTTGAAAAGAGCACCATGTGCTGTTATAAATAAATGAATCTCTCAAATAAAAAAATTACATGGTTTGATTTAAAAAGTTTAATTCCTTTAATTACCACTTGTCACCTGGCGGAATTTAGTTCAGCTCGAGATTCTCTCTAAACTTACTTTCTCAGGACTGGTAAGTGAAAGACTAATAATTTGAACATCATTCATTACCTTACAGTCTGCTCTAGCTTTCTAACGTACAGTCCTAGTACGTTTGGCTTTAGGGTTTTGGGTGTGATTGCTTTTGCCGCCGTATCGGCAGTTTCATTACCTAATATTTTCTTGTGGTTGGGAAGCCAAAAGAAATGAACTGCTATTCCTATAACGTTCTGCATTCGGATATACGTTTGGATTTTTAGGCTTACTGGATTTCTTGGGTGCATCTGCACTATAGAGCGGAGCACGCTTTCCGAGTCTCATGTTTATTATAAAATTATATAAATCTTTGGAGTTTCTATACTAAACTTGAATGTAAACTCAATGAATTCTCAGCGTTTCCGTGATTCGGTTATTTAGATATTTTTATTATTATTTATGTATAATTATATTTTCGAATGTACATTTATAATGGGATGAGTAAGAAATAATGTCTTTTTGTTTGAACTTTGCGTCGTAATTCATCTCTTATTTATATTCAGGAGCTAAGAATTGTGATGAGAAGTCCATATTTGATCCCTTGTGAATCATTTGGTAACCAGCATGCCCTCTATCCGGGCTCAGTACTTCTATAGCTTCCCTTTGTTCACAATGGCACTACAGTACGGATTTTTTTTTCTTTGTGTTTAACGGCGTATCAACATTAGAGCTATTGACGCCGACAGTACGGAATTATCATAATTTTGCTTTATTTTTGGAAACGGAAGTTTTCAGCAACTGAAGCCATTCGTTTAGTGGTTGAATTTGAGGATGAAGACTCTTTGAATGAAAGGACAATGAGAGGATGGCTCAAAAATTTAATTAAGGATATTTGAGCCTTGAAAAGAAATCTGTATGCGGGCGTGTTTCAGTAGTGAACCAGAATGCAATTCTATGAGGTTCTATTCAGTACAACTGTAGAGAATGTACGATGTCTTGGTTCAGCGGTATGCACGTTTAGTCAACAGAAAGCAATTTTTTTCCAACAAGATAATGCCAGACCCCACACCTCTTGCCTAATGAAACAAAAACTAGCTGATTTGGATGGAATTCTGCTTGGAGCTTCTCCCTCCCCTGGCATATAGTCCAGACCTAGCACCATCAGACTACAACCTGTTTAGATCATTTGCTCATTTCCTTCGTGGAAAAATATTCCACAAATTGAATGAAATTGAAAATGGCATTTGTGAGCTCTTCAATTCTAAAACCAAAGAGTAGTACCATCAACGATTTCTACAGCTGGCTTTCATAAGGAGTCAAACCATAGTACGCAATGGTATATATTTCGATTATTAAAAACCTTGTAAGTAGAAGAAAAATAAACATTGATTTTTACCTATAAAACGGTCATTTATTTCGACTCACTTCATTATTTTGATTGGTATTTAATTAATTGCGATTTATGATACATGACTGATTTTGGCTCCTATAAGTGGATATCCTCATAACATGAAAACAGGAAATAAATATATTAAACGAGGAAAATTCAAAACAATAATTCAAAACGAATATAAAATGTAAGGCAAATTCTAAATTTATAAAACAGATTAATGATGGAGTGTAAACGTATCAGTTTAAGCCTTGTCAATCCGGGCGATGGATAAAAACATTCGACTTGCTGATAAGCGCAATGACATCAACATGTTACGCTAGCTTAGCTGTCAAACGATCAGCTGTTTTATATGAATACACGATTTATCGTTAAAGCTACAACGATTTCCTGTTCAGCATTAGCCGAGCATGGCTTGTCGATTTAGGACTACTTTACATTTGCGATTGCGCAATAGAATGCAATGAGGGATGGGAAAACGCCAAAGAGCTACGTTTACGCTCTTAGGTCATAGTGAATGACAAATTATAGACTTAAAATTTTGGAAACAGATATTATATATATATATATATATATATATATATATATATATATATATATATATATATATATATATATATCTTGACATTGGTTTGGCCGGTTAGTGGTGACACTGCATCACAAAAGAAAAACTAACTCCAGGTCTCCGCCACAATAGATTTATTTTAATAACCCTGGAGTTGGGTTTTCCTTTGTGGGTTGATATATATAAATACAGGGATATTCTGTGAAAACATTACGTACAATTTACGCAAAACTGCTCTCAAAGGTTTAAACACTGTGTACTTGTGTACATTACTACAGTTTACGTTAAATCATACATGTTTTTATAGATTCCATAATGTGTGCTATATGAATCATATGAATGAATATCGATGCTAGGTTAAAATCCTCGACTTTATCTGATAAGTAAATCAGCTAAAGGAACCAGGTCTCTGGGTCTCTAGAATGGATACCAGGACGTAGTGAAATAAGAATCTGAGCGTTTGGAAAAGGGAGTAAATGTTGATTGCCAGTAATCGATGCTGCGTACAAGAATCTCTTCTCTTTTGCAGAGAAAATCTTCAAAATTAATTATAAATGTTAGTGAGAAAAATCACCACAACAATTGCAAAAAGACACAGGGGAGCTGCAATAGTGATTTTATTTAAGATTTAATATAAGAGAAAGAGCGTCGTTGTCAGCACTGCACAAAGAAAATGATAGTATGGGGGAAGGAGAGAGGGAAGAGAGAAAGAGAAAGAGGGAGAGGAAGAGGAATAGGGAGAGGGAGAGCCAGAGAGAGAAAGAGAAAGAGAAAGAGAAAGAGAAAGAGAGAGAGAAAGAAAGAGAGGAGAGAAAGAAAGAGAGAGAGAGAGAGAGAGAGAGAGAGAGAGAGAGAGAGAGAGAGAGAGAGAGAGAGAGAGAGAGAGAGAGAGAGAGAGAGAGAGAGAGAGAGAGAGAGAGAGAAAGCGTGTGAGAGAGGCCAGGGAGAGGTTCTATTAAGATATAAGGTCATATCTATAACCGTAGTTATTTTTACACTTATAATAATAAGTGAAAACAAAATTGGTCCATTAGAGTGGATAAAAAGCAAGAATCTTAATAACTTATTTGTGTAGACCTGCCAAATTATTTTTTTCCTCGAGATTAAACTCGATATTTATTAAACAAAGTATATATCGTCGTTACAAATGCAAAGTATCGAATGTGAAAATCACCACTTTTCAGAGTGGAAAAGCGTTTATTCATAACTTTTTTTGGGGACAGTCAAATATTCGGCGGATATGACCTTTTCATAGAGGAATACTTTCCCTTTCATAGAGTGAACTAAGTTTCAAAATTTTGCCGTACACAAGTCCAGCAGAAATTAGTAAAGATTGAAAATGAAAGATGCATTTTCTCACACTCGATACTTTGCATTTGTATCGACGATAAATATAATTAATGTTTACATATTTTATGTTATTTTCTGTTTTATGTAACAGTATGTTATATAATGCTAGCTATTCGATGTAACATTGCTACTCTTGAAGGAAGGTCATAGGGCCACGGTTCCAATCAATTTCTCTGCTCCTGTAAAAACATCCGCACGAATTCCTAGTCATCGGTAAACATAAATCGACTCGGCTACCGAGAAATTAACAAATATATCGTTTATAAACAATTCTGCTTATAATTTGAATTAATGGCTAAAGTTAAAAACAAATTTGTTAAATGAAATATAAACAAGGTCTTTTTTTTTTTTTTAAATCCATTCATGGGAAAACAAATGCCAATTTTAATCCTCCGAAGAAAATAATTATAAAAGCAACATCATTATTTATTTTTGTATTTATTATAGCTCAGAATAGACATTTTTGTCGTATTTTTTCGTGCCGACTAGAAAATTTCTCGTTTCAGACCCCATATAGGTGATTCAAATTTGTGTTTATACATATATATATATATATATATATATATGTGTGTGTGTGTGTGTGTGTGTGTGTGTGTGTGTGTGTGTGTGTGCTCCTGACGGCTCATAAATGGTCCGATTTTGATGAAATTTGGTACAAAAATCTTTCGTCTAATTTGAAAGATCGGTAACCAGCAGAAATCGTCCTCCGGACCATGGCCTTTAGAGCGAAATTTGCGCAAGAAATAATCGGAACGCTTACCTTTTCGAGTTCATATGCATGATGGTACTCGTTTTATAGGTTTCTTAACGTAGAAAACGAATGGAACCATTTTTAAAGCGATATCTGTAAGCGTTCTCGAGAAACACTGAAACACCTACTTTTCCAAACTAATTTTTAGTTTGGGTATTCAGAAACGAAAATATCACGAAAACGGTTAGGAAATCGTTGGAGGTGGAAGGTGGCCATTCAAAAGCTTACTAAATTCCCTACCAAAAAAGTTCAATTGTAATTTTCGATGGGGCGATGCCAATAAGAGAGTGCTTAAAAATTCACAATTGTAAGTTTTGTTCTTTTCAACGGTTTTTTTTTTTGTTTTTTTTTTTACGGTGCTTCGGCAAATTTGGGCCATTAGCGCCGAACGGAGTTTTGTCACCGTGTTCCTAACCTTTTAATTGGTTATTGTTTTTTATAATTGTATTTAATAGTAAAATTAATATTTTAATAAAGTAAAGTATGAAAATGGGAAACGTATTGGTATTTTCTTATTTACGCGTCTTCGGAAACACTTGAAATACAAATACCAACCAGAACCTTAGAGGAGAACCTTTGGCAGACAGGGCCATGTCTAGACTCGATTTTAGCAATCGTATTAGTCTATTTTAACAGATGATCTACAGCAGGCATGATTGATCATGTCATTCTCAGGTTGGGGAAGTGATTTGTGTTTTATGTGTTCCTGAAGATGAGGGGGAAAGGGACGTGAAACACGTAGAACAAAATGAAGGATTACTAAAGAATAATGTATAGTTAAAAATTTCCGTTGAGGTGCTGATCAAATTCAAAGGTGTTTTTTAATAAAGACAATTTTTTTTAAAAATATTGATTGTCCGATTAATTTTTAAAACGTGCGTGAATTGAACTTTGAAATAAACTTTCACGTTGTGTTATTTAATTGTAAAATTCGGCAGTTTCCCTGTTTGCATATTTATCTCTCCAATTACACAATGATGGAATTCACCTTTCCATAAATAGAAAGGTTGGATCGCTGAATGGAGAACGGGTTTGGAATAGCTGGATTAATCTCCAACAGGTGTTTTTCGCCAACCATCTTGTTTTCGGATTATATACCCAATGTCAGATTACTGGATTAGGTTTTTTTTAATATTTTTTTTTTGCCATACGAGTTAATGCCGCATTTGGGTTACATGCTGATTCTCCCATTCTATAAGCTAAAGGGCAAAAAACTAAAGAGTATATCACCGCCGTAAAAGTCAAAAAAGATCAGAAACTCGATGTGGACACATAAAAATAATATGATTTTATTAGATTACTGTTAATTTATTCAATATCATATTTAAGTCGCAAAGATTTTTTTTTTTCAGCCCGGAAAGTAGAAAGTTGCTCATACCTACTTGGGGTGAAAATATATTTTTTTTCTTTTAATTTTACCTCCTGATAGGAACTTAAGGTATGATTAATAAATCATTTTCATTAATTCACATATTTTATTTGTTGTAACTTCCGCCTGATAAATAATTAGGTGAAATTAATTGTGTCACTTCTTAATAATTAGTAAGACTTTTAAGGAAGGACCGAAATAAAAATTAAATTTTTCCAAAACATTATGACAAAAAAATTACTTCGCAATTTATATTTTTAAAATTAATGAATAACGGTTGACGTTTTTATACAAGATGTAGGGAAAGTTGTTGCGCTGCACAAATGGAATAAAATAAATAATAGATACAAATATCTGTTTCATTAACGAATTTATCAAGGAAAATGATTACAACATTTGTTTAGATTGAAAGACTTAATTTAAGAACCTGGATACATTTGGAGCAACAAAGTGTGTCGGTTGGCTATGTCTAATTTATAAGACAGAGTTAAACATGTCGGCTTGGAGAAACGCTCCGAGGTTTGCCGGGTTAAAAATTCACAAGTTTCCCCAAACAGTTTTGTCGGCAGAATTTAAAAAGAAGTTCCTTTGAAGATGCCGCTCTCCCTCCAGGCCTTCCTCTCTCTTCATCCATTACTAATGCAGTCGATCCTACGTCGGAAGTCTAACGAAAAAATTCAATGCAACTCCCAAAGTCTTTTCTAAAAGTATTTTTCATTTTATTTCTTCAAGAATTGAGTAATAGCGAATTTTCAGTGGACGTAGCTTAAGAGAATATTTTATGAACGTGAATAAATCTTAATGCATCCAAACTGAACAGATATAATTATACTTTTAGCGCGTTTACTCCCTCCCTCGTTAGGTATGAAACTTTCTTATGACTCCGACAAGAACGTTCCACGTTTCATGAAGTTATGCAGCATAACTTCCTTCTTTCAAAACTTAATAAAACAATTATATGAGTCACAAAAGTTTTGTTTGTTTTTCTATCATGTAGATGCAGTAAATTATAGTTTTGCTATAAGCAGTACTGGAGGTCGAATCTGGTGGGTGACGTTCCTCATCCTCCAAACTCTTGAGTATAACGTAGTGATGGGCGATGGGAGTTTGTTTCCAATTCCATTCTGGATATCGATCTTCAAATCTTGTAGGGTCCCTGCACGATTCACAAAAACACGAAACCATTCAAACGAGTCCAAAAAACCTCAAAGCAAGAAATCACAAGAGGTCAAATCGGGAGAGCGGGCCGGTTCCAAATCGAACCTAATTGATATTAAGCGCTCTGGGAAGTGCTCCCGCAAAACTGCCATCGATCCTATTAAAGTTTGTGCTACTGCACCGTATTATTGGAACCAAATGTATCTTAAGCCCAACTCATGTAGCCATTGAAAAATCGCCTATACCATGGTAACATACCGGTCCGAATTCTTTAGTTTTATATCTTTCAAAGCGACTTCAGGTCGACTTTATATTAGAAGTTCCTCCTGTAGCCGAGCCCTCCTCACTAAATAATTTTATTGCTCTTAACCCGAAATGCTCCTGCGAAGATGTTTTACAATACTGCAGCCAGATAAAACGGGTTGTTAGTCAGTCTTTGCCTGGCACTCACTTCCTCGGAAGCTGACACCACCCCTCTCTGGGAAGCCAACACATCCGACTTTATTGTTTTTACTCGGTAACATACCACCGAAGCACAAACGTATCTAAAACATCCGTTAAAATTGGTCTCTCTTTGGAACATCATTTGGTTCCAAATGATTCATTGGTTTTTGTTTCACCAGGCCGCCGTTTTTAATTGGTCCTTACCTATGTATAAAATGTATCTGTTACAAATATTTGTTTGCTGCCTATAAAAGTTATCTTAAGGAATATAGGTATAGCGTATTAATTGCAGCTTGGCCCTGTAAGTATTCAATGTATCTCACCTCTTATAACGTTGTCATTAAATGGTAATGTTTCTGTCCGTTTTTATTAACCTTCCATTCTTTGAATGTTTCGACATAGCAGCAGAATTTCCTATGATTGGCTCTTAAATTTCCCATCTCAAAAAATTGTAATTAAAATATCATAACTGGATTTAATGACCTACGAACTTGACAGGTCTTAAACCTAGCCCCAAAAAATAATATATATATATAATTGATACAGCGTAATCAATACCTCATTAAGAAGAGAGCACGCTATTTCTGCAATCCTATTCTGAAATTCTGGGAACATGTCCGATTGTGAAGGATATATTGAAGGCAGACATGAGGAATTCTAATGGTGCATCCATGAGCTTCAATGAGAAGATAGCACCCATTGTCCGGGTCATGTTCATGGGGTACAACTAGAGGATTATGGCATGGAAATCTCATTACTGTCCACTATTACACAGAGTTTAGAGATAATCGATAGTTCATTATCACCTCGTTCACATCGATAGAGGATTCCCCGCCGATTCCTTGGCCCCGTTTTCCCGGGGAATTCACTTAATGAACTCGCCGCGCGGTGTCCTTATCGTCTCAGTTTAATTCCTGAACCACAATTCAAGGGCCAGTTTTCCCATGTTTCTGAAAATAAGACATCTGGACCAATAGGCCGATTTCGTTATTCGTGAATAACGAACTCTCCCTATCTTTGGTATCGGAATGTATGTGTACATATATATATATATATATATATATATATATATATATATATATCGCCACAAGAATATCTATTTATTAGATATCTGATTTATGAAGTTTCCTATTCTAAAGACACCATACATATATTCTTATGTATTTCGTCACACTGAATCCGAGTCCGTAGTCCATTTCACTCCAGCACGTCAGGTGCAAGGGCATTTGAAGGTCAAAGCTCGTATAAAGTTTGAGAAAAAATAACTAGCGCTTACATAGTTTTGAGGGTCGCGAAATTCTAATCCGATCTTTGTCACCTAAATCAAGGTCATTTCAAGGATAAAAATGTTTATTTATCTAAAAATGAATCTGCAGTCAAAAAATCATTTTTGCAAAATATACATATTTGTCCTTGAAATGACCTTGAGTTAGCACCTATGAGGGGAAACTGACCTCGAATTCAGCGGTCCTCAAAACCTCGGAAGCTCTAGTTATTTCTTCTTAAACGACTTCAGTCAAAATATGACCTTCAAATGCCCTTAAACCTGACGTGATGGGGTGAAACAAACACAGGATTCGGATTCAGCGTGTCTATATAAATAAGAATATATGTATGGTGTCTTTGGAAAAGAACACGCTTTTTTATTTTGTGTGCCTGTGTAATTTTCATGAGTTTTCCATCGCCTGTATCTGAGAAAAGCTTCAAACATTATATTACATCTATTAGTACATTACCTTAAAATGTCCTAAGTTTATCTTTAAAATGTCCAAAGTTATGAGAAGGTCAAAATCTGCTTTAATACTTCGTGTAATATACACACAACGTGCTTAGGCTGGTACTTGGATGGCACATAGATATCTAGGATCTAAAATATATACAATCATTACAAAACACAAAATACGGTCCTAAATGGAAAAGCATTCGCCAGGGAGTTACTACAAATCTATTTAGGATTGAGAAACGCTGATGTAAAAGCTATGATACGAATCCAATGACCTAGTTATGGAATAAGAGTATAGTCGAAGATATATTCCCCTAATGTTGGAGATTATTCCAGCATTTGGCGAGGAAGTCTGCAGTAATGCTGTAATAATATCCAACAGCTGTTCGGTCTCCTACCTTACTCCCTCTACAAAGGTCGTTCCTTATGTGGGGAGCAGTTTCTATTTAGGACAACTCAACGAGGCTAGATTCACTCTAATATCTCTTTCTTATTGTCTAGCTGTTACCCTGTGTGCCATGCTACACCTACTTTCTGCCTATGACTCTCCCCGTATCAAGAACTATCTGTATACCCAGTTACGTCAAAATCGGTCAAACGGTGTGAATTTGTTTATATCTGCCTAGTAATTCCTGAAACAGCCAACAGAGGCCAGCACCACAGCAATTCATTAAACAGCCGAAAGAGGCCAGTAGCACAGCCTGCGAGTATATAGCTCTTATCAAAGAAAGGCCAGCACTCCTTAGTTAGACAGTGACTGTGGATATAAAATTGAAATAAACTGCATTACATGATTATATCGTCGATACAAATGCAAACTAACGAATATGAAAAAATGCATATTTCATTGTCCATCTTTAATAATTTCTGCTGGACTTATTTACGGCAAATTCTTCAATCTGGCTTCACTCTATTAAAGGGAAAGTATTCCACTATCAAAAGGTCAAATCTCTGAATCTGAATGGTTCAGTGTAGCCAATTTTTCTTGAACAAAACTTTTGACCTTTTGACCAAATTTTAAAATTTGACTATTTTGACTTAGCCTAGGAGATTTCCCGTATCAAGACCTACCAGTGTGCCAAGTTTGGTCAACATCGGTCAAACAGTGTTGATTTGTAGAAGGAACAAACAGACATACGGACAAACAGACAAACGGACCGTCACGTGATTTATATATAAATAGATTGGTTTAAATGGTTAGGGAAAGAAACCTGAATTTTTGATTTTTTGCTCTATTTATCCTCGGGACTGTATGGAAGAGTTCGACAAGAACTTCTTAAGTACCCAACAAAATACTATTTATACATTGAGAACAAATAGCGTGTTCTCTGATTTTCTTTATATTTAACAAAATTGTTCCGAGATTTTTTTTTTATTTACGCATACCTCATCATTGTTATTTTAGTTGTTTCTACGATATCATTAGCGTAACCCTCAGCAATGGTTTTACAGATGCACCCTGGACTTGTAAGTAATCATAAACAGTATTTTGATGGTAGATTTATTCTGGTTTAAGTCCCAGTATCTTAAAAAAAAACTTCTTTTTTTTTTTTTTTATAAGAAAGTTTGTAGTTTTATTTTTTCCGACGTTTCGGATTGAAGTTCAAGCCTTCAACAGAATGAAAACAGACTTCATGATGAGAAGAAGGAGAACAATGCCTCACGGATTCTTCTCCTCAGTAAGCATATTTTTATTTTTTATTTTTGGCAGCTTAAAATTAATTTAGGATCTTTATGTTTTAAGGAGCTGTTTGATGTTGATTATAGGATAACATAGCCCATTAAAGTTCGGTTAAATCAGTTAGATAGCATTTGCATAATAATTTTGCAACTGAAGTATAAATGAAAAAAATAACATTTCTTGAATATGAAAACCCCAAACGACTTCACATATTTGAAATATATATATATATATGTGTGTGTGCGTGTGCGTGTGTGTGTGTGCGTGTTTGTGTGTGTGTGTGTGTGTGTGTGTGTGTGTGTGTGTGTGTGTATACATATATATATTAGGGTGTATCTATTTTTAACTTTTTTTTGGTTTCCAAATTCCAAGTTGAAAAAAAGTTGCTACTAGGCACCACAAAGTACTACTAAAAATTTCGGATTTTTAAAAAAATGTTTAGGTCTCCCGCACAAGGCCTAAAGTTTAGAAAATTAACTAAAAAAGTCACTTTTTACAAAAATATTAAATTAACCTAAAACACTTTTATTCTACGTTGCACACGTTAGACATTCAATCATCTGTACTATCACTAGAATCGATGTTATCAACAGATTTTAACTTTTGGCCCTCAATTTTGTTTACAGCTACCTTTAATAAAGCTTGTGAACCAAATTTATCTTTCTAATCGCTTTTTTAGGTTTTTTAGTTTCGCTTTTGCCGCACTCTGCAATTGACATCAAACAAGGACCATGTTGGACGACCAAAAACTCGTGTTCTGGTGCCGGGACTTTTTTGGCAATAGAGAAATGCAGTTGCTGGGGTCACATTTACCTTTCACATTTGTACATGCTGAGTATAAATATCAACCACTCCAGTTTTAGTTTTGGGCTGAAAGCTAGTAACTGAATCTTTGTAGGATACTTCCTGTTAGACCCTGAACACTTTTTAATTTTCTCAAGTTGCTCGTGCTGACTTTTAACCATGAACATTGAGTTTTTGGTGCCACTAAGAGGAATAGAAGCTCATTTCCTTATCTCCTCAAGTTTTGAAGCAACTCTCAATGCAATTACCTTCATTGCAGGCAGATAAATTCCCTCTTGTTTCATTTCAATGTTTGCCCATTCAAAATACTTCAATACGTCCATCTTGATCCGCAGGACATTAAAACTACTCACATCAATAGGTTGTCCTATAACCGGCATGTCGGTAGTTTGTCTAGATAAATGCCGTTATTTCCTCATCTTCAACATAACGACAATCACTCAATTGAGTCTTAGAAACAGGACTATCGCACTCAAAACACAACTGCTACTGCTTGCCGTCAGAAAAGTGCTGACAAGTCCGCGCGGTGATTCATACGTGGCGCGTCTCCGCGGTGCGATAGTCTGGCCTTCCCCCGCCCCCTTGCTTCGTGTTGAAATTGTCATCATTGTTTCACATATAACAACAATTCCAGCCAGGTTTTAGTTATATTTAAGGTTTAAACCATGAACCACACCAATATCAAAGTACTAAAAAATTTCAAAATTGTGCTGAAATTTACGACTTTTAGGCCTCGTGCGGGAGACCTAAATGATGTGATATATTTTTACTATTGCTAAACATTTTTTTTAGAAATCCAAAAAATTTTGTGGTACAATGTGGTGCCTAGTAGCAACTTTTTTTTTCAACTTGGAATTTAGAAACAAAAAAAAGTTAAAAATCGGTACACCCTAATGTATATACATACATATACATATACGACTTTTTTCTCTAGCGGTCTCGATCCTCCTTTCTGCGCAATGTATAGCAACGCCTCATTCCCTTACCTAACAGCAAGGATGAATGACAGCCAGAAGAAGCCGGAGATGAATCCGGCGAAATAATGCGCAGAAAGGAGGAACAAAACCTCTGGAGAAAGAAGCTGCATCACCACAAATTCATTTAAAGCCAAGCAGTTTAAAACTAAGCATATATATACATATATATATATGTATATACATATATATATATATATTTATTTTCATAAATATGGCAAAGGTCCAAATAATAGTACTCCAGATTCTTGCACTATTTTATTTTTGATACGCCCTACATGTTTCGTGGCCTTATGCCACCTCCTCAGGGGCCACTAAATCCTAAAAACATTTTTTACAAATTTTTAATGCCTTATTTTAGTAAATTTAATAATAATTATACATCGAGTAACATTAAAATTCCTATACTAACCCCTAAACTTTATATGTAAAATATAATAATAAAAATAATATTGTTATATTGTACATACCCTATGTGTGGTCAGCTCGCCACCCATACAATGACTGAGGCTAGCTAAATACCTGTGTGGAGAGGCTTAGTAATCAGCTTATTAAGATAAGTTGTATAAAGGTTTGTACTATTGCTTTTTCCCTTGGATTGTTCGCTATTTTCTAATGTTATTGTAAAATATCTTATCTAAAAATTTAATTTCTGTTTGTTTATTTACCGAGTTCCTGTTTTTTATTATGTGGATATTTTCTTTTATTTTTCGTTTAATGTTGTTTCTGTCCTTGTCAACTATTGCTATGTCGTCCAAGTCAAATGTATGTCCGTTCTTAATTGCGTGGTCCGTTAGAGCTGTTGTATTTGATTTCTCGTCTATATTTTTGGCATGCTGCTTAATTCTATTCTTTAGTATTTGTGATGATTCCCCTATGTAGCACTTGTTACAATCTTTACATTTAACTTTATATACGTTATATTTTGAATTTATTTTATTTATTTGGTCCTTAATTTTGCTGAAATTCTTTTCTATTTTGTTGTTATATTTCCAGCTAATTTTGCAAATCCCGTTACAGATTAGTTTCATCCTGTTTGCTATTGCTGGGTGAAAATCAAATGAATAAAAATTATTTTCTATTTGCTCGCGTTCTCTCTTGGATTCCTGAATGTTTTCACTCCTATTTTGACTAATTATATGATTATTTATGATGCTTCCCTTATGTATTTTTTTAGTTTCCAAATTATTAAAAAAATGTTTTATTTGTGTCTGGATAAATGTTCTCTTCTTTTTTATCGAATCTGACCGTGTTTCGTCATGTTCCATATCCCTTTTTCTTTTACCATTAGTTTTAACATTGTCCCTTACGATTTGTTCGTTGCATTTGATACGTTTTGCAGGTTTTTCATTAGTACTAATATCCAGCGAACTCCGTTTTCTTTTAATCCGTCTGTCAAGTAAGTCCTCAAAAAACTCCTCAGTAAAGTGGAACAATTTTATATTAAAATTTTTAATGTCATCTTTCTTATTTTTCGTGTAACAAACACTATTTTCCGCTTTTTTTATTTGTATGTCTACTAGTTTCGAGGGGAAGTTATTTTTATTAAATATTTTTCTAATTCTATTTTTGATTTCATTGAAATATTGAGGTGATGTTCTATTTAAGGCAGTTAATGTTCTATTATATACCAAATTTTTTTTGAAACTAAGAGGATGATTGGAGTAAAAATTAATTGTTCTGTCAGAGTGATATTCCTTAGAAAACCATTTAAAATCAATCCAATTATTTTTATTTCTTGATAGTTCCAAGTCCAAAAAGGTAATTCTGCCGTTTGCTTCTATTTCTTTTGTGAATTTTAATGTATCGCACTTTTTGTTAAAAATCTCAAGTAATGGGTCAATATTGTTTTCATGAACCGCTAAAATTATGTCGTCCACATATTTATATAAAAATTGTATATGAATATCCGAATCTAACATGATTTCCTTTAAAATTTGGTTTAAAACAATCCCACTTATTGCTACCGAAAGAGGATTCCCCATTTGTATACCGAAAGTCTGTTTGTAAAATTTGTCATTAAACCTGAAATATCCAGTACTGCAACACAATCGAATGCCTTCTATGAACAAATCCTTATTTTTGATTTTAGTAAATTTTTCAATCTTATCCCAATTGTTGTTAATTATTTTTATTGCAAGATCAACTGGAATGTTGGGAAACATGTTTATTACATCGAATGAAACTAGCTTGTACCCAGGAAGAATTTGAACGGTTTGAATTTTGCATTTTAAATCCACACCACTCAACACATCAAAGGGGTTGTCTTGAGCATGATGTATAATTATTATTAAATTTACTAAAATAAGGCATTAAAAATTTGTAAAAAATGTTTTTAGGATTTAGTGGCCCCTGAGGAGGTGGCATAAGGCCACGAATGTAGGGCGTATCAAAAATAAAATAGTGCAAGAATCTGGAGTACTATTATTTGGACCTTTGCCATATTTATGAAAATAAATAAATGTACATAAATAAAGGTCACTAATCGTGGAATTGAATATATATATATATATATATATATATATATATATATATATACATGCTGCATAGCATACAAGTATATGAATGACCGGACACATTTCTTGTTCCGCGTAAGGGCGTCCCATTTGACAGATTCGCAATTGAGTGCAACCTCAATTGTTAAAATCCTTCAAAAAGTGCTGAGAGATGTGGAAATCAGAGGAACGAGTTTGTTACCTCAAAGAAAATGTCATCATTTTTTTCTGTTATCGCTGCGATACAGAGGAATATGCTAAGGTTACGAACCGTTATATTTTGTTTCTTGTAGTAATCTACTCCCTGTGATATTATTAAATTATATTATTTATTTTTTTCATTTTAATTTAATGGAAGAAATCTTTGCATGTGGACGAAGATTGTTCTCCTAGATTTCTTGATTTAGATCTGTCTCGAGAGGCGAGAAGATAATCTGGATTTCATCCATCACTTTCTGGCGATGAGTTTCTTGAATTGAAATCAGACAGCCCAGATGAGTGATGACAATATCTAATTATGCAGGCTCGAAGTCAAGACAAATAGAGTCTTCTACGTATCACGCATCCTGTGGCCATAGCGAGGAATCGGAGCCCATGTTTTATTTCATCAAATGTAGCACACAATATAATTTAGTTTTTTTTGGAAAAATTACTCATCGATTCGATGATTCAGATAGACTAAATATTAACCCAAAGCAAGTTTTACTGTCACATGAGGCTCCGAGTAAGATAACACTTTCGCTGTGGCCATCGTTGTTCTGAAATTCCTCAGTACCACGTGCATTTTTTGTTTGAATTTTTCATGAGGACAATTTTTTTCATAAAAAATCTTCCAGTCGGCCGATTTAAGAACGTAAAAAACTGCTCGAAAGCTCTAACCATACTGAAGGCAACTGTCTTTACCTATAGCTGTAAAAGTGAATCCCCTCCATTTAAGAGCCTTTTGAATCTAAAGGGAAAAGTAATGGAGGGGTGTCCTTCCGAAGGGACACTTGTAAGCAGGTAGGATCGCTAGTGTCCTTCCGTAATGACACCCGCAGCGAAAGTGTTAATGTTGATTCGCCTAATGCAATTCTTTCCCGAGCATTACGTACTTTGGATGAATCGTTTGGTGGTTGGCTACTTGTTGCCAGACCGTTTTTAGGCCCACTGAGAATTCATATATATACACACACACACACACACACACATCTATATTTAAAAGGCACCTGCAAAATTGGGTGGGGAGGTTTATGGAGCCCATTATTGACCACACTATCTCCCCAATGGTCCGTATAGCCAAGAATCAGAATTTTTAGATGACATTTGATCCACTTTGAGAGACAAAAAATAATAAAAAAGAGCATTTTCTATAGTCGTGTAGCTCTGGTTACATTTGACTCGGAGGAAGTATAATAAATTCGTAAAGATGGAATGGTTGGGATTCGGCTAAATAAACCTCAATATGATTTTGTTTTAAAAAATCTATATTTCGGACGTTTCGGCTACTCATTGGTAGCCTTCGTCAGCTAAAATGACAAAAAAAAAGAAATTAATACAGAAACAAAAAAAAATGTATAATTGTGATAGGTAACAGAACTATAGATACAATTAACTTATAAAAGAACATGTCGTCTTTAATTCTTAGAATGAGTAGAATGAAAAAGTAAATAGGTACAATAATTGATTTTAATAGTAATTAGTAACATTAATTGATTTTACAAAGAAATAAGAAACTACATACCAATGACAAATATAGTAGCTAATAGTAACATTAATTAATTTTACAAAAAAATAAGATACTACATACCAATGGAAATGCCGAGCGGCAGAGGAAGACCAAGGTTGGCAATTAAGTAACCATTGTGAAAGTGTCTAAGGAAAAAGGAATCTACTGGGGTATATGTAACTGAAAACAGCAGGTGGTGGAAGAAAGGGCGGTAAGGATCAAAAGGCATGTTTATGACATTTTATGACAGGAAAGGAGAAAAAGGTGTTAATGGAAGGATAACCAAGGGGCATGGTAAAAATCTAGGTGGGAGGTCGGGAGAGTATTTGGAAAATATTAACGTACATAGGAGAAATGCCTTGTTGGTCAGTTGTGTAGTTTATATTGTTTTTGTTTAAGTTTATGTGTACACATTCCGAGATCTGCATTCTTTTTTTGTTTCGTTGTGTAGAAAGAACCTAGATTTTTACCATGCCCCTTGGGTATCCTTCCATTAACACCTTTTTCTCCTTTCCTGTCATAAAATGTCATAAACATGCCTTTTGATCCTTACCGCCCTTTCTCCCACCACCTGCTGTTTTCAGTTACATATACCCCAGTAGATTCCTTTTTCCTTAGACACTTTCACAATGGTTACTTAATTGCCAACCTTGGTCTCCCTCTGCCGCTCGGCATTTCCATTGGTATGTAGTATCTTATTTCTTTGTAAAATTAATTAATGTTACTATTAGCTACTATATTTGTCATTGGTATGTAGTTTCTTATTTCTTTTTAAAATCAATTAATGTTACTAATTATTATGAAAATCAATTATTGTACCTATTTACTTTTTCATTCTACTCATTCTAAGAATTTAAGACGATATGTTCTTTTATAAGTTAATTGTATCTATAGTTCTGTTACCTATCACAATTATAATTTTTTTTTGTTTCTGTATTAATTTATTTTTTTTTGTCATTTTAGCTGACGAAGGCTACCAATGAGTAGCCGAAACGTCCGAAATATAGATTTTTTAAAACAAAATCATATTGAGGTTTATTTAGCCGAATCCCAACCATTTCATCTTTACTTATCACCTCGACGGCTAACTATCTAATCATCATGATAATAAATTCGGTTATCAATAGAACGAATGAATGGTTTTATTTAACTGAAATATAACAATATTTTCAAAGTGAATGAATAAAAAAAAATCTCTCTACAATGGACAGTTTACCTTCTGTGTAAGTCCGCTTAAAAATTAAACTCAGATACAAGTAGTTTCTTTTAACAGTATGCTTCTCCAAGAAATGCAAACAATTTAGTCCAATCCTAACCATTGACGAAAGCAATAATTGAAGATTCTTGTAATGTTGATTTTTTTCTAAATTCACATAATATTGGGCATTTCCCTGAGAAGTGAAAAACGGTTTCATTTTCACTACTATTGCACAGAACTTACTAATAAAATATATTATATTCATTCTTGTATATTTTTTTTCTTTTACCTATGGCAGAGTTGGGCAAACGTTAGCGCGCGCTAATATCTAAAACCTTCCCGCTAATTTAGCGGTACTGATAAGAGCCTGCGCTAACGATTAGCGCATAGCGACGGCAGTGCGCTAATCGCTAATTCACCTCTAATGTTTAAATATCTTTGTAGCTAACTAGGAGGAATATTGAAGGTGGAATTAAAAAAGGATATTGGAAGTGTTATTACAAAAGATATTGAAGGTCGTATTTGGAAGTATATAGGAGGTGGTATTAGGAAGGATATACAAGGTGGTATTAGGAAGGATATAGAAGGTCGTTTTAGGAAGGATATACAAGGTGGCATTAGGAAGGATGTAAAAGGTCGTTTTAGGAAGGATATACAAGGTGGCATTAGGAAGGATACAGAAGGTGGTATTAGGAAGGGTATAGAAGGTGTTATTACAAAAGATATTGAAGGTCGTATTTGGAAGTATATAGGAGGTGGTATTAGGAAGGATATACAAGGTGGTATTAGGAAGGATATAGAAGGTCGTTTTAGGAAGGATATACAAGGTGGCATTAGGAAGGATGTAAAAGGTCGTTTTAGGAAGGATATACAAGGTGGCATTAGGAAGGATACAGAAGGTGGTATTAGGAAGGGTAAAGAAGGTGGTATTAGGAAGGATATTAAAGGCGGGTTTAGGGAGGTTATTGGAGGTGGTATTAGGAAGGATATAGAAGGTGGTCTTAGGAAGGATATTAAAGGCGGTATTAGGAAGGATATTGGAGGTGGTATTAGGAAGGATATAGAAAGTGGAATTAGGAAGGGTATTGGAGGTGGTATTAGGAAGGGTATAGAAGTTGGTACTAGGAAGGGTATAGAAGGTGGTATCAGGAAGGATATTAAAGGCGGTATTAGGAAGGGAATAGAAGGCGGTATTAGGGAGTATAAAGAAGGTGGCATTAGGAAGGATATTGAAGGCTGTAGTAGGAAGGATATAGAAGGTGGTATTAGGAAGGATATAGATGGTGGTATTAGCAAGGGTATAGAAGGTGGTATTAGAAAGGATATTAAAGGCGGTATTTGGAAGGATATTGGAGGTGGTATTAGGAAGGATATAGAAGGTGGTATTAGGAAGGGTATTGGAGGTGGAATTAGGAAGGATATTAAAGGCGGTATTAGGAAGGATATTGGAGGTGGTATTAGGAAGGATATAGAAGGTGGTCTTAGGAAGGGTATTGGAGGTGGTATTAGGAAGGGTATAGAACGTGTTATTAGGAAAGATATTAAAGGCGGTATTAGGAACGGAATAGAAGGCTGTTTTAGGAAGTATATAGAAGGTGGCATTAGGAAGGACATTGAAGGTCGTAATAGGAAGGATATAGAAGGTGATATTAGGAAGGGTGTAAAAGGTGGTATTAGAATGGATATTAATGGCGGTATTAGAGAGAATATTGGAGGTGGTATTAGGAAGGATATTGGAGGTGGTATTAGGAAAGGTATTGGAGGTTGAATTAGGAAGGATATTAAAGGCGGTAATAGAGAGGATATTGGAGTCCGAATAACTGTGTAGCACATAATACAGGAAAGTCTTAAATACCGGCACCAATTTGCTGCAGAAGGTATCAACAGAAAACTTGCAGTGTGCCTTGAAAACAATACCTCAGAAATTGACAGACTGTTAAATACCTTCCTAATACTTTCTTGAATATCCATCCCTATAAAACCTTCAATATCCCTCCTAATACCCCATAAACATTCTTCCTAATGCCACCTCCAATATACTTCCTAATCCCAACTTCAATATCCTTCCCTATACCACCTTCTATATCCTTCCTAATACTACGTTCTAAATCCTTCCTAATACCACCTCCTATATACCTCCAAATACTACCTTCTATATCCTTCCTATTACGACCTTCAATATCCTTCCTAATACTACCTTCTATATCCTCCCTAATACGACCTTCGATATCCTTCCTAATAGCACCTTCTTTATCCTCGCTAATACCGCCTTCTATACCCTTCATAATACTACTTCCGATATCCTTCCTAATACGACCTTCAATATCC
The DNA here is from genome assembly GCA_946811695.1 of Gonocerus acuteangulatus. Classification (NCBI taxonomy): domain Eukaryota; kingdom Metazoa; phylum Arthropoda; class Insecta; order Hemiptera; family Coreidae; genus Gonocerus; species Gonocerus acuteangulatus. The sequence continues at coordinate 31,739,760 of OX328128.1, forward strand.
TTCTTAATATCACCTTCTACATCCTTCCTATTACGACCTTCAATATCCTTCCTATTGCTACCTTCTATATACTCCCTAATACCGCCTTCTACTCCCTTCCTAATACCGCCTTCAATATCCTTCCTAATACCACCTTCTATACCCTTCCTAATACCACCTTCTATATCCTTCCTAATGCCACCTTCTATATTCTTCCTAATACTACCTTCTAAATCCTTATTAATACTACCTTCTATAACCTTCCTAATACCACCTCCTATATACCTCCAAATACCACCTTCTATATCCTGCCTATTACGACCTTCAATATCCTTCCTCATACCACCTTCCCTATCCTGCCTAATATCAGCTTTTATATTCTTCCTAATACTACTTCCAATATCCGTCCTTATGTCACCTTCTATATCCTCCCTAATACGACCTTCGATATCCTTCCTAATAGCACCTTCTATATCCTCCCTAATACCGCCTTCTATAACCTTCCTAATCCCACCTCCAATATCCTCTCTAATACCGCCATTAATATCCTTCCTAATACCACCTCCAATAACTTTCCTAATACCGCCTTCTATACCCTTCCTAATACCACCTTCCCTATCCTGCCTAATATCAGCTTTTATATTCTTCCTAATACTACTTCCAATATCCGTCCTTATGTCACCTTCTATATCCTCCCTAATACGACCTTCGATATCCTTCCTAATACCGCCTTTAATATCCTTCCTAATACCACCTTCTATACCCTTCCTAATACCACCTTCTATATCCTTCCTTATGCCACCTTGTATATCCTTCCTAATACCGCCTCCAATACCCTTCCTAATACCACCTTCTATATCCTTCCTAATACCACCTCCAATAACCTTCCTAACACCACCTTCTATACCCTTCCTAATACGACCTTCATTATCCTTCTTAATATCACCTTCTATATCCTTCCTATTACGACCTTCAATATCCTTCCCATTGCCAACTTCTATCTACTCCCTAATACCGCCTTCTATTTCCTTCCTAAAGCCACCTTCTATGCCCTTCATAATACCATCTTCTATACCCTTTCTAATACCACTCCAATTCCCTTCCTAATACCACCTTCTATATCCTTCCTAATACCACCTCCAAAATCCTTCCAAATACCGCCTTTAATATCCTTCCTGATACCACCTCTAATACCCTTCCTAATACCACCTTCTATATCCTTCCTAATACCACCTCCAATATCCTTCCAAATACCGCCTTTAATATCCTTTCTAATACCACCTTCTATAGCCTTCCTAATACCACCTTCTATATCCTTCCTAATGCCACCTTGTATATCCTTCCTAAAACGACCTTCTATATCCTTCCTAATACCACCTTGTATATCCTTCCTAATACCACCTCCTTTATACTTCCAAATAACACCTTTATACGTCCTTTAATGTCCTTTGTAATAACACTTCCAATATCCTTTTTTTATTCCACCTTCAATATTCCTCCTAGTTAGCTACAAAGATATTTAAACATTAGAGGTGAATTAGCGATTAGCGCACTGCCGTCGCTATGCGCTAATCGTTAGCGCAGGCTCTTATCAAAACCGCTAAATTAGCGGGAAGGTATTAGATATTAGCGCACGCTAACGTTTGCCCAACTCTGACCTATGGCCTTGTTGCATAATGGATATTATTTGTTTGAGTTTAATTTTATATGTAATACATTCTATTTGTTAGTAATTAGACCACTCCACCCACCAAACAAATAAATAAAACATATTCTATTATAGTATCTTATTATAGTAGTTCATAAAAAAAACCGTAAACATTATCCTAAATAATATTTGGTCACTGGGTAAAATGCTTCAAAATTCTTTATGTACAATGGAGGACTCCTCTTTTCTTGGCTTGATGCAATTATGTGCTCGGGACTGTACAATTTCTTAAATCTCAATGTGTTAAGCATTGTGTATATTTTTTGTTATCGGCAAGTTTTTAAAAATCATTGATATAGTTCTAAAACTATAAACAGAAAGAATATACAATATCATAAAAAATTCGTGATATTAAGAGATATATGAAACATTATTCTTGGCATAATTCTAATTTGGATTGACAAGATTGATAAATTTAACAGTCTTTGATTAATCAGCCATTTATATCTTAATTATATCTGTAGTTTGATTGATAACGCCGCCGATCACGCTAACAGATATTGGCTGATTTAATAAGCTCGTCCTAGATATTGATAATCAGGACTTGGAAGTTTGTTATCTAGCCCATGATTGTGCAAAAGAGAAACGGCTGGGTCCTAGAAGTCTGATAAATACCCGATTTTAGTGACTTTGTTCCTCCTTAATAATAAATACTTACTAAATTTAATCGAGAAATAATTACTTTTTATAATCCATATTTATTTATATATTGATGAGCATCCGCTACCAAAGCGATTAGCTCTATATCATTGTTACATATTGGTCCGATCATAAACACAAATGTCCTAACAAAATCCTTATGATTTTGGAATTTGTAAGCTCTACAGAACTAATAAATACAAATTAAAACTAGCTAGAACTAAAATCCAACGCCAAAATCAGCCGTGTGCCAAAAAGCTATAAATAGGCTCTTAAAAGACTTCATTGTTCACGAATCTTAAAATTTAAAACTCCAGCGCATTAATTAATTTTACATCAGTTCAAATAGCTCATTAATCATGTGTTTAATGACCGCTGGGTGGTTCACAAAAAAAAAAAAAAAATAGGAATTATACGTGTACATCCAACACACACATTACAAATATATTATTGAATATATATATATATATATATATATATATATATATATATATATATATATATATATATATATATATATATATTTAAAATATTTATTAAAAAATTATATGTATAAGACATTCTTCATTGCAAAAACACATTTATTTAGTTATTATAAAAATTTTGATCTATACAAAGATTACAGAAATTATTATGACAACAAGATCGACAGCATTGACTGCAAACAAATCGACGACCATCATGTATTATTATACCTGATACGTAATCTGAGTGTCTCTTAATTATTGAGGATTGAGTTGAAAAACTCTCAGTTTGGTTGATCAATTAAGTCCATCATGGAGAGAAGATCTTTTCTTTTTTCCTTTTATTGTTTTCTGCTAAAGAGACTGCATTTCCATGTTCAGTTCTGACAAAACTATGTCTTGATGGACAAGTTTTTCTTTAGTACAGAGCATTTCTCCCGTTCGAGAATCTGAGTAAAACTTTTCATATTCAAGGCATACCAGGGTAGTTTTTGTTAACTTTCAACCAAGAAACTTGTGAAATTTTTAAGTCTAGAGTCTTGATAAATTTTTCGACGCCTTTTCAAAATTTAAAAAAAATTACATGCTTGAGACCTTTAAAGGTTTCGCTGTTCTTGCAGAGTGTATAACGTTTTCAACGTCTGCCGCTGCCTTCATTTTTGATAATTTAGCTTTTTTTTATCAATTATTGCGAAGTATCAGTCCGCTGCCCAAAAACCGTGTCCTGTTATCAAAAACCTATGTTCAATCGAGTCGAAAATCCCTAAGCTTGCATCAGGGTCATCATCAAAAGCTCTAGAATTGATTAAATTGTCGTTATTTGAAGCCATGATGTCCACAAAGTGTCAGTCTTTGTCATTCAACAGCACAAGAACGTCACTGCATCTGCGACAAAACCTAATTTTGACACTTAGATCACTTAGCATTTCATGTCTTCAATTAAAAACATATGAAATTACAGTGCTGTCCAAAAAGACGAAACAATTAGACCTTCGTACTGACAGTGAGTTAGGGTGACATTATACACTGTTCATATAGAAAATACCAATAGTGAGAGCTGATTTATTGGAAATGATTTAGTGAGAGTTTGTCAGATCAAACTAAATTGGAAACAAAACAGGGCTGAAGACAAGCCCTTGTAATACTCCTGACGTCAAGTGGCCGAGGACATGTTGTAATCCTCTGTATTAATTTCGACATAATCTGCCAGAGGTCGGTGGTTACTCGGATTAACCTCTTCACTCCTTTAGTTTATATCTCTCTTCCCCCACCACACCTCACTAATCCCCTCTCTCTGCCCCAGTCTGTCTCTGTAATTAGTTCCGACAGCTTTAATCCGCAAACACAAGTTCCCGATTCCTAGCAACTGTCATTGCTCCTTAATTTAAAAAAAAAAATAAAAAAAAAAAAAAAAAAAAATCTTGGCTTACAAAGGATTTGATGTGCTCAAATATTAGCAATTATTGATTACACTGGTCAACACAATTTTTTTTCCTTCATTTTTTTTATTGTCATTGGGTATTTCGAAGGCCCTGACTTTGAAAAAAATACTGGGAGTTTGCTAACAGCTTTATGCCGAGTTTAATATGAAGTGGTGGAAATATGATGCGGTCTCGACTAACTTAAGGCACGTTTACAACATTTTTTGTATTAACTTTCTGTTCATACTTCGATTTCCAGGGTTAATTCCATTTATGTTCACAACGCAGAAGTAGCAATCATCATGAAGGTTTTGAGGTTCTCGCCAAATCATGGGAGTTATGAGCTTTACTGCATCTCTTTTCCTACTGGACCATAACCGTAGACATGGTGGATTAAGCACACAACACCTTCTGGACGAAAGCATATAGAAAACAACGACAAAATATATTCTAATGTCCAAAAAAATGAAAATCGAAGTGAAAATACTATATAAGACTAATAAGCTATACCTGAAAAACAAAAGCTGTTAGAGAAAAATTGTTGCCATATTTACAACAAACGCCTCAAATTGAGTAAGAAACAACAAAATACTCTCAGGAAACAAACAATTAATAGTTTTTGTTGACAATTGTTATCGATATTAATAGTCCATAGGCAGTAATTTGCGTCTGATATTTGCGACAATTGTTGACATACTGATTAATACATTGATTAAGGTAAGGGTCGAAAGGTTCGAAATATTATTGGTCTAGTGTCATAGCGTCATAGCAAATCCCATGCGTGCTTTTAATGCGCACAAACTTATAGAGTGACCAAATATAAGTACAGCTTTTATATAGAAGTTTATATTAAATTTAATATTCCCAGGACAAAATTATCTTTATTATTTTCTCTAAAAATATTAAAATTTATATAATGAAATATACTCACGTATTCAGGAGCATAATAAAAAGGAACTACTCGCGAGCCAAATTACCCATAAAATGAGGAAAGGGGAAAACCGTATTAAAAAGAAGAAAAAATGAAAAGAAAGTCAGGGAAATAGGTAAATCTGTAATAAGGGAAATCTCGAAAAGGAAAGGGAAATGTGAATTTTCCCACTCAGGGAGCAGCCTGATTTATCGCTGACCAGTAATAGACACTCTGCACGAATATAAATTCTTATATCGCGCTAGCTCCAGTCCCTCGCTCGCTTCTGCAGGCTATATGGTATACCACTCTCCATTCTCTGCCATATATATATATATATATATATATGTGTGTGTGTGTATATATATATATATATATATATATATATATAATTTTTTGGGGGGAAATGGTAGGACTTAAGGTTTTGTGTTAATACAGTTCCAGATACATTTTAAGTCCATTTTGACATGGAAACATAAATAGTACTAATTTCCAAGCCGTTTCTAGGAACGTGTATACCTGTATATATATATATATATATATATATATATATATATATATATATATATATATACAGGGTCTCCCGTAAGTGTCTAGTCATATTTTGGGAGGCGACCCTTAGGGGAACAAAAAATGTTCTATGACGATTTTCCGAATTCTCACAAATAAGGGAGAAAACGTCGTTTTATTGTTTTTTCAAGACAAGCGTGGTTTTTGGAAGAATAATCAATGTAACTCCGTCTCAGGTAATTCTAATAGAAGGAAAATGAAACTAATCGAATGCTGAGTAAATTTACTATAAGACATGTTTGGAGTAAACGTTAAAATGCTTGAATTTAAGTATGTCTATATTACCAAACGAAAGCTATTTTAAATTTCCTGACATTTTCTTGATATTTCTTACCAGCGTTACTCCTCAATGGGCAAGATCTAAAATTTCCGGGTTTTAGAAAAACTTTTTCATTTAACCAGCTTTTCATTCATGTATTACAATCCTGTCTTATTGAAGTATGTGAACGATTTAGGAACAAAAGTTTAAAAAAAAAACATGGATCTGTGAAAACAAAATTCAATTTTTTTCATCAGTTTATTCAAAAAGCTTAAAAGAAATATTTACTTTTATAAATATTTACTTAAACATTAAGTAAATATTTACATAAAACAATAAAAAAAATACTTCCACGAAAATAAAAAAAATCCTAAAACACTAAATAAATAAAATACACATTCACTTTGAATTTATTAATTAATGAACCCCAACCATACATTAACCTCAAAAATTATCATTTTTACCTAGATTACGCATTTGAACACATTTTTGCAGGACTATCTACATCTTATTTATTAGGGATGGGATATTAATTAACCACAACAAACACGCATGGGCTCACGCGAATCCCAGGGCGATGATAAATAAGATGTAGACAAAACCGTCGTTTCATTTATAACTGTGAATTCAATCTTATAAATATTACAAAGCGTTAAAACTACATACTCTGTACATATCCTTTGTACAAGCCCAATATAGTCAAAGATACTTCATTACAAATTTCCCGATAGGGGGCATGCCTCAGGGGAGACTGCGCACCTGAAATAGAGCAACAATTACCGATCTGACCGCTAGAATGCGGTCTTCGTATGCAAACACCTTTACCACCACAGCTATTTGCTACAACCATGTTATGGGCCTCGAAATAGTCTTCATGTACGCAATACAATGGTTCATTCATAGTCTAAAATCTCTCGCTTTAATGTTAAAATTCTTTTTCTACTGATTTCAGCTTAATATAAAATAGGATTGTGCTGATAACCAGAATCAAGTTATTCATTTAATTTATAGAGTTGAGCAACTCTTTATAAAGGTGATTTTATATTTACGAAGAGTAGTTCAAAGTCAAAACAGAAAAATAATAATAATGCCATAAATACCTGAATAAAATAAAATAAGAAGGAAATTAACAACTGCAACAAAGAAAATTAAAAAATATAGAGAATATAAATGAAATGATAATTATGTGTATATATATAAAGTAAATCTATATATATAAAAATCACGTGTCTGTCTGTTTGTTTGTTCCTTATACAAATCTACACCGTTTGACCGATTTTGACCAAACTTGGAATAATGGTAGGCCTTGATACGAGAAATCTCCTAGGCTAGGTCAAAAAAATTCTACCAGCTGTCTGTCTGTATGTTTGTCCCTTATACAAATCCACACCGTTCGTCCGATTTCGACTAAACTCTGTACACATGTAGATCTTAATCTTGGAAGTGTCGTAGGCTAAGTCAAAAACGTCTTATAGGTGTCTGTCTGTATGTTTGTCCCTTATACAAATCCACACCGTTCGTCCGATTTCGACTAAACTCTGTACACATGTAGATCTTAATCTTGGAAGTGTCGTAGGCTAAGTCAAAAACGTCTTATAGGTGTCTGTCTGTATGTTTGTCCCTTATACAAATCCACACCGTTCGTCCGATTTTGACTAAACTCGGTACACAGGTAGATCTTAATCTGTGGAGTGCCGTAGGCTAGGTCAAAAAAATCTACCAGCTGTCTGTCTGTATGTTAGTCCCTTATACAAATCCACACCGTTAGACCAATTTTTACGAAACTTGGTATACATGTATGTCTTGATACGGGGGGTGTTATAGGTTAGGTCAAAGTCGTCTAGGACTCACAGTTGGGAGGCCACGGGTTCATAACAGCTACAGATTCGTGTTATTAGATTTTAATAATACTTATTTGGTGTCTAATTTATTTAGGCTTTTCTATACGCAGAAAGTAGGCGTAGCATGGCACGCCGGGTAACGGCTAGTAAATAATATAATAAACATTGGACAATAAGGCAAGGGCTCAGATTGGTCGATTTTGCTCGTTAACGAACTCGTCCAATATTTTTTTATGGAAAAGCTATACACCATGTTTCATGGCAATAAAACAAGTCGCCGCTATCGACACACACTCACTCATATATATATATATATATATATATATATATATATACAGGTTTTTTTTACGAAAAATACAGGTTATACGCACGAAATGTTTCGTGCCTTTTTGCGCAACTCTTCAGGGGCACTTTATAACCAGTCGAGGCAACGAATAATCGAAAACAGCTATAGACGAAAATGCTTGGAACAAAATTTTTGACATAGTTTGGGGGGAAGGGGGTAGAAGTTCCTATTTTTCGGATTTTCTCTTATATCTCGGAAACCATGCGTCCCAGCGACATGACCATTCTATAACAAATGAAAGCTGATTAAATGTCCTACAAGTTCTACTTAATCAAGTTTTTCGATATATCTTTAAGATATATCCGCTTTAGAAATTCTTTAATTTTGGAAATTAATATATATTATTGAGGGGAATGTAATGCTCTACAATCCTATAATCGACATTAATTTTTTGGGTGAATTGTAGACGAGTTATCCTGTCAAAAAGAGCAACAAATGTGCGGTAAAAGTGTTTTTGCCTCGACTGAAGAGGATATTTCTTAAAACCAAATATTAAAATTTTTAAATATAATACCTATAATAAAAATGGCTGTATGCTCCAATAAATATATTAAAATAATATTTAATTTTTCTTTTTTTTAAATTTCGTACGAGAATACAAATATGATAAAATCTTCCGGTTGAAAGAATTGCAGGAAAAGAATTAATTCCGGAAACTGAGGAAAAGACCAGCGCAATAATAAAATTTATGTCTGAGGTTCATTTATCCTGAAACATTTATTGAATGAGTTTTCCCTATCGATCCCGAGTGTGGGTAAATAAAAGTTACGAACAACATTTTGCAATATTTATCAGCCTGAACTCCGGTTGAGGATATTGTACAAGCGGTGGCTGCTTGATAGGACTCCCCCGAATATCAAACTACAATAACTGTCCCATCGGAGAGATAAAACTTTATTGAACATTCCAAAACTACGGGACATGAAACCAAAAGGGCCACTTCCCCTGCACTCTTCTAAATACTTCATGGAGAAAAATAAACTTTATGTAAGTCAAGATAATATTACTCTCAGACTGCTGAAACTACAGTTTTATATCGGCGAGGGGGGAGAGGGAGACTATCGGTCATTTGTGAGGGGGAGGGGGTCCGCCCGGTGGTTTAAGGACCCGGTCACGGAGCGAACATAATTATGTGGCTGCCGATGTGGGCCGCACAGATTCAAGGAAATAGGTTACGTGACCTTACTTTGAGGAGTGCCACAGGGAACATCCCTAGGCACCAAGCTGTCTCGCATCTGTGGATGGATGGCATCTGTCGTCTCTTTCTGTATTCCCTTCCTTCAAAACACGTGCTACCATAAGGGGGAAACCATATTTATGGTTGACATATCAATTCGTAGTCTTATTCCTTCCATGTCTTCTCCTTTGGAATTTAGCCTTTATTTGTGGAAATCCGTGTCCTTGACAAATATGACTTGTGGTTCTGCTTCGTGAATATTGTAACTTTTTTTTTTTTTGTATTCGTACGTTTTTTGTGATTTCAAGATTTACATAAAATAATCGAATTCTTTCAAACAGTTTTTTTTTACTTGCATACGAGCTTCGCATCATAGTCAATAAGCATATAAGAATTAAGTCTGTCTGAATTTATCGATTTTACTCAGCTGATTGACGCTATACGCAGTATTAACCTCAGTTTGGACGTAGCCATTGCACGGGAGGTTTCGCCTTAATACAATTAGGCTGAAATTTTTAGTTTATTGGGGTTTTTTAGCTCCTGAAGAGGCACCTAGGGTGTGAAACATGTAGAGGAAAAATAAATTGACCTGACTTTGTTAATTCTCTTTTGTTGACCTTCTGCCTGAAAATATTGGATAAAACTGATTGAGAAAAATATGCAATACCTAATAAATAATATTTTGATTACTATACGGTTAAAGTAATTTTTACAGAAAATAACGCAAAAGCAATAGTTGTTGAATCAATCCACACCATTAAAAATATTAACAAGCTACACCTACATTATTAGAACGTACTTTTATATAACGCATTTTCTAGTAAATTTTTGGAACAGACACTCTGATTATTTTATTTTTTTAATAGAAAGAATTTAAATTATTAGTTTTCTCTGCCTGAAATTGTCCTATCGAAATTAAAATTGTCCTTTTTGTAAGACATTCGTTACAGTTTCCATCACTTGCATTCCAGTTCCCAAGGCTTTAGAAGATATTTTACAAAATATTTGACACGCTCAAAACTGTTCAGGTCTGTTCCTAAGATATTTAGTTCAAATACTATCTCGTATCACCGCGCAAGCGCGAAAGCCGGCGGACACTTATTTGTAACGTATTTTTTTTTTCAGTTTAGTCATCGCTAAAGCCTATTTATGCTAAAATGGTTTTTAAGTTCGAAATGTATCGGGACTTTTATTTTTTATTTTTTCCTAATTATGCAGTGACGATGGATCTGTTCTTCTGAAATCGCCGGTTTCCCAATTAATAAAATCATTGGTGACTTATTTTTTCTCTTTATACATCAAATAGATCTATTTGACTTACACACATGCCGAGATGTTATTACCTTCCAGCGATATTTGAGCACAAATTGATAGTAAGTAGAAGGTGTAATATGATACGTCATGTACTTTAGGGTGGAGTGTCTTTATTAAATAGGGCGTATGGAGTTGTATACGTCTTTGCATATTCATTATCCAGTCCTAGCCTGTATTACAATGATTGTCTTACAATTCAAAACCATCTCCTATTTATGAGGCAGACTTATCGGAGTAAAGATTCGAAATGGTTTAACGTTAGATATTAAAGTCCTTCAGAGGAAGATGTAAAGGAGCCAAGAGGACTGAGTGAATAGCTTGTAACCACCTGTTGGTATGGATAGGGTCTAATAGGATTAGCTTTAGACAATGTTATCTACACTAATGCCGTGAAGATGGCACTCGAAGCTGTGAAACACCCCTCTCTCTCTCTCTCTCTCTCTCTCTCTCTCTCTCTCTCTCTCTCTCTCTCTCTCTCTCTCTCTCTCTCTCTATCTCTCTCTCTCTCTCACACACACACACACTCTCTCCTCCTTTACGGGCCCCCCTTAATATCTGATTTCACTACATGTACGAGCATTAACTGTATTATTTTCACCCATAATTTCTCTACCTGAGTCTGTACCTACTCAATCTAACAAATTCTATCTCTCTCAGCTGTCTTCAACATCTTTGGCATTTCTTGCTATTGATGATCACTCAATCTTTAATATCAGCTTGTTATTGTTTCCTTTTTCCCGTTAAACATCATCCTGCCAAGATTTATACCAGTTTTTGTATACTTATACAAAAATAACATTGAGAACCTCAGATTCAAATCATTAATTCACAACATAGCTTGATGATAATCATCTTGCTACATTTCTGAGCATTTCCTTCACAGAAATGTAGTCTCTAAGAAATGGAACTTCCTCCCCCCCCCCCTACGTAGGCCTCCAGATGCCTTGAATGTCTAACCGAAACGAAGAAATAAAACTCAAATGATTTACAAAATGTAGTTTAATTCAACGTACATCTCTATATCCCCACCGTGTCAATTTTTATATGCTTCTCAAATCTTCCATTCATTGAAGATTGCTTTGCTTTCGTTCATTGATACTGTATACATTTTTTCTTTTTTTTTCTTTTTGTTCTAGATCCTTTGATATAATTTACTAATCCTTTTCGGATCCGGCCTGTTCCTCAATTTCTCCCCTATTTCTCCCTAGCGTTCCCTATATCCTCTCTGTAAATTTGCCAATTTCTTTGTGTCCTGACTAGTCTCAATTAATTTCTTCTCCTTCCACATCTGATCCTTTATTCAGAACTTTACAAGCTCTTACATTTCCTGTCTTTGTTTCTCACTTTATTCCAGCAACATCCCTTTTCTGTTCCTGCATACAAATAATCCTGAAACATTTTGAACCTAGGCCCTCAGTGTCTTTTCAAATAAATTGATCCTCCTTCCATACTCTCCTCATTCTTTATCTTTCTTGATGTTCTACATCTCAATCCTAGCCTTCCTTAAGTAGATTTCTCCTCTCCTCCAAGTAACACTACCCCCCCCCCCGGATAAAACTCAGCGATAATTACAAGAGTAGCTTTAAATCTGAAAGAGAATTATGAGAATTAAAGACTTCTTTTGAATACTTTATCTCCCCAGAGAGTATAATGCCTCAAGTTTGCCTCCATGATTTAGCTATCGTCGAGCTAATGGTCCACGCTCCTGCAAATTCCCTACAAGCACTAGAATATTGTAGTATTATCATTCAGGGGAATACTATAACAAGAAAGACTATTTTAGCGCTCAATTTTCTTATGTCAATCATTCTATTTTTTTTCATTTTAGCCTTCTAGGTCAAATAAGACTTTTGACTATCTAGTCAGAAGGCGGTGCCCTGATAGAGAGCAGAGGCGTAAACTCAGTTGCAAATCCTCGTTATGCAACCTTCTTTTCTAAGGCATAAATATTTTATGAAAATGAGTAAATTGAAAAGAGCAAACAGAATTATGCTAAAAATGAGCGGCTAATGTATGTTCCATGTTGTTTTTGTTTTATTTCAATTTTCATGCGGCTGAAAGCAGAAAGGATCATGAGTCTCTAAGGAGACCTCAAGAGGCGAATTTTTCTTAGTTATTACTGGCAAAGACACCCCCCCCCAAACAAATCCTATACCGTTTGGTATTCTACGATAGTATATACTCTTTTGTTTTTTTAGAGCGGTTCCTCTCTCCCTCCATAAGAAGTCAACCCGCTTACGAAGTTGACCTTATGAAGCAATCCGACTACAACTGCCGAATAGAAAATTTCAAATCTTTCGTCTAATTTGAAAAGTAAAATTCGCTAACCAGCAGAATCTGACCACCGGAACATGGCTTTTGGAGTGAAATTCGCACGAAAATAATCGCAACGCTTACATTTTCGAGTTCATATGCTTGCAGGTACACGTTTTATAGGATCCTTAACGTACGAAAACGAATGAAACCATTTTTAAAGTGCTATCTATAACTGATACGGGAAATATTGATAGAACTACTTTTCAAAACTAGTTTGCAGTTTGAGTATTTAAAAAAGATTGGTTCACTTGAAACTTGTTAGCGCCTAAATTCTACCTTCTCTTTGAGATGTCATTTTATATCTTTAAGGAAAAATCAATATCTACCAATAAGTGCTTCTATTCCTTTACTAACGCCACTAGGGATATCAACCTAAAGCGCTAAGATGACGCAGTTCCTGCTGAATTAGGCTGTTTAAAATTAAGTTTATTATCAATATTTTATCATTATAAAAATTTACATAAGTAGAGGGGCAACGTTTAATATTTTATTGAATCATTAATGGTTTAAAATTGCTACATTTTCATACACCTTTTATTTTACACTGCAACAATAGCAATACATGTTTTTGTATTTTCTGAAATAAAAATTCATATGAATAAATTATTTTTAAATTTTTTGAGTTGTAAAATAAATTTATTTCGATTGTAATATTTTTTTAGTTGTATTGTGAATTTATTAATCTTTTGAATAACCTCATAACACAGGTGACTTCTTATTTTTTTTTTTTACGGCGCATCTACTACTTGGCCATTAGCGCCGGGCTATCTACAGGTTGCCACCCTTTTCTAATGCCAACAGCACATGGTAGGTCACCCAGGTACTGACCACGCCCGACGTTGCGGTGACTTCTTATTAAATTATCATTTACCTGCTTCAAAAATTGTCCAAATGTGTTGCAGTACTCTTGATCCTTATAAGATGACTATGAAACATTAGTATCAGTAACCCATAGATATCAGCTGATATCTCATACTCACTGTATATTCCACCGCTAGAGTGTGCTGCTGTAGTTAGCAGTATTTCTCCTCTAATGCTAACCAGGACTAGCAGCTTGCTAAGTAGGAAGTTATGAAGTCATTCGACGCTATTGGATTATACCACCTAGATCCTGACTTAGTGCTTAGCTGGTGCTTGGCTATGGAACTTAAGTACTTACTAGCTTCTCTTATGCAGGTAAGGTAATGCGAGTGTGGATTACAGAGAAGAGGACTCTCAAACCATTCTAGACAGATTGGAATAAGGAAAAATAATGTTTTATTTTTTTTTTCTATTTATATGATGTACCACTTTTCTATTTATATGATGTACCACTATATTTTATCGCCTGTTCAGATAGACGGAAAAGTTCAATTCCGCATTCGCGAAATTTTGAGGGAAATATTACCGACGCACAGTGGGGCGATCCCAATGGACATTGGGAGGAAAAACAAACCTTTTAATTTGGCATTTCTATTGGATTGTTAGTAATAAATAAAACCATTACTAATGAGCTGATTCATATTTAGCTATATTATTGCATTGGTTTTTTACATAAAGCTTGATTATAATTGACATGTCAAAAAAACTTGGCTTTTAGCACTTTCCTCCGAAGGAAAGTAGCTATTGAGGTTGGACTCATGACGGAATTTATAAAAAAAATTCTTCAAATCTCCATCGATCCTACCTAGTAGACACCGAAAATGACCCCCGTTAAAATTTATATATATATATATATATATATATATATATATATATATATATATATATATATATATATATATGTCTGTTAACACGATAGTGGCCAGAGTTTTTGTTTTTTCCACACGAAACGTGGTATACAGCGTTCAATTAGCAAACGATTGAACGAGCTCGTGAACCACCAAAATCGGTCCACCGGGAGGGGGGGTTTACACCGGACGGAAAACACTAATTTGACCATGCCAGCCGTAATGTTTGTTATATTTCAACGTAACTCGGTATTCGTGGTGGTAATCAACAGAGAAAAATGGGTTGCAAAAATAAACTAAATCGAGTTATTTGGAGGGGGGGGGGGTTTACTCCGGACCTAAAGTACTAATATACTCATACCGGTCGTAATTTCTGCTGTATTGTAACGAAACGCGGTATACGTCGTGGGTAACTCCTGAGAAAGAAGTGTTGTAAAAATGAAGTAAATCGGTCTATTGGAAAGGAGGGTTTACTTTAAACTCTGTTTCATTAGAATTAACCGGCCAGACGTAGGTTCCCAAAGGCGCCGTGAGGAAAATGAAGTTTTTGTGTATTTATTAAGTAGTACAGTATCATGTATTAACATAACTCTGGAAGCAAATTATTTACAAAATTAATAATTGAACAGTTCTCATAAGAAATGTAAATGAGCAGAACTGTTCACGTTTTTACTTCATTTACATAGGTTATTTGCAGCAAATTATTCAGTTATGTAGTATACACTACAAAAATTCTGAGGAAAGTGCTTAGTTATGCAGCTCCTGCGTGACGGCCTTTTTAAATAGGTCGTGCACTCTTATTTCATGTCACACATTATTCTTGCTTCCAGTACACATAAAGGGTATTTTTTTTTTTTTTCAGTGAGCCGAAAATAAAGCTATTTAATTGATTTTGCAAATCGCCGGTATTTACCAAAAAAACACAATTTTGCACTATTTCAGGACTATATTGTCTTATTTACTACGTCGTCAGATATTGCCTAAACTTGCCTAATCGTTCGATATATTATTTTAAGTGCTAATTCCTACGCACCTTCGTTGACATTTTATTAATCCAATTAGTCGTTTCTTCTGTTTATTATTTGATTATCCTCTTTAAAGCCAAACTAGGAATCAGCCCGATGATCACTCGCACTTTGACAAAATAGAAATTACCACAACTAAATATGATCCTGATGATATGATTTTGTAGCAAATATTTCGGGTATGTCATTTGTGCTCAACCCCTAGCCAAAGTTAATAAGCGTTGTAAACCGAAAACGAGATCAAATATAACCATACCGCAACGACGCACAGTGGGACGAATGCCCAATCTAGGTGGAAAAAAGTCATGTTCGGAGTTGATGAAACTGTTGTATTTAGTGCAGAGGGGAGATGTTCCTGGAACCGAATTAGAGGTTGTTTTGATTTAAGCAGGCGAATTCCAAAGTAAATACAACGCTGTAAATAGTATTTGATTCGACAGGTTACATTTAGTTTAAACTATCAAGTCTTTCAGTTGAGCTCCGTACATCATCCTACTGATATTTTTTCATTATTAATTTTTTTTAAGTGAATATATACTACTGTTATTCAAGCAGGTGATTCTCCAAATAATTAGTTTATAATTTGAACTATTTTGTAATTTTTTTTAACATGCTTTAAAATAAAGCATTTTAGCGCCGTTCCTCCCTCCCCAATAGGGAGGAACCCCGCTTAGAAGGTTGATACAATGAAACAATCCGGAAGTGCCGACAAGAAAATTTCGCGTTTCAGAACCCCTAGAGACCGAAAATAACGGTGGTTCAAATTTGTGTATGTATATATATACATATATATATATATATATATATATATATATATATATATATATGTATATATATATATATATATATATATATATATATGTATATATTTATTTATATATATATATATATATAAATCTATATGTAAATCTATATGTAAATCTTCTCAGTATCATCTGCTTTATAAATCGTTAGTCCACACTGATGCAGCCGTTTCCTACATGTCAGATGACAGGTCCCTCTATGCAGTCCGTCTAATCATGAAGGCTAGGACAGAGATGCTGCATCTAAACAGTAGGCCATGGCGAACAGACGGGCGTGGTCACTGCTCCATGTGCAATCTCAAGGAGGAGGAAGACACTCTGCATTTTCTCGCGAGATGTCCGATAATGAAGGAATTCAGGAGGGCGCACTACGAAAAGGACCTACTCACCCTTGAAGAAGTCAAGCAGATTCTGAACGGAAACAACTGGGACACCTTATATAAATATTTAAAAAATATATGGAAATATCGACAGTTTTTAATTTTTCAATTTAATTATTGATTTATAAGTTGTTTATTTTATATATATATATATATATATATATATATATATATATATATATATATATTCTCAGTCTATTTTATTATGACTGTATTTATTAATTATTATTTCAATTTATGTTTAATTATTTATTTTAATTTTTCTTTTTCTTCTTTTATCCATAGCCATCTTAAGTGGTATCCATAACTTGCAAAATGTATATTTTTATTTTATGAAATTAAGTTATGTATATAGGTATGCACTCTGGCTGATGGACAATGTCCAAGCCTAAGTAAATTGTTTTATTATTCTCTTTTTATATTTCTATATATATATGTACGTATGAAATAATAAATTTACATTCATTACATTACATTACATTATATATATATGTCTGTTCGCTCATTTCTGGCTTCCCTGATGGTCCGATTTTGATGAAATTTGGTACAAAAATCTGTCGTCCAATTTGAAAGGTCAAGTTCGTTAACCAGCAAAATCCGCCCACTGGAAGATGGCGTTTGGGGCGAAATTCGCGCAAAAAAATCGTAACGCTTACGTTTTTGAGTTCATAAGCTTGTAAGTACTCTTTTTATAGGCTTCTTGGGCTAGGAAAACGAATGGAACCATTTTCAAGGCGATAGCTTTAACCGTTTTCGAGAAAACTGAAAAAATAATTTTTGAATGCCGTTTTTGGTTTGGGTACTTAGAATCATGGGATTCAGTTGAAACATTTACTGCATGTTCTGCTTTCATTAAAACTAATATGTTGAAATTTTGGTTGCGTTTGAAGTTAAGGAAGGGTTAGAATAAAATATTTTAATAACAGGCATAAAAAAGTGTTGGTAACTTTGTATACTTTCCTTAATATCTCGAAAAAGATTGAGAATTTGGGAAACGGAAGAATACCATTAGAAAGCTTACTAAATGTTCTACAAAAAAGGTTCTAATGAAAGTTTTGATTAGGCGATGTCAATCGGAAAAATAAGTGCTTAAAACTTTAAAGTGATTGATTTCGCTTATTCGAACTGTTCTTTTTGTCTTTGATTTTGATACTTAAAATTATGGGATTCAGTTGAAACATTTTCTGCATGTTTGAATTTCATCAACACTAATATGTTAAAATTTTGGTTACGTTTGGAGCTAAGGAAGGATTAGAATGAAATATTTTATTAACAGACATGAAATGTTTTGGGAACTTCGTATACATTCCCTAATATCTCGAAGAAGGTTAGGAATATTGGTAAACGGAGGGTTACCATGCGAAAGCTTACTGAATGTTCTACAAAAAAGATTCTGAAATAATTTTTGATTAGGCTATGTCAATCGGAGAAATAAGTGCTTAAACTTTGAAGTAAATGATTTCGTTTATTCGAACGGTTCTTTTTGTTTGTTTTTATTCCTTGTTATTTTTTAATTGTTTAAAGTTGGATAATTTATTTGACAATAAAATAGATTAATTAAAATAAGAAAAACAATTCATTGTTAAAAATATATCAGGCTGTACCGTATGAAATGTCAGTTTTGGATTTGTCGATTTCCTTCAAATGTCTTGAAACTGTCGAGGCTCCTACTCCGAGTTCTTTGGCATATTTCCTAGTGTTTTTAATTGCTTATAGTAGTCAAATGTATTTGTCAATAAAACAGGATACGTATAATTAGAATCAATATTTTGTTTGTTAGAATTCGAAGATGCCATATGAATATCTAGATTACAGTACTGGTGTTGATTTCGTTCTTTAGAATTATTCTTGGTATTCCCTATTTTCATCTGTTACCCATATTTTTTTATTGTTAGTAGGTTTTTCTTATTGATTATAGAATATAAATCTATTTGGCTATAAAACAGGATACGTAAAATTAGTGACAATATTTCGGAGATTTCTGAGCGAAATACTTTTAAGATTTTCTACCACCACGAACGGCTTTTTTCCTCTATTTTTATCCACTAGATAGGCTTTATTTTGCATATTATTCTATATAAGTTTTATTCAGCAGGGGATTCTGATGAAATGTCGTATTTTTGCTGTGGATTTTAAATACGATGTATCTAAGATTGGATAACATTAGCGAATCTACATAGTTAAGAACCGACGACGGAGGATTACTTCTTGCTATGATTAAGTCCTAAATCCAAAAAATAAACTTCACAACGGTTAGATACTATGAGCGAATATGGCGGTTCAATGCCCGTGAAACAAGGGGGCCGCAGGAAATTTACCTGCTAAGAGTTAATCCTCAAGAGCTGTAAATATACCCCAGGTATCTGCCGACACAAATACAAAGCCTAGGCAGAGAGCACCCCAATAACTCAGATCCAAACATAAGGTTATATACTAAATATTCATAAAGACTACTTAGTTGTAAACCGATTCATCAATTAGCAATCAATAGTTTTCAACAAAGGTTATATACTAAATATTGATAAAAAGTATTTAATTAGAAAAAAAACAATATTCCATAAGACTTGTTTTTGGTCCATAGACTTAATTAGGTATATTATTCTATTGTAGTTGGGCAACTAAACTTTGTTTTATTTTGTTAAATAAAGTTTTTTTTCTTGACTTGTTATTCGTCAAGACTTTTATTTGTCCTTGTGTATTTACTAGATAGGTTTTATTCGGCATATTATTCTATATAGGGTATATTAGGCAGGGTATTCTACTCAATCTTGCGTACTTCTTCTTGATCCTTCTGTACATGGGCGTATATAAAAACAATTTCGGGGGGGGGGGCTGAGACCATTTCCAGGGTATGGAATACTAAATATTTAGAGCTTGGAATAGTTTTAGGCAACTAAAACGCTATTACACGTAAAATAAAATATGTTTTATGAACTAAGTGATCTTATTTAATTTATTTTTAAGGGTTTTACGAGAAGTTTTTATCATCAATTCAAAATTTCGGGAGGGGCTGCAGCCCCCTCAGCCCCCCCCCCCCTCATGTACGCCCATGCTTCTGTATCCTCTAGAAAGGCTTTATTAGGCATATTTTGTATTGATTTATAGAGCTTTGCTTTAGAATGAGAGCCAGATTCTGTAATTTCCGCTTCTGTGTAAAAGTTAGCTACTGTCGGTGTCCCTGACACCTTAATATCACTTTTATTCGAGATGTTCGAGAGGATTTTGACAATTTTCACGAGATATATAAAAAAAAATAAGTTTATTTCTTTTCTAAGCTTATCTAATGGCACTAGGGACATGAATGGAACCGCGCTAAGATGCTGCAGTGCCTGCGAGTCTGACTTTTATTTAAAACTTAAAAGGACTTTTACTAAAAAGTACCTCAAAGTACCTCTGTGAAATTTATGATACAGGTTACTTAGAAGGTATATGTACAAACTTGAAACATTTAGCTGCTTTCGTCTGTTTATGTGTTTTGTGGAAAATAAATTCTATTTCCGCATAGGAAGCTATTTAGTATTTGGTGAAATTGTAAGGATGTAGATTCAATATATATTGCCATATTTGGAAACGTTTGAGATAGTAAGTGTTATTCCAACGTTTTCAGCTACATTAAAGACTCATTTAAAATCGGTGAAGACTTGATGCTAAATCTTATCAGAGAAATAGTTCAATCTCCCTCAGAATTTGCAACTCAAATGAATATAATGATATAGTGAAACTAATCATACGTGTATTTTTTCCAACGAGGAGGCCCTTGCTTTGATAATAGACTACAAATTAACAAAGCATACTTATATTAAAGCTCTAAAGCTAGCTCTAAGAAAAGGCCATTATATTTACCCATCATCCGCCCCCCCCCCCAAGAATCCAAACCCTAGGGTAATTGTCATCCTTCATCTTGTGATATGACTGATACTGAAACAGTCTTAACCATAAACGTCCAGAGCATTGTAAGCCTCACAACGCAGAGACTTGTTTCAGCTCAAAAAGAAATTATTCAAAACCTTGTGCAGCTACTCCGACATCTATGAACGATCTTCTTCTGCTGTCTTCTATTAAAAAAGTCCGACTTGAAAATTGCTTCAGAACATTTTTTTATAGAACATTTAGTAAGGTTTCGAATAGTCAACTTACACTTACTATTATTTTTCAACCGTATTCAAGATATTTACGAAAAGATACAAAACTTATCATCCCGATTAAAAACATATTTAGTAAGGTTTCGAATAGTCAACTTACACTTACTATTATTTTTCAACCGTTTTCGAGATATTTACGAAAAGATACAAAACTTATCATCCCGATTAAAAACATATTTAGTAAGGTTTCGAATAGTCAACTTACACTTACTATTATTTTTCAACCGTTTTCGAGATATTTACGAAAAGATACAAAACTTATCATCCCGATTAAAAACATATTTAGTAAGGTTTCGAATAGTCAACTTACACTTACTATTATTTTTCAACCGTTTTCGAGATATTTACGAAAAGATACAAAACTTATCATGCCGATTAAAAACATATTTTTTACTCCAATACTTTCTTAACTCCAAAAGCAACAAAACTTTAAATACCTATCTTAGTTTAGATGAAATTAAAACATGTAGAAAATATCTCAATATATATATATATATATATATATATATATATATATATATATATATATATATATATAAATTTGAAACACCATTGTTTTTTAGTTCTATAGGTTCTGAAAGGTAAAACTTTCTAGTTGCCATTTCTGGATAGTGTCATGAGGTCATCCTTATAAGCGGTGTTTCTCCCCATAGGGGGAGGGAGGAACCGCGCTAAAGGAATATTATAAATTTGGTACATTGCCTTTACATGCCTGGATCAGGTCAGTTGAGTGCTTTTATTTCAAGTCTAATTTTTAACAATGACAAAGTTGTAGCTGCTGACTTGTTAATATGTGTATTTACTACGCATTGATTGCAAAGCGCCTTAAAACATGTTAAACGTGTCCATTTAAGTAATATAGAATTTTTCCTCCTAGATTGCCTACATACCCAATAGAGGTATGTAGGCAAAAGAGAGTTCCTACTGCTGACGCGAGTTATTGGCGTCAAAAACTTTCTGCCTAAGAAAATGCTCTTGTATTTCTTAAATTTACGCTTCTTTTGGTTAAAAATTCTTGCGTGTATTTGAAGAGATCTTGTTGTGAGTGTGTCTAAACAAGGAGGACCAGACCATTGTCTGAGAAGTGGCGTGTAATTTGCAGGCTCCTTTCATTAAACAAGACAGGTTTACACCTCCTGAATTCCAGGGCACCCATTAGCTTGGCACATTCTTGGAGGAGTTAAGCTGGCGAGGCTTCGAATTAGACACGCTAGAGAATTTTAATACTCTTCTTCTAGGCATGTTAATATCTCAGCTGGTAATCCTTATAGAGCAGTTTCTACAGTACATGACGATGTTCCTATGAGCCAGCTGTTAGGAGTAAGAACTGTCCATTTAAGGCGACGTTCGTGTGAGTCAGCTGAAATGACGATGTTCATTTCAGGCGATGTTCATATGAGTCAGTCGTCACATGACGATGTTCATTTGAGTCAGCTGGTAGGAGTAAGAACTGTCCATTTTAGGCGACGTTCATGTGAGTCAGCTGATATGACGATGTTCATTTCAGGCGATGTTCATATGAGTCAGTCGTCACATGACGATTTTCATATGAGTCAGCTGGTAGGAGTAAGAACTGTCCATTTAAGGCGACGTTCGTGTGAGTCAGCTGACATGACGATGTTCATATGAGTCAGTCGTCACATGACGACTGTCCATTTCAGGCTTAATGACGTTATTTATGGAGAAACGTCAATAATAAAATACCTTGACTAAGTACCTGATCACTAAATATATAAACATCCTACTCAGAAAAACTGCACAAACTTAGTGTTTGTCATCGTGTTTATATAAAATTATATCTAATATATAAAATAGTATAGTTTCGTGCCAAACGTGAATTTTAATCTGTATTTGTAGGCAATTTATTTGTTTGCATTTGTTGCCTAATTCGTCTAACAGTAATCCTATTAAAATTAGTTTTACAGTTTATCTTTATTGAAATCCTTTTTTGTTATATTTATAATTTCTTGGGCTTAAAATTATTAGTACAAAGTTTTCAGCGGCGGATGGGGCAACACCAGAATATTTAGTGATAACATTAATTATTGAAATTTAGTTTCAATAAAGTATTAATATGTTAAACTATAACACAGACCTAATATCAATAACAGGTGTATTTCTGTAGAAGTGTTAGTATGTACAAGGGATGTTTGGTACACAAACCCCACTAAAGGAAACACCACCGAAGTTTGCCGGTATAAACACACAGAAGGGCACAAACAGCAGTGCTTACACCCAATCTGCTAGTTATTTATAAACACTCCACCATAGGGGGTATGGTGGTCTAGTTATGATCAAACAACCCTGTTCACCACCATTCACTTTATGGTAATGGCTTCTCTCCGGCTAACAGCGGATAACAGCTTTATCGCTGGAATGTAATATACTTACTCCGAAAATTGGTTATCTTTAGTTTATCATTAAAACTATATAAGCGCATTTCCTGCCACTCTCCGTAAGTTTCTTTTTTTTTCTTTTTTTTTTTTACTGAGTGTTGTGTAACAACGTTTGGGCTATTAACGCCGGGCTACCTATAGGTTGACACCCATTTATAATGCCGTACGTAATAAACCCGATTATGCAATTTAACGTCGACCCGATGATGCAATCCGGAAGTGCCGGAAATATGAAATAGAAAATTTCATGTATCAAACAACTCATAGATTACAAAAATGGGGTTGGTTCCAATTTCTATATATAGGCAGTATCCAAAAAGTTCTCCAGATTTGGGCTGTGTAGTACAAATCTTAAGATATTCCTTACGGTGTAAGAGGCATCTTTGAGGCCAGAGTTGAACTGTACAGTCCATTGAAGTAGAATGATAAAACCAATAGATTAACTGTACAGACCAATGAGCCCGGGTCTGTGCAGGGTAGGCCTGTCATTTGTGGACAAGAGGATATTTGCTTCACATTCAGTGGGTCTACTATAACTGGACTGTGCAGTCCCTGCCTTGAGGTTTATTAACTGATCGCGTGATTGCTCGACATGTTTAGTCCAAACCTTGAGGCCAAACTGTGCAGGTTCGGTCTTGAGATTCAAACTAAACATGTATAGCTACCTTAAGGAAAGTATTCGAGTGCTTAAGAGTTCTTATATGAGATTTGATAAATCAGTGCTTAAAATTCATTGTTTTTTTTTTGTTCGTTTTTTGTCTTCATTTATATAAATTTTTATTTGTTTTTTTTTTCATAGCAATAAGCAGTAAACTGGTTATTTTCAGTAAAACACAATAAGTAAACGTGAAGAGTGTTTAGTTTCTATTAGTGGTTAATTATAGAATGAGCAAAAGTCTCGAAGATGGATTGAGTTATTTCCGCTTAGGGTTGGCTAATGCCAGTTTTCTGTATATTTTGGTGCCTAAAACCTCGCTTTTTTCGACATTGGTGTATTTTCTTACATATTCTACAAACTGTCCAAATGAAATGTTAACTATATATCTTCTAAGGCAAATTACACTAAGTATAAGTTAATGGAAACGTACCATAGGTTCTGCGTAGTTGATGCAGTATTTTGCTCCAAAACTTTTCGATAATTTCGAAAACCTACGTAATTTTTTCAATAGCTTGAACATCAAATTCACTCACATGCGTTGCGATGCATTATAAGTGCATAAAACAAAATTAATCCTGAGTATGTACACATATAACTATTGGTTTTCTATCGCAGTTCACTAGTTCTACCTTACTCTAATTCCCCAAAGTTTGGAGGTTAATTAAGTTATTTTAATATTTGTCCAAGTAGTGTTCTATATCCGGGCTGAAGTGGCTAATAAAACTACAGAAGGACTATTAAACTGGCTGATTAGAGTAAAGCAGATGGTAGTTATAGTTGCAGGGGGAAGGGAGGGTGCTGATGTTTATGACGTGATTAGCATACGGAGGGTAGGCTTAAGGCGTTCTACAGGGTCATCTCTTCTATAGTAGGCCCTATATTTTTACATATATTTGCGAAGGGGGAGGACCACTACTACAAAAAAAATTGATAAACATTTTGAACTGTGAAACAAAATATCCAGCATTGCCTATTTAATCGTAATAAATTAATAAAACGGACGAATCTGGCAATTGAGGTTTCACTTGGAAAACAATTTAATTTTAACGTAAATTATAATTAACTAAGAATATTAGGACGGGTTCTTTATAAGTTACCACCCTTTTCTAGCCAGGACAGATTTGATGCCTTTTCAAAAGAAAAGCCACCACCCCTATTGGGAATCGAACCCACGACCCTAGGCACAAAATGTTAAGTGCTCACGTCTTAACACTCATAGCCACTGATCCTCCGGAAAACAATGTTAGATAAAGGCGTCTTCAGCGTTTCGGCTCCACTAGTAAACGAAATTGTTATCACATTTCAGCGAAAATAGAAATGCAACGAACATCGGTTTATTAGAATTAGAGATTTAACTCAATCTCTTCACTCTTGAACAAATTAAAAATGAGTATCTTCAGGTTGTCATTTCGAATTGTTGCAACGAAACTACATATATAAAACAGAAATGGCGCTAATAGGCACGATTTGTTGATGCGCCGTAAAAAAATAAAATAAAATAAAACAGAAATTAACGAAAAACGTGTAATACCGAACGCAAATAATACCACATTAGAAGTGGAAGTAACTATTAATATATTGTTATTACAATTTTATTATCTGTCAGCAGTTGAAACAAACAGAAATATACAAGACTTTTTTTCTTTTTTTTTTTAGCCGTAATCGCTTCTTTACGTGTACAGTAAAAAACATTTTTCTATATCCTTTACCTAACAATGAGTTTTAAAAACAGTGCTGTAAGGTGTAAAAAATGTGAAACAATATAATCCTCAAGGATTTATAGATTAATGGAATCACAATAAATTTCTATAAATTATTTGGCTGGTTGATAGCTATTATGAAGTTAATAGTGAGGATTAACCACCTAGAGTTGCCAAGAACCACCTAAATATCCCAGAGCTTGATGCATGGACCTGAAGATATTGGCCTATGAATAGAGTTGTAAGCTTCTCGAAAATCCTGGCTTAGATTACATCTACAATATTAGATTCGTACAACTTGTTAGATGAATCATAGTTAAATTATGAGATGAGAAATTACCAGAAAATTATTAGATTTGGAGAATTGATTTTTAACACATTGACTGTCGTATAAGAGTGGGGATTTAAAGGTTTCCATGTTGGCAGCATGGCGGACAGACATTTTTGTAACGAAAGTTAGACCATTTTTGAGGCCGCTAATGCGCGAACAATGTGTCTGGTTATCACCAAACTTAATTCTATTTTGGGCACAAAAATGGTTTTCCAAATTTCATTAAATTGGAGAATTTCTATATATGATAGAAAACAACAGACGAATATATATATATATAGCAGCATCAGAATG
Source organism: Gonocerus acuteangulatus (assembly GCA_946811695.1). Taxonomy (NCBI): domain Eukaryota; kingdom Metazoa; phylum Arthropoda; class Insecta; order Hemiptera; family Coreidae; genus Gonocerus; species Gonocerus acuteangulatus. The sequence goes on from OX328128.1 coordinate 31,766,142, forward strand.
ACTTAATACGGGGGGTTATCATTGAGGGAAGAAAAACTGCTAAAATCCATTAGGATTGCTGTGTATTGGAACTTAAAATGTGATTGTATGATAGGCGTGCGGCTGCTTATCATGAGTGTAAATTAATATCTGCTGATAATGAGGCAATTAATCATTGATAATAACCAAGGAAACATATAATCTAAAACGCTGTTGATTTACGATGGGGATTAGATATTTCTCATAGGCGCTCATGGAATAAAATATATGTAGCGGAGCCCATATAATAGTAACCCCAACATATACATAAAACAACAAATAAGTGTATATATCGTCGATACAAAAGCAAACTAACGAATATGAAAATCACCACTTTTCAGAGTGAAAAAGTATTTATTCATAACTTTTTTTTGGACAGTCAAATATTCGGCAGATTTGACCTTTTGATAGTGGAATACTTTCCCTTTAATAGAGTGAAGTCAGATTGAAGAATTTGCCGTAAATAAGTCCAGCAGAAATTATTAAAGATGGACAATGAAAGATGCATTTTTTCATATTCGTTAGTTTGCTTTTGTATCGACGATAGCGTCCCTGCCATGTCAAACTATCGAATATGCAAAATCTCGTTTTTCAGGTTCGAGACTTTGCTCTTGGATTGTGGACGATACGGCTTGTCGCAAATTATCTCAACTCTAACCCCTTTAGAATAACCTTTAATACCTTAAATAAAGAATCGAATAAGACCGTTTTCAATATAATACTTCGTCAATGGACGGAATATGTTCGTTCCCTAGTTTGCTCGGATTTGCATATTCGATAGTTTGACATACTAGGGACAATAAATTTCAGTGATAAATAGAACAGGAATAAAAAGTGGTCAAAATATTGTTACTTGAGAATTGTGTAGGGTGCAGTGTTCCGATGGTGTTTCATCTAGAGTGATTTTTAATGGGGCACAATGGGGATGCCGCCATGATTTTAATGCATACATTTTTATTTTATTGAATTAATTATTCAAGATTTGTTGAGATAGTTATCAAAAAAGATACTTCTTTTGTTCTTAAGTCGTAAAAAAAATCAGTAAATAAATAGTTTATAACATTTATTTTTTAATTAAATAGAAAATAAATAATTTTATACAATAAAAAGTCCGTCACGCAGGAGCTGCATAACTAAGCACTTTCCTCAGAATTGGGCAGTGTCGAGTGCATTCTGGAATAATTTGCTTAAAATAGCCTAGATAGATAAACATTTTTTATGAGCAGCTGTTTCAATTATTAAATTTGTAATTAATTTCCTTCCAGAGTTTTGTGTATGCAGGGTACTACACTACGTAATAAGTACACAAAGCTTTACATTTTGATCTATTGATCTTGATGGGTTTCATGAACCTACGTTTGGCGGAAGAATTCAATTCAAACATAGTACAAAGTAACACCCCCCCCCCCCCTTCCACAGGACCGATTTAGTTAATTTTTACAACACTTCATTCTTATTAGATAGCGAGGACGTATAAAGAGTTGCGTTACAATAGAATAGAAATTACGACCAGTATAAGGAAATTAGTAATTTTTGTCCGGAGTAAACCCCCCCTTCTACTCAACCGATCTTGTTTATTTTTATAACAAATTTTTCTCTTCAGTTGACCACAACGAATACCGAGTTTTTTTTTTTCGCGTTACAACACAAATTATGGCTGGTATTGGCAAATAACTACATTGGCTCCGGAGTAAACCCCCTATCCTGATGGACCGATTTTGTTGGTTAACGAACTCGTTCAATCGTTTGATGGGAGAATACTATATACCAAGTTTCGTGGCGAAAAAACAAAAACTCTGGCCTGTATCGTGTTAACGGACACATATATAACTATATATGCATATATATATATAGATATATATAAATTTGAACGGGGGTCATTTTCGGTGTCTACTAGGTAGGATCGATAACGATTCGAAAAAAATATTTCAAAAATTCCGTCATGAGTGCAACCTCAATAGCTACTTTCCTTCGGAGGAAAGTGCTAAAAACTATATATACACACACACACATATATATATATATATATATATATATATATATATATATATATATATATATATATTAACATATATTTTAAATTACTTTGTTTAGTAGTTTTTTAGTTACTTTGTTTTACTACGGTTTAGACGTTTTTAGACTCTCCAGCTGTTTTTCTGCTCTCCATATTAACATATTCTATATTATATATAAATATATTCCTCTTCTGCTTCTTCAGGCTATCATCCTTAATCCGATAAAAAGAAAATAAAAAATTTGAAAAGCAATAAATAAAAACTCCATTAAGCACAGGGGTGTTTATACGAACTACTATTTGGGAGGGGGGGGGGGGGGTGCACCGGTGGATTTCGGGGGTATGGAATACTATCTAGAACTTTGAATAGTTCCCATACTAAAACGCTATTGCACCAAAAAAAATATTTTTCCTGAAATAAGTAAATAATATACCATAATAAATAATTATAATATTATAGTATATAATATAAGAGTATAGTATATTAAATTGCTAACTATTTGCATATCATTACGAATATATTTTAAATAAGTTAAATATTCATTAACACTCTTCACTCTAATAAAAGCCACTATATCTGTTTAATTCTTGATTAAGTACCTCTGACTACGCCATGAATAGATTGGAAACAGACGACCATAAAAACCTCGATGATATAATAAAGTGGAGAGAGTGAATACTCGTTAGCGATCGAGCACGAGGTAATTGGGTATTAAATCACAGGTAATTAGTGTAACAGTGACGTTGGGAGTGACGTAGGATCAGCCTCCGGAACATACAGGGGTGGGGAGGGGTGATGTACGGGTTGTCTAGCTCCGGTTCGTCTAGTAGGGTCTAACTTGTTCGTGGATCTATTCCTTCGTGAACTAGTTCATGATTCATTGTCTACGGTGATTCGTTCGTGAGGTTCATTTTAGCGTGTTTCCTCCCTCTCTCGTCGGTAGAGAGGAAATCTGCTTATGAGGTTTAACTTATGACGCAATCTTGACGTTCCGACTAGAAAGTTCACGTTTTAGGACATATAGATCTCCAAAATAAAGGCGGTTCTTATATACAGTAGACTCTCCCTTATCCGTCGCTCTCTCTAATCCGGCGTTCTCCGAGAGGAATGAGTGACGGATTTCGGATCTCGCCGGAGCTAGACCGGCTCCAAGGCCCTAGTAAGCCACCTCTTCCTAGCTAGCCAACCATTTGTTTCGTGGTATTTCATTGAATAGACGCCAGAGAATGTATTTTTCGTTTTAAAGGCAGGAACTCGTGTTTCTACTAAGAAAATAAATGTTTCTCCTAAGGAACTTGGCCTCTGGAACGCCTGGTTTTAGCAAGACTAGTTCAAACATTTATCATTCTGTGTACCATTTTAAATATGCAATATTAAAAATAGTAGACAATATAATATCCTCAAATAATAAGGTTTTTCAAATACATAATTGACCGCTTCTAACTGAATTCTCTAATCCGCCGTTTTGTCTAATACGACTGTACCCCGGTCCCGAAGACGCCGGATTAGGGAGTCTATTGTATAAAATTATATATTTGTCTGTTCGCTCACTAACTGGCATAAAAATGGAACACTTTTAATGAAATTTGGTACAATAATACTTTTTGCGATTTGAATGGACAATTTCTTTAACCAGCAGAATCCGTCCACCGGAACAGGGGAGGAATCAGTCGATTATTTACACTATTTCAATAAAATGGATGAATTAATTAAAGCGTTCTTGTGAGGGAATTGAAATCTGCCAGTTATCACCAGAAGAAAATAAGGGTATCGGATGAAAAAGATATTGATTAAGAAAACTTGGCCCAGTCAGAACTAATGAAAAACATTCAGCCTATATACCATATGGATTAGCAAGTGATAACAGTTGGCGTTTTTCATAAAAAAACATGAGGAGACCCATTGGCCGTAAGTGTTAAGCCGTGACACACCGAGCCTAAGGTTGTGGTTCGATTCCCACTAGGGGTAGAGTGGCTTTTTACTCGAAAAAAGAAAAGGCATTAGTCCTATCCTGGGTAGAAAATAGTGGTAACCTGTAGATAACTTGTCTCAAAAATCTGTGTAATGTATACGTGTTGGTTAAACTTTAAATAAATGAGAAACAATATATGTGACATACTTTTTTGTCTCTTAAATAGGATATTCTTCCAAAAAAAAAAAAGGTCATTAAAATATTTCAATATGAAAATAAGAAACATAATAATAAGAAGAAAACTTTAAAATGTAAATTAGAACTTGGTTCGGCTTGTAAATGATTAAATAAACATCACGATATAATTAGCTACTAATATGGAGCGATAAGATATTGATAACAATAATAATACCGCAGTTGTGGAGATGTAATGATTGGACAGGCGACCACTGGTGGACCAATGAGAAGCATCCGGGAACAGCCAATAGGAACGAGCGCTTTTCCGAGCACTCCCGACTTTGACCGAGGCACCCCGACCTCGGCCTATGAATAGGGGCGTTCCTGCTGGCCAAAACACATTCCGATCCGGCGCTCTCTCCAGGACACTTCAGCTCTCTCAAGACCAGACTGCAGCCAGCCATGCACTCAGGACCAAGCAACCGGCGTTCCAGCAACCATCCAGCCATGCACTCAGGATCAAGGACCTATCACCTGCTCTGCCTCTCTCTCTCTCTCTGGACAAAGCACGAAGCCGCCGTCTCGATGTACCCAGTGGTCAAGCCAGCCTCCAGTCATTACACTCCCGACTCCTACTTCCCCCAACTCTAGTCAATACCTGGCTTATGTATTTACTTCCTTACCCCTCTCACTCCTGCTTCGAGGAACGGCTACGGCTCAGTACCGATCAGTGGAACAGCTAAGGCCTAGTACCTAGTCGGTATCCCCCAGGTTGAAGGAAGCTGGACACAGTACTTACCTGGCTACCTTCTCCCGACACATCCTTCCTACCCTTCCTAGCCTACCTTTAGTAGCGACAACCATCCGCTACACAGTTAATCAGACTACACCTTAATCTGGAATCTAGCAAATACATTATTTTTGGAGAGGAAGTTTTGCAATATAATATAACATCGTGATATATAGAAATATTAACATTGAATTACATTTTCAAAGAACATGTAAGCTCTTGATAGAACACATTAGTTTAATGAACCATCAAATATGACCTCCGATAAAATTGATCTGTATATTTATTAATAGTCATTCCTGGTCTCGTACAAAAGTTTGTTCATTAAGGAATCAAGCATGACAGGTAAATTTTATTTGATAGTATGATTTGTATTTTGTTTGTTTGTTAGGCGTTTTGCTTAAGAGGCTGTCGTGACAGGCTAAAATCAATATAAGATATATTATTTGAATAGGCGGAAGGTCATGCATATATAAAACTCGTCAACTTCACATTATATGCTTTATTTTATTTTATGCTCTACATGTTTCGCGTCTCTTGACGCCTCTTCAGGAGCAACTTAATCTATTTACATACATTTAGCCTTAGCTACGGAAGACCTTCCACAGGTAGGGCCACGTCCATACAATGACGTTAATATGGCTGTAATCCATCAGCTGATTCAGATCGATCCTGGCGGACTGGAGGAGTGTTACTGTTGTAATTGATGTACTTTTTTCGTTCAGTCTTTTTTATAAAATTCATTTTCACGAGTTTGTCAGTGTATCTTACAACTTTATTTATCAGGATAAAGGACAAAAATATTTTTATCGAAGGAATAAAATTATGCACAAAGGAAGGATATTTTAGATTCAATAACAAATTTTACAGACAACAATTTGGCGCACACATTCTGGAACAACAAAGACACAAAGAAACTAAAATAAAATCAATAGAAATAATTAACTATAACACATTTCAGTATAACCCGATTATTGCGAATAAGATAAAAAATGCATGCATGGAGCTAGGTAAAGTATCTTGGAGATACCAAAATAAAATTAAAAATTCTTATAGTAGAATAAAAGATAAACTAAAGCAAAAGGAAACCAAATATAACATCTACCAAATTAATTGTGCTACATGTGAAAAAGTATATGTAGGAGAATCTGGACAGCTTCTAATAAAGAGGATAAAACAGCACATTAAAAATATAGACGAGAATGACAACCCAACAGCATTAGTAGACCATGCAATAAAACATAGACACAAATTTGATTTTGATAAAATAAAAGTTTTGGATAAAGAAAAGAACCACATAAGAAGAAAAAGAAAAGAAAATATTCATATAATTAAAAATAGGGGAAAAAAACTGTAAATAAAAAAAAACGGAGATCAAATATGTAAACAATATATTTTTTAATATACTCGACGGTAATTAGGATTATTGATATCATTCGTTTTTTTTTTATTTTAACTTTTCGATGTATGACAAAAGCTTTCTCCGGAATCGATACAAGCCAGGATCGATCTGAATCAGCTGATGGATTACAGCCTTTTAACGTCATTGTATTAGAATGGACGTGGCCCTACCTGTGGAAGGCCTTCCGTAGCTAAGGCTAAATGTATGTAAATAGATTAAGTTGCTCCTGAAGAGGCGTCAAGAGACGCGAAACATGTAGAGCATAAAATAAAATAAAGCATATAAAGTGAAGTTGATGAGTTTTATATACGCATGACCTTCCGCCTATTCAAATAATATATTGAAAGAAAATAGGGTCACAATTTTACAATACAAGATATATTCTTTTGTATAAAAGCCAAGTTGCTAGACACGCTTTAGAAAATTAAAATATTTTATAAAAATGTTTTTCGACCCATAAGGCCTTTATAAAATAAATGAAGAATGAGACAGAATAAAGTCTGTTAAGACCAGAGAAAACATAGCTGCCTGTAGGTTAGTGGTTATCTACAAGCAAGGCCCTTTTGAATCCCCAGCGAGATATGAGACATTCTCTTATATAGTAGAGTTTCTAATCTCTTTGGTCTAGCTGTGGGATCTTCAGCTATAGTTTCTTCCCAGTGTTTATGCTACTATTGTTCTACGAGTTTTAATTAAAGGCTTACATCTCCTTGCAGGTAAGTAGTCTGAGATTTGAAAACTGATTTTAAGCATTATTATTAAGGTTAGTTAGATCATAAACAATTTATATTATATATATATATATATATATATATATATATATATATATATATATATATATATATAATTGTTTCTCATTTTACGCGTCCTGAATTACAGACAAATACATTTTCTTACAATAAGCATTTACAAAAATAACAAGCAATCAAAAACTAAGGGAAACAGACAAAAAATCAATATTTTTATACAAATAATTAGGTATAAAAAAAATGTTATTTCAAATTAAATTGAACAACTTCGGTTTGGGGTTTTTTCTGTCGTCGTCAAAGTATTAAACAGGTAGGCGATAATTTTTTGATCGGAGAATATTCCTCCGAAACAGGGGACGTTTATAGCCATCAACGCCATGTAGATAAAAAAATGTGTTGAAAAAAGGACGAATGTTGTTTCCTTACCGAAAATAGCCATATGAAAAAGTGTTTTCCAATAAAATGTCTGAAACACAACTCCATTGCAGAATTGCAATGACATGGAATCTGATATAGTCTGAGGGTATTTTTTAGAGAATTGTTAACGATGTAGAGATCCGTTTTATTCCTGTATTTTTTCCATTTTTTTTTAATGTTTGATGCGGAACTGTTATGGACAGAGGATCCCCAGGGAAGTTACTTTTTTTTTATATAGGCTACACCCTTTTCTTTGTAATTAGTGTCAATGTTTTCCATAGCTTTATTAAATTGGTATATGACACACCGTCAGTAATGAACAGTCCGTTTCACGTTCGGGTTTCTGGCCAACTTAAATGCCAGGGTCTATGCAACAGCGTGCAATGTAAAAATTGTCCTATTTTCATTCCATTGCGTTCAAACATACTTTCTCTGATTTGAAAGGTAAAGTTCCTTGACCAGCAGAATTCGCCTGCCAGAAAGAAATCGTAGTGCTTCTGGGTTTACACTTGCAAGCTGTTTAAAGATTATTTAGGGGGAGGAAATCAAATGAAACCAGTTTCAAACCATATCTACAACCTTTCAAGAAATATCGTAAACAAATAGACAATTCATAGAATTTTCGCATACCTTCCTAAATATCCCAAAACCATTTTAGGAATTGTATTAGGTATTGTGCAATTATTTAAAACCTCAATAAAGTCCGACTAAAACGGTCCGTATGCAATTTTTGAAATCGCTGCGTAAAATTTGAAGATGTAGATAAAAAGACCGCAAAGTCCACCAAACGACGTTCCGTGTTTCAAAAAAGACTACAGCCTCCAAATCTTAACTGATTTCAATGCATTTTTTTTTTTAATGAAAGCTAATCAAATTTAAAACAACTTTGTCGAGCCAGATTTTAGTTGTTTGTTTCCCATATTTATTAAATTACGTGCAAATAATTCCCAAACTTTTACAATTGAACATAAAATAATGTTTCATTTTTCATCTACGCTTAATATCGCTGAAACTAAACATTCAAATCCTGAGTAGACTACAAAAAAAATCAAAATATATTTTCAAAAATCATTCAAAAATTATATTATTTCAATTAATTTTATTGTTGAATTAAGATAAATTTACGTTTTGCAGATGTCAGTCTGTTTTTGTTTTGTTTTTTAAATCTAATGAGGATTTGAATGCTTAATTTCAACGATATAAGTGGTGAAATTAAGATAAATGAAAAATAAAATATTACTTTATGCTCAATTTTAAAAGTTCATGAATTATTTACACTTAATTTAATAAACGGGGGAAACAAAAACAAAAATAAAAAGTTGTTCTAAATTTTATTAGCTTTAAAAAAAAAAAAAAAAAAAAAAAAAAAAAAAAAAAAAAAAAAAAAAAAAAAAAAAAAAAAAAAAATTGCATTGAAATCGGTTAAGATTTAGAGGCTGTAGCCGTTTTTCATACAGGAAATGTCGTTTGACCCTTGACCCCACTGTACGACGTGTGAGCGAGTACCGTAGACTGGTTGCTTGAAGCCGAGACGGACCTCTGCCCTAACATAACCTGAGCTAATATTAAATTTCATTGGGTAAATAATTCGCCAAGGAAATATGAACAATGGAAAAGTAAATACAATCCCATATATATTATGATTTAATTAAATTTATTTGTATTAATTTGATTGATGGCGGAAGGGAGAAAATTCTCGATTCGAATATTTTAAATATTTACAATGTGGATATATGAACAAAAAGTGATGACGTATGATCAATATGCTCCATACTTCCATATTTTTCATTGATATGGTTGTGCAAATATTTGATTGAGTGGTTGGGCTTGGTTCGTTTATTGTTATTACATGATATTGGAAACATTACCTGGGACAAATAATTTTTTACAGCTAATTGCTGTAATTATTTAGTGACAAAAGGGTTAAAACTTGCTACAACTATCAATATAAATAGTAACCCAAAATCTAATTTTTTTTTTTCAGGTTTAGTACAAAGATTAATAAACAAAATTTAAAGTTCAAGTTAACATGTTCAGCATCCATTGATTCTTCTTCAAAGGCTTAAAATACAGTGCAATATAGCAACTTATTCTCTCAAAAGACATGTGCTTATAAAGGAATATATAAGAAACATTTACCATATAAACTGTTCACAAAATATTTTTATTCATACAAAAGTTAAATATAGTTTCTGCAAGCTATTATTTATATATATTTTTTTAGCATAAATATGCTTTAGCGGTGACTAAACTGGAAAAAAAACGTTACAAAAAAGTGTCCGCTGGTGTTCGCGCATGCGCGGTTGCCATGTATGAAAAAATAATACTGTATGTAATACAGTACATTTCATAGGTTTTTTCGGGTGGGCCTAAAGCATATTTATGTCCCTGATGATTTTTATTTATTTATTTTTTTTTTTTTTAATGTGCTTCGATTATCTTGTTCATTAGCACCATATTATTATTATTTGAAATCTGTAGAAATTCCCGCTGCATGTTCCAAACAATAGTCAGCCATCATATGAGGCGTTGCAGATACGAAGGGCGAACTCAACATCCGGCCAACGTATTTTCACCCGCCACCCGAATCGTTTGAGAGTATCAAAAGGTGCATTTTTAATGTTTAGGTCTGAAAATCTTAAAATTTCAATCGGAACTAGGTTCGTCCTGTAAACGGTTGCATTTACATTATTATTTAAAAAACAGTAATGTTCAGCATTAATTAAAAAACATTTCCTATCAAATTATCTTTTTTATATCCCGCCATAATGTCCAGTGTCACTTTAGCATCACACGAAGAAACAATTTGTTGACTTCTAGGCGTATGGAATTTTATTTCAAATAATAAGAAAGCTATCGAAAAAATAACCAGTTCTCAATTTATTAATTTACCTTCCCGAGGAAAGTGACTACTTATGCTGCTCCTGCATGAAGATTATTTTCTACTGCAGTGGGTCACCAAAGTGCAATCATTTAATACCTAAGGACAATCTATTTTTGTCGAGGAGCAAAAATATAAATAAACTGCTTAAAACTAAGACAACTACTAGAAATAATTGATAGCATATATAAGAAGAAGATTCCATGAACTCATCAACTACCAGTTAAACCATAGAAACCAGTTTGACGGTCATACGTGATAGGTGAACTGTCAGACTGTCATGGCATTCTTGACAAGGAGAAATGCCATCGCAGTTCGATAATCGACACGTGGGTATATAATATTTATTCATTTAACGTCAACACTAAAGTGAACTCACTGAAAATATTTGAATATTTTAAACGTGAATATAAATTATTCTATCAATTATATTTTTCATCGTTAAACTACTTTTATGTATTTGGGTAACTATGACAGATTTTGGTGATGTCGTTCCAGTGCTTTTCCTGCAGGACAGATAAAGGCTTTCTCTTTTGAGCATTTCGTCTCTACCATGCCAAACTATCGTATATGTAAACTAAATCGGAGCAAACTAAAGAACGAACATATTCTATCCATTGACGAATTTATATATTGAAAAATAGTCTTATTCGATACTTTACGTAAGGGATTAAAGACTATCCTATAAAGGGGTTAGAATTGCGACAATTTGCGATAAGCCTTTTTGTCCACAATCCAAGAGCAAAGTCTCGATTCTGAAAAACGAGATTTTTCATATTCGACAGTTTGACACAGTCGGGACGATATGACGTATGAAGCATTCCACAAGTCAGCAGACTAGATATCGTCGATACAAATGCAAAGTAACGAATGTGAAAAAATGCATCTTTCATTGTCAATTTTTACTAATTTCTGCTGGACTTATGTACCGCAAATTCTTGAATCTTAGATCACCCTATTAAAGGGAAAGTATTCCACTATCAAATGGTCAAATCTGCCGAATATTTGACTGTCCAAAAAAAAGTTATGAATAAATCCTTTTCCACTCTAAAAAGTGGTGATTTTCACATTCGATACTTTGCATTTGTAGCGACGATATGTTGACATTTGGGTCTATTTCAGAACAAGAATAGCAGTGAATTTGGTTTAAAACTGTTTTATCTATATATATATATAAAAATCAGTGTCTGTCTGTTTGTTCCTTATACAAATCCACACCGTTTGACCAATTTTGATCAAAGTTGGCACACAGGTAGGGTCTAGAACCGGGAAGTCTCTTAGGCTAGGCCAAAAAAGGCCACCAGCTGTCTGTCTATATGTTTGTTCCTTATAAAAATCCACACCGTTTGACTGTATTTAACCTCACTTGGCCCACATGTAGGTTTTGATCCGGGGAGTGTCATGGGCTAGGTTAAAGTCGTCTAGGACTAACAGTTTCGAGGTCACGGGTTCGAAACTGTGAACCCGAACAGTTACAGATTTACGTTATTAGATTTTATTTATTTAATAAATAAAATCTAATATTTTAATTATACTGCCTCTACCCGTATGAGTCATTGGCAGTTCTATGTTTCTATATTTCATGATAGAGGCCTATATCTTTGGCATATTTGAATACCTTTTGTACAGCCCTTTCGTCATCCTGTAAGATTTCAGCAAGGTTGCCTTCAATGTTGTTCACTTTTCTCGCCAGTGTGTATCCGGTACATTCTGTTAAGAAGTGTTCAACAGTTAATATAACATTGCAATGTTTACAGGTGGGAGGGTACAGTCCTTTCAGAAGATAACTGTGGGTTAATTTAGTGTGGCCAATTCTCATTCTTGCCAAAACTACTTCCTCCCTCCTGTTCAGCCTTTCAGGGGTATTCTAAGTATTAGATTTTAATATTACTTATTTGGTTTCTAATTTATTTGGGATTTTCTAGATGGAGAGGGGTCTCCCGTGGTCTAGTGGATAGCGTGCTAGATTCATAAACGGGAGATGGTAGGTTCGATTTCCACCGGCGGCAGGAATTTTCTCATCTCAGGGCTCGCTGAGAAAATTCCTGGCTGCACCCTAGAAGTCGGCGCTAATGGCCAAGATTTATGTCAATGCGCCTTAAAAAAAAATAAATAAAAAAAATAATCTAGATGCAGAAAGTAGGTGTAGCATCGCACACTGGGAAAAGGATAGTATTAAATAAAATACAGATGTATTTTATTTAATCAATTATTGTTATAAATTACCTTAAAACATCAATATACTGTTTTTTTTTTTTTAACGGTGCATCTACTGCTATGGTCATTAGAACCTCAATATACGTATAAAAACAAGTTAAAACCTATGAGCATTCTCTTCAATCCGGTAATATAATGCAATGTAATAATGTATACATAATGTAAATATATAGACAATAAGGTAATATAATGCAATTTAGTAATACATATATAATGCAAATATATACAAAAATAAGGTAATATAATGCAATGTAATAATATATACATAATACAAATATATAGGCAATAAGGTAACATAATTTTCTGCAATAACTATATTAAATGTAATGTGTACATCGCCATAAAGCGGAACACCAACAAATAAATAAATGATAGAGTCAAACTTATTATATTGAATTAAAAAAAAATCACTGGAACTCACTGGTGTACATAAATATATATATATATATATATATATATATATGTATATATATATATATATATTCAATTCCATGATTTGTGACCTTTGTAATCTGGAGTACTATTATTTGGACCTTTGCCATATTTATAAAAATAAATAAATGTATATATATATATATATATATATATATATATATATATATATATATATATAACTTGTGTATAATGTGGCTATTTTCGACAATTCAATGCCTAAATTAGCGCGTATATCAATAATTGACATACAATTATTGTGGTACTCTCATGTCGAAACAAAAACATGTGTCTTTTTGTGTATACGGTGTTCTTTTATTTTTATAGCAATTTGGTTTTTAATATAAAGTTTCTATCGTAAATAATATTCTTTGTTTGTTTAGTACCTACATTAAAGTTGTTTTTAGCTCTTAGAAATATTCTAAAATGTTCGAATCTAATGGACGGTGTCTATTTCTATTCTTTAAAAATGGCTTATTGATCCACGCTAGCGACATATCTTTTTAAGTTTGTGAAAACAATTGACCTTTCAAACAGTTCCTCAACCGTTAATGTGTGACGTTTCAGTGACGTTAATGCCTTCTAAATTTGTTATACGGCGTCAAAGGTTAAACTAGGAAATTCTTCACGTCAAAAGGTCAGTGGTTAATGGAACAAGAACTTATCCGATTTTTGTTAAGGTGAAGAATAGATTTTCAAAATATATATACAAAAAATAAAAAATAAAAGTCCCGTAAGAGGGCACGAGGGGGAGGCAGTTTCTGTAAAAGAAATTTGAATCTTTACTATACGAGACACTCCTAGGGAGATAGTGTGGTGAGTACTATACACCGAACGCTTCATTTATTTACCTTTTAAGATACCAATAAAATTAATTTAAGGCTGTGTGGGCCCATGGATATTAAACGACGAAATGTTTAGTGCAAATTTGAGTCTTAAACTAAGGTTGTATTATAGGGTAAGGCTCACCTTTGTAACAAATTACAGGCTGTATCAAATTTTAGCTCCTGACGAGGCAAATTGTTAAACATGTAAAATTAGTTCAAACAAATTAATAAAATTGATGTTAATATTTTTTTTTTTCGTTTTTAACGGCGCACAGTGGTCCAAATCCAGCCATCATGGTGTAAAAAATCGAAAAACCCAACATTTTTTAAGAAACACCAAAACATGTCTAGAAGGTTCTATAGTAACCATATATTATATTAATAACGAAATTTTAATTTTTTGTCCGTCCATTTAGTCTCTGAGACGGTTCAAATATGGCGGTTCTATGCATGTGTGCTCAAACATTATTTGCAACCCTAGGATACTAGTCAATTAATATGCCATAATATTTTTTTTATTTTTATATTTTTTTCTGTAATAAAGGTACCATAGATGGACTACATAAATATGACAAAACGATCGAAATAGCTTGGGTAACAGATTTTTAAAGTTAAGTATTTTTTAACACGCTTATGTGAAATTTAGAAAGGTTTTAAACATCAGCATCACGAGGAATCACGGAGTTATTTGTGTCAGCTTGTAGCCTTGACATTCCTCTAACATAATATGTAAGGTTTGTCTGCCCCTCGGTGCCCCTTTGGTATTGGGAGGGAATTTTATGGGGGAAATCCTAGGCTCGGTGCGCTGCCTGCTGCGGTAGCAGGAAGCCCTGACCCTCATATGCCAGCAGATGACCCCTACCTGTAGGTCATCTGCTGGCAGTAATTTGGGTCAGTATTCCTTGTGTTGTTCTTGAGTGAAGGTCTAGTGCACATAGATTTCTGCGAACCGATTTTTACTGAGAAGTAAAGTACAGATTTTAGTAAATTCCTTTTTTTTTTTAACTTGGTCATTTATTATGCTGCAATAAATGAAACTCTGATTTGCACCGTTTTTAAATGAAGACAAATCATCTATAATGTGCTGCATCTTGTGAAATATTTCCATGAAAAAGTCTGAATAATTACTTAAAATTATTATAGAGTGACATTTTTATTTTTGTATAAAAGTATGAAAGTACTGGAATTCTATACGTATAAACTGGCACTTTGAACGTGATAAAAATTGTTAACTGTTTTTTTGTCACTTATTCCATAATAGATTATTGATTTTCAAATATAGAAGTGCCATTACCAAAAAATTATTTAAAAGACACCTTTTTTAAATTTTTTTTATTTATTTATTCTTTTTTTTTTTAAGAGAGATGCTACGTAGAAGAGATTTTGGAGAGCTCATAATTACTTCGAAAACGTTTGAAATTTTTTATAGAAGGGCGGTCCAAGCATTTGGTCTTACAGAAGATGACCGTGTTAGGAAAACACTCAAAATTTTATATTCTAATTATATGGTCAGATGGAGGAAGACTAACAGGGATAAATCTAAATTTGAATCTAAGGTTTCATCGTGGTTGTAAGTAGTAATTATTTTTCTTACTGGCGATGGGGATGCCATACCTTCAACAAGCTCGGGGGAAAGAGGTCGGCCTCTCAACCCCACCACAACCTTCTCCTATTTAGTCATATTCTTAATAAAACACCTTCTCAACCCTTCAATGAACATCATACTAGATTTGAACAAAATCCTTTAGCGAAAAGCAATTGAAAAGCTATGAAGTACCTCCCACTCTCCCTCTTACCCCTACCCCCACCTTTACCTATTTTGTCATAATCCTCATAAAACACCTTCTCAACCATTCAATAAACATCATGCCGAGTTTGAAGGCAATCTGTCCACTCAAAGTATTTTTTGCACCATGATGGCTGGATTTGGACCACCAAATCCACTGCGCATCAACTATTTGGCTATTAGCGCCGTGATGTTAATATTATTTATTTTTTTAATTTATCATATATTCCTACAGTTTTAATATATTTGGGGAGGCCCGGTGGCCGTGAGTGTTAAAGTGTGAGCACTTAACACTCCCCACCAGGGGGTTGTGGGTTCGATTCCCACTAGGGGTGGAGGCTTCTTATTTATTTATAAAGGCATCAGCCCGATCTTAGCAAGAAAAGAGTGGGGATTTGTAGATAACCCGTACTAAAAGTGTGAGTTCATTAAAATTGACGTTAAAATTTAAATAAATAAATTTATTTATTTAAATTTAATCGTCTATTTATTATTAACTACGAATTTTAGGACGGGTTATCTATAGGTTACCACCCTTATCTAGCCAGGATAGGGCTGATGCCTTTATAAATAAATAAATAATAGATTTGGCTTTATTGTATTTAAATGTTAACGTTCATTTTAATTATACAAGGGGTGAGGTTAGCTCAGTGGTAGAGCACTCAACTAATGGACTGGAGGACCCAGGTTCCTAACCCGAGCGTGCACTAAAGATTTTTCTTCTAGTCTCATCGTTCGAGGGTTGGATTTGGGGTCCCATATCGTCCCTAGGCTCACCCAGCCTTTAATTAATTAAATAATTAGTTAATGGGTACCTGCAAAGGAAAAAATCAGGCGGCCGGAGCATAGTGATGACCAAACTATCTTCCTAGTGTTGCCGTATGGTCCAGAATCAGATACCTCTACATTAGCTACCCCTCTGGGCCCTTAGTGGCCTGTTGCGGGATAGATTTTTTTTTTTTTTAATTATACAATGTGGCTATTTCCATTCCTACACCAGGGACGTAACAAATTAATTTCCTTAGAAAGCAGCATGTAAGAAAATAGTATCTAACATATTAAGAAAATGGCTTAGGATTATAATTAAAATCCATGGCGACCAAGGAAGACATAGGGGGCAATAAAGGGGTGAAAATAAATTTCAGGGAGGAATAAGAGCAAAGTGAATTTATTCCGAGCTTAATTACCCCCTGAATATAATATAAATGAATGGGTAAAATAGTGGAGGGGGAGGGGGGGTATACTATAGGCCAATAGGACCCCGCCATAAATACAGAAGGAGGAGTGTCTCTGGCAGGAGCCTTGTACGGTGGCCGAGTCTAAGCCACAAAGGACTACTCCTGATTTAGGCCCTTCAGTAAAAGGGGGGGAATATCTTTATTTTACAAAACTATGTGGAATTTCAACAAAACTATTTCCCCCTGACTCTTTCGAGGCATTATTGGACTATTATTAATGGCTCCATTGTCTTATCACAATGAGGAAAAGTTAACTTGGAAATTCATAAGAGAGAAAATAGCTGCCCACACAAAGGAATAATGAATCCTTCAAGATTTTTAGAGTTTTGTCATGTTTACTACTCCCTAAAATGATGAAAACTCACAATAAATGGGGCCAAACGATATTTCCTGCTTGAAAAAAAAAAACTCACAAAAAATGGGGCCAAACGACATTTCCTGCTTGAAAAAAACTCACGAAAAATGGGGCCAAACGACATTTCCTGCTTGAAAAAAAACTCACAAAAAATGGGGCCAAACGACATTTCCTGCTTAAAAAAAACTGCAGCCTCCAAATCTTAACCCATTTCATTGTATTTTTTTTTTTTTTTTTAATGAAAGTTAATAAAATTTAGAACAGTCCTTTCAGTCGTTTTTTCTTTCTTCTTTTTATTAAATTACGTGTAAATAATTCATAAACTTTTACAATTGAGAATAATTTTTTTTTTTCATCTAAATTAATGTCAGCACTAATATCGTTGAAATTAAACATTCAAATCCTGATTAGACTTGGAAAACATCAGACTGACATCCTATAAACGTAAATTTATTACGTAGATTAAATTTATTATCTAAATTAAACAATGAGATTAGTGGAAATAATATGATTTTTGAATGATTTGGAAATAGATTTTGATTTTTTCCATGTATGAAGGTTGCGACATACTTAAATTCATTCATTTTTACGTTTACTGTCAATTAGTCTTATAGTAAATTTACTCAGCTTTCGAAGGGTTTCACTCCCGTTCTAGTAGAACCACCTGGGACCGAGCTACAACGATTATTCTTCTAAAAACCACGTTTGTCTCCCTTATGTGTGAGAATTCGGAAAATCGTCACACAACATTTTCTGTTCCTCTAAGGGCCCCCTATCACCTCCCACAATATGACTAGACATTTACGGGACACCCTCTCTCTCTCTCTATATATATATATATATATATATATATATATATATGTATATGTCTACTAGGTAGGATCAATAAAGAATTGCAGAAATTGTTCAAACATTCCTTCATGAGTGCAACCTCAATAGCTACTTTCCTTCGAAGGAACCATTTATGGTTACACTGCAATAACAAGGATTAGATTAAGCACATATGTTATAACTTCCCCGCGGAGTGTGCTTAGTTATGCAACTCCTGCGAGACGGACCTTTTTTGTGGCCTTCATTATGGAACCTTGACATTTTTTCTCATCCTAAGCGGGTTACCTATTTATTATTTGGACATTTACTGAGAACATGAATAAATTATTCTTGTTTCTTCGACCAAAAAAAAATCGGATTTCAGGCCAGAGGAGGTTTACAATTTAATCTAAATTGAAAAGGAAGGAAGGAAATTGCTAGTTACTCGAGTCGGAATAAGTCTGGGCTTGACAACAACTTCATTTTCTGGTAAATATAAAAAAAAAAAAACGCTTAGGGTTTTCAGAAATTAATGATGTCATACTCGTTTTTCTGATAACTATTATTATTATTATATTTTTTTTATTGATGTTCCACTTCATGGCAATGTACACCTTACATTTTATATATTTTATTACATTACGTATATATTCAGTTGCGTTTTAACTATAATAAATTAATTATACCATTTTCCTCAATGCCAAAACTTTATAGCTTACAGACAAAGAATACGTATAAATAAATATAGGTAAATATCACTTAAAATATTTAATTGTACTTGATACATGGAATAAATTAAAAATGGAGCTTAGATATATTGTGTGCTGAGTGTGGTCAGAGGGGGAATTTCTGAGTTAATATTGTCGAGGCTTGGAGTTTGTGGTGTATACTGCAGAGGTACCAAAGCTTGTACAGCCTGCGGGTAGAGATCGCTGTATGCTTGGTGGTGTATTGGTTTCGAATACAGTTTCCTACCTCTATGGGCAACAATAGATGAACCTCAATGCAACTGATGTTGGCAGCCATCTTGGTATATCGTTGGTATTCTAGGAAATTTCGTTGATATTTTTATAATCGCATGAATTTTGTAATTTATGTTTATTAAATCGTTGTATTTATTTATTTTCGGGCCTCAATTTTTGTTATTCATTCCTTGACATCTCCATTCAAGCCATTTTCCACTGGTTTTTACCTCTAAGCAGTAGAAGAATAGAAGCAGGCATCCAGAAACAAGTTCAATTATCAGGCGACAGTTAAACAAATAAAATAAGTTATTTCCAAAAAAATGACTTTTTTTATCCCAGCTTTAGTACCTCATCAGGAGCGAAAATTATAATTATTTATAGCCGTAGTAGAGAAGGAAACCTTCCACTATCCAAGCAATGCCAAAAAAAAAGTTTATAAACAGGCGGAAACAGTTCTGAGATTTTCTTGTATCTTAGTAGGGGAAATCGGTGCTGGAAGGAAGAGAGTTTTAGCATCGTTCCTTTGAACGTTGGTTTTTTTCGCTTTCCTTTTTTTTAATTGTGTTTTTTTTTTCATTTAATAATAAAACTATTTCTCAGTATAACCACTTAAGTGATCGACTAACATGTCTAAAATAGAATTTACCTTAAAAAATAACAAGGAAGCGGTCTTTTTTCGTTCTTTCGGAATGTTTCGTTGCAAGATAACAAAAGTTAAGGCCGGTATGGACAAATAACTACTTTGGGTCCAGTCCTTCGAAGAAAAATGCTAAATAAAATAATAAAATTAAGAAAAAAAATTCTTCTTGACATTACAACGTGCTTTCTTCAAAATAAACCATTTTAATGTAAATCTGGTTTTTAACAATACCGATTAATTGTAAAAATATTTATTCCAACAATGCCCAAAACATTTCAAAAATACATTTAAATCAGTCCATTTATTTTGTGTCCTCTTCATATTGTTCCCGACTCCCCCTCCGGACAATCCCCACCAATTAGAGATGCAAATTGAAAGATTAGCCAATCCGAAGGCTTATCACGTTGCCTGCACTGCTAATGGTAGCAACGTATCGAGAATTTAATGTGTTTTTCTCATTTTAAACAGATTTTTAAATAAACTCAATCAAATTGCATGACTTCACTAAAGTTTACAATGCTCTTCTACATTGATCGCCGACAAAATTATATGACATACACCAAACTTAATAATATACGTAGTGATTCATTTAGTTCTTTACACTCTATGAAGAAAAACAAATAAAGAAAAAAAACACAAGCATCCCATAATCAAACAAATATACGTGATTAAAACAATACACGGGACGTAAACAAACAGGGTAAAGAACCTACTTTAAAATATTAACATTGGCCTCCCTGTGGTCTAGTGGCTAACACCTTACATTCTCATGCGGGGGATGATGGGTTCGAATCCCAATTTTTCAGCAGGAATTTTTCCCATCCCAGGGCCCATAGAGAAGGTCCCTTGCCGCACCAGGGATGTCGCCACTAATGGCCCAGTAAAAAAAAAAAAAGTCCGTCGCGCAGGAGCTGCATAACTAAGCATTTTCCTCAGAATTTTTGTAGTGTAGACTACATTACTGAATAATTTGCTGTAAATAACCTATATAAATAAAATCAAAACGTGAATAGTTCTGCTCATTTACATTTGTTATGTGAACTGTTCAATTTTTAATTTTGTAAATAATTTGCTTCCAGAGTTATGTTAATACATGATACAGAACTACTTAATAAATACACAAAAACTTCATTTTCCGTCTATTGATCTGACGCAGGAACAGGATACAGTCCCCCTAGTGGGAGAGAGCGCTCCCCGCGGCGGCTTTGGGAACCTACGTCGGGCGGGCTAATTCTAATGAAACAGAGTTTTAAGTAAACCCTCCTTTCCGATAGACTGATTTACTTCATTTTTACAACTCTTCTTTCTTATGAGATAGGCACGACGATTACCGCGTTTCGTTACAATACAGCAGAAATAACGACCGGTATGAGTATATTAGTACTTTAGGTCCGGAGTAAACCCCCCCCCCCCCTCCAAAAAACCCGATTTAGTTTATTTTTACAACCCATTTTTCTCTGTTGATTACCACCACGAATACCGAGTTTCGTTAAAATGTAACAAAAATTACGGCTGTTAGTGGCAAATTGGTAATGTGGGTCCGGAGTAAACCCCCCCCCCTCCTAATGAACCGATTTAGTTTATTTTTACAACATATTTCTCTCTTTAGATCAACGTAACGAATACCGAGTCTCGTTGAAATATAACAAAAACTACGGCTGGCATAGTCAAATTAGTGTTTTGGGTCCGGGTTAACACCCCCCCCCCCTCCCGGTGGACCGATTTTGGTGGTTAACGAACTCGTTCAATCGTTTGCTAATTGAACGCTATATAGCACGTTTCGTGAAGAAAAAACAAAAACTCTGGCCGCTATCGTGTCATATATATAGATACAGACATATATATATAAAAATTTTAACGGGGGTCATTTTCGGTGTCTACTAGGTAGGATCGATAAAGAGTCGAAGAAATTTTTCAAAAATTCCGTCATGAGTGCAACCTCAATAGCTACTTTCATTCGGAGGAAAGTGCTAAAAAAAAAATATTAACATTGACATCAGACAAGTAATTGACAAGGATCTAAATTGAAGCTAGTCAGGAGCCTTCCTCTTCAACTAGCAACGTATCGTTCAACTTGAGTGGGGATAGAACTGATTTTAGATATTGTCGGACTACGTACATTTTCTGAAGTTGTATATAGATAAATATACAGTTAATCCTCCTTGAGTAGAAATCCTACTATCAGCTATAGATAAGGATTTAGTTAATGATGTATATAAAGAGAGTGTTATGAAGCTGAGGACATTTATAATAGAATATATATTTTATTTTATTTTTAATTTTTCATGATAGTGAAATAACACATATTAAAATATGTCTTCATATATATTACTTCCCTGACTTGTAATCAAGTAGATGACTCACTTAATTATTAGTTATGTAAAGAATTAAAAAAAAAAAAAGAAGTTGTGTAGAGAAAATTATATTTTTATATTAATGTAATAATGCTGCAACCTTTGCATATATGTTGTAATCTTCAAGCCATAAAACTTATTATTATTATTATTTTTTTTTTTTTTTTTATTTATTTATTTATTTTTATTTTTTATTTTATTTTTTTTTTTTACGGCGCATCTACATCTAGGTCATTAGCGCCGACATCCAGGGTGTAGCGAGGAATTTTACCAGCGAGCCGTGGGATGATAAAATTCCTGCCGGAGGTTGGGAATCGAACCCACCATCTCCCGCTTATGAATCCAAGGCGCTAGCCATTAGACCACGGGAGACCCCACTTATTATTATTGTTGTTATTATTATTATATAAGTAAATTTTGCTGATTAGTTCTGCGGCCTTGTTTATAAATTATAAAACCAGACCCCCTGTATATGTAATTGTAATTTACAAAATACAGTAAATATTCATTCATTTACACACTTTTTTTTTTTTTTTTTTTTTTTATTTATTCTTTTTATGGCATGTCAACCTTTTCGGTCATTAATGCCATTCCTTTGAAAAGCGAGTAATCCGTGATGGTTGTAATCATCAAAGATTATTCGCGAACATATATTTTAAATGAATCTTGTCAGGAGCCTTTCTCTTGAATGAGCAGCATATCATTTAACTTCGGTGGTGATATTGATTTTAGTTTTCTCCGGACTGATTAAACTTTGCTGATTAATTCTGCCGCTTCCAAGAAGTCAAAAAGACTTGTTCTTTGTATGGGGGCTAATATTTCATCGATAGAGTCTGACAGCTTATTTTGCACTTTCATTTGTCCATAAGCCCCGCAATTAGTCAAAATATGCTTCACTATGATTCGCAAATTGCATAAGCTGCATATTGGAGATGCATTCTTACGGACGGGGAAGGAGTATGTGACCTATTCTTAATCGGGTTAACGCCAGTTTTCTTCTTTGTTTGACAAAAAAAGGCAGTGTATTGTAACCCCTTAATGCATAAGGTATACAGCTGGTCTGTGAAAGTAACACCTTCCTTGGCTAACTTTTAAACAATATCGTACGTCTTTATGCTTCTAATTACTGACGGCTCTGATAATATGATAAGCAGCCATTTATACGCACGCTATTTATGATTTACTGCTTCTGTACTCACGTCATTTTGAATAAATTTTATCCAATATTTACTTAATCCTGAGTAATACAATACTATAAGCGGTTCTTACATCTAAATATCATTTAACCTATTTGTAGGATTTAGAGTATCTTTTCTGTTTCTATTTAATACTAGATGACTACCCGTGCTTCACCTCAGCCGACATATAAAAACTACTATATTGCGTTAAAGAAGGTATTATCAAAATTAACGCTACCAGATAATTTTGTACAGCTTATTATTGCACGGACTTTAGAGTTACCCAGGAAACACCATGTGTAGGTGACCGTGCTTGTTTCCGTTGGGGAGTAAAAAAATATAAAAAATACAACAACCACCTAAAAACTTAGGTAAACACAGCAAAATGCACGTTTAAAAGAATAAAACTAACAACTTTGAAGTTTTAAGCACTTTTCTCTTCCATTGACATTTTTTGTAGAGAATTTAGTAACCTTTCGAATAGCCGCCTTCCACTTACTACGTTTTTCCAACCGTTTTCGAGATATTTTAGAAAATATACTGAGATCCGAATACTTTATATCACCATTAATACAATTTTTTTTTCATATACTTCTTACCCCCGAACGATACCAAAGTTTCAATATCTAATATTAATCAATAGATAGTTCTAATAGATGAATTTCAAATACCTGGTACAAGTTTTAAGTGAACCAATTTTGGTTTCTGAATACCCAAACAGAAAATTAGTTTGGAAAAGTATTTGTATCAATTTTTCTCGTAAACGGTTACAGAAATAGCTTTAAAAATGGTTTCATTCGTTTAGGGACCTTTATAACGCGTACCTGCAAGCATATGGACTCGAAAATGTAAGCGTTCCGATTTATTCGCGCAAATTTTGCTTAAAAAAACATGTTCCAGTAAACGGATTTAGCTGGTTAAAGAACGTTCCCTTTCAAATGAGAAGAAAGATTTTTGTACCAAATGTCATCAAAATAGGACCATTTTTGAACCGATGAGGAACTTCTTAATAATTCAAACCTTCCTTAAAGTTCTTAAACATTTGAATATCAAAAAAAAACCTTTCTGAGTGTTTACATTCTAAACGGATTCCCTGTACAAAATTTCAAATTTTTGTGTCAAGTGGTTCGGGATATTATTACCTTGGATGGACCAACTCCAAGGAGGGAGGGTCCTATGAGGGACAAAATCACAGTTTATTTCTAGTAATTCAAGGTCTGCCATCATAGTTGAAATTAACCTCAGTTAAAAATAATACTATGAAATGGATACAGTACGGCTGTTCTGTTATCGTCCTAGCAACGCATGCTTGCCTGCTGTAACCAACTAAAACTTTAAACCCCTCTAAAAATACTTAAAAATTCGAATATCAAAAAATCCTTTCTTAGCGATTGTCTGCGTTCTATAGGGAGTGTCCATGCAAAATTTCAAATTCTTCAGTCGAGTGGTTTGGGCTGGGCGAGGATAGGTCAGGGGGTGAGTGAGTGGTATTTGAGAAATATATACGTATGTATGTAGATGCAAGGTCTTGTTTTTGTCGAACACACAAAAGTTAGATTCTCAGAAACTTCAATATCTAAAACAAATTTTCATGACGATCATTCTTAATATTTTGTAAAAAAAAATGTAGAAACCTACTCCAATTGAGACTAAAATAAAATTTAGATTTTAGGCGCAGTTATTTGAAGTGTCGCAGGCCTTTGACGTGTAGGAGTCCGGGATGCCCCGGACTCCTTAAAAAACTCAAAACTTTCCTTTCTTTCCATTTCTATCTTATCCTAAAATCATACCCCGAAAATCGTACATTCCATATTAAATACGGCTCTTCAATTTCCTCTCCTCGAACCATTAGAGCAGGTGTTCCCCAAGGCAGTATCCTAGCTCCTCTCCTTTATTCCATATTTACTTCAGATATCC
Source organism: Gonocerus acuteangulatus (assembly GCA_946811695.1). NCBI lineage: Eukaryota > Metazoa > Arthropoda > Insecta > Hemiptera > Coreidae > Gonocerus > Gonocerus acuteangulatus. The sequence goes on from OX328128.1 coordinate 31,791,222, forward strand.
CAACAACCCCACTTGTATATGATACATACAGCTATGGCCAGAAACTAGTCCACAAATATAAAATGAAATCGTATAAATGAAGTTGTCAAAGTGAAAAAATTGCAACCTATATGGCCTTTACTAAAAGAAGAGGAAAATATATGTGGAAGAGGTCAATTTATGAGAGAATATATCGTATATATATGTTCATACCAGAGTTGGGCAAACGTTAGCGCGCGCTAAAAGCTGATACCTCTCCGCTAATTTAGCGAAACTGTAGAAAGCCAGCGCTAATAATTAGCGGTTAGCGGCGGCAGTGCGCTAACCGCTAATCTATTTAAGCTATAGTTACAACTTGTAACTATAGCTTAAGCTATTAGCAATTACGATATTTCATAAATAGATTAGCGGTTAGCGCACTGCCGCCGCTAACCGCTAATTATTAGCGCTGGCTTTCTACAGTTTCGCTAAATTAGCGGAGAGGTATCAGCTTTTAGCGCGCGCCAACGTTTGCCCAACTCTGGTTCATACATATTAAATGTGTAAATATCATTATATTATTGAAAGATTTGTCAAAAGATATATAGTTCTTTTGTGAATTGTAGCTTTCTCAACACAATGAATGTACGAGATTTAAGAGGATTCACAGACAAATAGAATGTTGAATATAAAATGTGCATCTGATCCCGATATGCAGCAGCGTGTGAAATAGGCGGCCAAGATTAGATTGGAAGGATGCATCAGCAATTCTATAAGATATAGAACCGAGGCACCAATCGATCTAGCTGTATCAGATAGGTACAATTGAAGAATATATGAACACAGCAGACAGAAAGAGAACAAACTTATTACTTTTAAAAAAAAAAAAAAAAAAAAAAAATATAAGATGTAATTTTCATTTATATAAATCTAATAAAATATATAATAAAACTTAATATCTTTCAAATTGTATCCAGTTTTTCATGTTTTTTTTCCAAATATTTGTTGTTTAATATAGAAAATTCCGGATAGCGGAAATTGATGAACACAGTAATGAATGGACGTTCAGAACATTTTGATATGTTTTATTTTATGCAGAAGGTTTTCAAAGACGAAGCCCTTTTTTCAATGCCCATGCAAGGGTTTTTATTAAGCCGATCCCTGTTCCTTAAAGAATTGAGATTTGTTCTTTAATGAATGCCATTATTAATACTATATGTATATATATATATATATATATATATATATATATATATATATATACAAATTTGAAGCACCATTATTTTCTTTTCGATTAGGGGTTCTGAAACGTAAAACTTTCGAGTCGGCATTAGTTTTTTTTAACTGTTATTTTTCAACTTAAGAAAAAGGTAATTTTTATTAGAATACTTAATTGGAAAAAGTTTAAAGGAATAAACTAAAGCTACTAATGTTTAATTTTTGTTTTGTATCAACAAATATATTTCATTAAATAAACAAAACCAACGAAACCCTAAAATTCTAGATTAAAATACTTTAAACGGAAATTATTACTTTAACTTTTATTTTCGTGTACCTAACTTTAGGTTTGAAGTTCTTTAAATAACTTATACACTAAAAACTTTAAAATAAAAGTTTTTTTAACTGTTATTTTTTAAATTATAAAACAAAAAGACAGTTATTTTATTATTATTTATAAACTAGCTGACCCAGCGAACTTCGTACCGCCTTACAGTCAATTCTTTAATTTTTTTTAATACTTATTCTGCTATTTCGGACACCCGGACAGCTAGTAAGATAAAAAAAGAAAGAAAAAAAAAACTTAATATGTCGACAATTACATTATGTCAAAAAACAAAAATTATAAAACACTTTTTTAATAGTCACTAAAAAATCACAATCGAAATTACAATATCAGATTTCTTATTATTTTTACTTGTTCTAAATTGAGTTTCATTTTTATTGTAGTAGGCACTTAATAGTACACGATATTTTTTGTTTCATTACCTGACGCGTAAATAAACAGAGCAGATGGGTTTTCTAGATTAATACCACAAACACTTAATGACTGCCCTGGGATTTGTTTATAGTCAAACTGAGTTCATAGGTCCAATAGCAACACAGCTGCAGGCACTGTAATGAATTCACAGCAGCTCGATTCAAACTTGCACCATTATTAGTCGAATGTCGCGCTTCACGGGTCTGTCTTAACCAAATTCTTTCACGTTCATTGCGATCTTCACGTTCCTGGGCAGTACGATTAGATTAATAATTAATTTGATGCGTTGCATTTCGGGTTCTTCTGCCTAAATTTGTCCGCCGCCTTATAAGAGGCATATTTAGTAAGTCACAAACACACAACACTTTAGTAATTTTATAGAAATTTGTGGCTTTTAGATTTAGTAATATTACAGATGCACAGCAAAGAGATGTTTAAATTTCAAGTGACATTTTACCACAGACAATTTACATTTTACCATAGTCAATTTGTTTTTGAGTAATGTTACCATCGTATAAATATTGACAAATATTGACATTAATATTTATACGATACTAATGTCACTCAATTGTTTTGCCTTCCCAGAACCCCTTCACTAACACTTTATGGTATGGTATTAAAGTTCAAATTGACCCTTAAGTATTATTACGAATCTTTTGTATGGGAATATAGAAAAGTGGAATCTTTTTTACTTCGTTAATGCAAATACAAATTAATTTAAATTGCATTATTAACATGTGATTCTAACGTCACCTAGTGATTACATGTTCTTATTTATTTATTTATTTATTTATTTTTTTGCTTATACACAAATAACCAAATACGTTAACTGTTAAAAATATTATAATTGAGAACATATGTTTTTATTTAAAAATGAATTTGCGTTAAGGAAGTGAAAAAGACCAGAAAAGTGTTGTTTTTAGACTTTTTCAGGCAATTTTTCTCTCCGTAAGAACTATCCTCGTACTTCAAGGAATATTATAAAAAAAGAGTTAGCGAAATCGGTTCAGTTGTTCTCGAGATTTGCGCTTACCAACACATTTAGCGATTCATTTTTATATAATAGATAAATAAATAGTTTTTTTAACAGTTAAATTTTAACTTTTTCTATTAAAAAATAACTGTTTCAATGCCTGTTATCATGTAATATTAATTTAGACTTTATTTACAATTATTCCATTTAGATTGAGAAATAATATTCTCAATTCGGCGTTTTTAGCCCAATAGTTGATACGCCGTTAAACAAGAGGGAAAATCAAATTATTCTGAATTCTATATTTTATTGAAATTTTTGTGTTGATAACATTTCTCACTCTCTCTATCGCTCATGCTATCGCTCTCCCGACCTGTCTCACGAATATGACAATAAGCTCCGAGCTTACGTCATCCTTCAACTCAATCCAAGAGAGTCTAAACGGAATGAGACTAGAGGTACCTATCTCTCTCCCTCTATCTCTCATGCTATCGCTCTCCCGATCTGTCTAACGAATATGACAGTAAGCTCCGAGCTTACGTCATCCTTCAACTCAATCCAAGAGAGTCTAAACGGAATGAGACTAGAGGTACCTATGAGAAATAGAGTATGTGTTTGAAGTGGATGGAGTTGTGTTTGAGTGCATTAGATGCAGCCAGCTGTGAAATTAGCTTCCAATGTCGATGCATATCGGCCACTGACAGTTCTACAGAAGTAACCTTCAATTCCAGCACTTGAATTACTTTACATCTCTCTATGGAGAGCTTCAAATGGCTTACTCCTTCATCTACACTAACCATCATCTTCATAATCTGTGGATCAGTTGTTTATATATATATATATATATATATATATATATATTACTCCTGCCCCCGTAAAATGTATATGGAACGAGAGGACTTCTTAGGAAGAAATGCCCCTGATGAGGCACGAATGAAATAAAGCACGAAACATGTAGGACATGCAAAATAAAGTGGTGTAATACAAAGAATTGCTACATTTCTGACCCGAAACCTTAAAGAACAAAAAGGTAATAAGAAATATTTTGGGTCATCTAGAAGAATAAATATATATATATATATATATATATATATATATATATATATATATATATATTTATATATATATATATATATATATATATATATATATATATATTTATATATATATACATGCACGTAAAAAAAATTAAATAAATAAAAAATAAAATAAAATGCACTCCGATTCATCAATTGGCAATTATTATGCTAATTAAACAGACCTTAAATCTCAAGAAGGATCCACAACTCTTTAAGTGAAATCTTGAACAACCAAACAGAATTGTTCTTTGAAATGATCAACTCATGAAATTTGAGAATCTTAACCACAGAAACTTCGAACCGGAAGAGATGAGGAATCATTATGAAACTTCTTCGCCAACATGACCACCAATAAATGCAGCAGCATATTCTACTTCATTATTGAAACAATAAATATAATAGGGGTCTCCCGTGGTCTAGTGGCTTGCGCGCTAGATTCATAAGCGGGAGATGGTGGGTTCGATCCCCACCGGCGCCAGAAATTTTCACATCTCAGGGCTCGCTGAGAAAATTCCTGGCTGCTCCCTGGACGTCGGCGCTAATGGCCAAGATTTATGTCGTTGCGCCGTAAAAATATATATATATATATATATATATATATATATATATATATATAATAGTAGTCACAGTTCTTGAGTGATTGTGATCAGTGCAGTGGAATGTGTATTTTTTCTTTTCATGATTATTCTTAGCGGAAAAAGTGAAAATATGTACATATTTTTTGCTTCTAAATCTAATTGACCCATAAGAGTAAATGTATCCTTTATTATTTATTTTATTTTATTTTATTTTATATAGATTTATTTTTTTGTTGACGAATTATTTAATGATTTTCTTTTATTATTTTTTTGTTATCATGGTATATACACCATTATAGTTTATAAATTATAAAACCAGACCCCCTGTATATGTAATTGTAATTTACAAAATACAGTAAATATTCATTCATTTACACACTTTTTTTTTTTTTTTTTTTTATTTATTCTTTTTATGGCATGTCAACCTTTTCGGTCATTAACGCCATTCCTTTGAAAAGCGAGTAATCCGTGATGGTTGTAATCATCAAAGATTATTCGCGAACATATATTTTAAATGAATCTTGTCAGGAGCCTTTCTCTTGAATGAGCAGCATATCATTTAACTTCGGTGGTGATATTGATTTTAGTTTTCTCCGGACTGATTAAACTTTGCTGATTAATTCTGCCGCTTCCAAGAAGTCAAAAAGTCTTGCTATTTGTTTGGGGTCATCGGCTAATATTTCATCAATAGAGTCTGGTAGTTGATGCTGTTCTTTTAAATGTTCATAAGCCCTGCAATTCGTCAAAATATGCTTTACTGTGAGTTGCACATTGCACGACCCGCACACCGGAGGCGCATTCTTTGACATGAGGAAGGAGTGAGTGAGGTTTGTGTGACCTATTCTTAACCGGGTCAACACCACTTATTTTCTTCTTGTCTCTTGGATTGATGATTTCCAATGTTTAACACTTCTTTTAATTTCGCGAAGTTTATTCTCCCTCACCCCTTCCCAGTATGCTTACCATGCACCCCAAACCGCGGCCCGAGAATGTGCAATCATATCGTTCTTTGGAACTTTATGCAGCGGTATACCCTCTCTAACTTACGTTTAAACCACCGGTATTTACGAGACCATTGGGGTCTATTAAGGGAGGGAGGGAGCGGAACTCAGCAGGCTCAGGGTGATTGTTCAAAATTGTTATACTATTAATGATTATTATATCTATAAGGAGAATTCACAGTGAAAAAAGTAACGCTCCAAATAATATACCTTACTTTTTATTATAGTTATTTCCATTGATGAAAACATTAGGTATATATATGTGCCTGTAAATAATTGCAATTACTCACATTTCGAGTGGATGGCAAGGTTGTTGTCCAGCTGGTGCCTTCTCCCCTGACGAGGGTAGGCCTGGCTGGGAGGCTCGTGGCCAGTTTGGCTGAAACATACATTAAAACCATATACTAACAACAAACCTATATAATACGAAAAATAGATCAAGTAATAATACTCAACGAGAAGTCATAATATGCCAACACATGACGAGAAGCCGTCCTGATAAGGAAAGCCATTGAAGAGGCCCGACCAAAGCAAGAAACTGTGTATACAGGGTGTCCCGTAAATGTCTAGTCATATTGTAGGAGGTGATAGAGGACCTTTAGGGGAACAAAAAATGTTCTATGACGATTTTCTGAATTCTCACACATAAGAAAACGTTGTTTTATTGTTTTATCGAGACAAATGTGGTATTTAGAAGATTAATCGTTGTAGCTCCGGCCCAGGTTGTTCTACTAGAAAGGAAGTGAAACCAATCGAAAGCTGAGTAAATTTACTACCAGACTAGTTTATAGTAAATGTAAAAATGAATGAATGTAAATATGTCTATCTTACCAAAAGACAGCTATTCTAAATTTCCTGACATTTTCTTGATATTTCTTATCAGCGTTACTCCTCAATGGGCTATAAATTTACTATAAGACTAGTTGACAGTAAACGTAAAAATGAATGACTTTAAATATGTCGCATACTTCATCCATGAACAAAAAAATGTGTTCAAATGCGTGATATAGGTGAAAATAATAATTTTTGAGGCTAATGCGTGATAACGCAGTATTAGTTACTGTAATTACCAAATTCAAAATAAATGTGTACTTTATTTATTTACTGTTTTAGAATTTTTTTAAATTTTTGTGGAAGTAACTTTGTTTATTGTTTTATGTAAATAAGTAGTTAATATGTAAGTAAATATTTATAAAAACAAATATTTCTTTTAAGCTTTTTGAATAAACTGAAGAAAAAAAAAGTCCGTCACGCAGGAGCTGCATAACTACGCACTTTCCTTAGAATTTGGGTAGTGTAGACTGCATTACTAAATAATTTGCTTAAAAGGGCCTTTATAAATAAAATAAAAAGATGAATAGATCTCTTTTGAAATGAGCAACTGTTCAATTATTAAGTTTGTAATTAATTTGCTTCCAGCGCTATGTTTATACATGGTACTACAATAATTAATAAATACAAAAAACTTCACATTTTCGCCTTTTGAACTGACGCAGGAACAGGATACAGCCCCCCTAGTAGTAGATAGCGCTCCTAGTGGCGGCCTTGTGAATTTAGAATAGCTTTCTTTTTGTAAGATAGACATATTTACATTCATTCAATTTTAATTTTACTATCAACTAGTCTGGTAATGCACGAAAATAAACCAAGGAAGTGCGAATGTTTAGATCTAAATCACTAATCCGTCAATCAACTCCCACACAATCCACGAGTATTTGTCAATCAAACACTTGCGAGTTTTCTGAATCCTCTACCAATCTAACTTGTCAATTCACTAGTTTTGTTCAAGCTTCCCTTTAATTTCACGAAGAATGATTTCTAATCAACGAACCGATTCAAAAAAGTAATCATTTGAAGTATCCATTACCGGTTTAGATTGTGTTTGATTTCAAAAGTTTTCTCAAACAAATGGCTTCCCTCAAGATTGGAGCAAATTTTAAATGTTGACTCATTTGTAACAAGTTGTTATTCGATAGGATTAAGATATTAAGTTGCCTGTACTGAATCAAATTTGTATATTTTTAGTATTAATTTAATAATTGAAGGGGTCGGGCTACGGCCAAGTAACATTTTTAATAAACTTAACTGTAGCTGCTCCATGTTGGCATATTATGTGGGACTATCAGTTGAAATGGTAAGGAACAACAAGATAAAGTAGCATAGAGAACATTTTGTAGGAATATCTTAGTACCATCATTATTAACTGATAATCCCACATAATATCCAATACATAGTACCTACAGTTAAGTTTTGTTAAAAATGTTGCTTGGCACTATTTTTCCCGGAGTCCTTCAATTATTAGAATTTAATTGTGTCACAGGAGAAATTTCGTCTATAATCTTGGTTTTACTTTTATTATACATTGTAAATACCTGATGATGTACAGATTCGAAACGTCACAAGTTTAAGTTAATTTTTTAAAAACAATTTTGGGATCAACTCCTGCCAGGGACTTCAAGAATCAAATAATCCTTTTTCGCCCTCACCTTCAACTTACGAATCTAATAGTATTTACAATTTTTATTTTGTTTTGAATTTCGTAGGATATTCTCACCCTACCGATACCAAGCTGTCACATGTGAAAAGTTAGCTGACCAGTACATTGGTTAGCCAACCACACAGTATACTTATTAATTTTACGAAAATACATTTCAGTTGATTAAAAGGATATTTGTAATATACTGGAAACTGATGAGACACTAATTTTACGAAAATACATTTCAGTTCATTAAAAGGATATTTGTAATATACTGGAAACTGATGAGACACTAATTTTACGAAAATACATTTCAGTTGATTAAAAGGATATTTGTAATATACTGGAAACTGATGAGACACTAATTTTACGAAAATACATTTCAGTTGATTAAAAGGATATTTGTAATATACTGGAAACTGATGAGACACTAATTTTACGAAAATACATTTCAGTTGATTAAAAGGATATTTGTAATATACTGGAAACTGATGAGACACTATTTTTACGAAAATACATTTCAGTTGATTAAAATGATATTTGTAATATACTGGAAACTGATGAAACACTAATTTTACGAAAATACATTTCAGTTGATTAAAAGGATATTTGTAATATACTGGAAACTGATGAGACACTAATTTTACGAAAATACATTTCAGTTGATTAAAAGGATATTTGTAATATACTGGAAACTGATGAGACACTAATTTTACGAAAATACATTTCAGTTTATTAAAAGGATAATTGTAATATACTGGAAACTGATGAGACACTAATTTTACGAAAATACATTTCAGTTGATTAAAAGGATATTTGTAATATACTGGAAACTGATGAGACACTAATTTTACGAAAATACATTTCAGTTGATTAAAAGGATATTTGTAATATACTGGAAACTGATGAGACACTAATTTTACGAAAATACATTTCAGTTTATTAAAAGGATAATTGTAATATACTGGAAACTGATGAGACACTAATTTTACGAAAATACATTTCAGTTGATTAAAAGGATATTTGTAATATACTGGAAACTGATGAGACACTAATTTTACGAAAATACATTTCAGTTGATTAAAAGGATATTTGTAATATACTGGAAACTGATGAGACACTAATTTTACGAAAATACATTTCAGTTGATTAAAAGGATATTTGTAATATACTGGAAACTGATGATACACTAATTTTACGAAAATACATTTCAGTTGATTAAAAGGATATTTGTAATATACTGGAAACTGATGAGACACTAATTTTACGAAAATACATTTCAGTTGATTAAAAGGATATTTGTAATATACTGGAAACTGATGAGACACTAATTTTACGAAAATACATTTCAGTTGATTAAAAGGATATTTGTAATATACTGGAAACTGATGCGACACTAATTTTACGAAAATACATTTCAGTTGATTAAAAGTATATTTGTAATATACTGGAAACTGATGAGACACTAATTTTACGAAAATACATTTCAGTTGATTAAAAGGATATTTGTAATATACTGGAAACTGATGAGACACTAATTTTACGAAAATACATTTCAGTTGATTAAAAGGATATTTGTAATATACTGGAAACTGATGATACACTAATTTTACGAAAATACATTTCAGTTGATTAAAAGGATATTTGTAATATACTGGAAACTGATGATACACTAATTTTACGAAAATACATTTCAGTTGATTAAAAGGATATTTGTAATATACTGGAAACTGATGAGACACTAATTTTACGAAAATACATTTCAGTTGATTAAAAGGATATTTGTAATATACTGGAAACTGATGAGACACTAATTTTACGAAAATACATTTCAGTTGATTAAAAGGATATTTGTGATATACTGGAAACTGATGAGACACTAATTTTACGAAAATACATTTCAGTTGATTAAAAGGATATTTGTGATATACTGGAAACTGATGAGACACTAATTTTACGAAAATACATTTCAGTTGATTAAAAGGATATTTGTAATATACTGGAAACTGATGAGACACTAATTTTACGAAAATACATTTCAGTTGATTAAAAGGATATTTGTAATATACTGGAAACTGACGAGACACTAATTTTACGAAAATACATTTCAGTTGATTAAAAGGATATTTGTAATATACTGGAAACTGATGAGACACTAATTTTACGAAAATACATTTCAGTTGATTAAAAGGATATTTGTAATATACTGGAAACTGATGAGACACTAATTTTACGAAAATACATTTCAGTTGATTAAAAGGATATTTGTAATATACTGGAAACTGATGCGACACTAATTTTACGAAAATACATTTCAGTTAATTAAAAAGATATTTGTAATATACTGGAAACTGATGAGACACTAATTTTACGAAAATACATTTTAGTTCATTAAAAGGATATTTGTAATATACTGGAAACTGATGAGACACTAATTTTACGAAAATACAATTCAGTTGATTAAAAGGATATTTGTAATATACTGGAAACTGATGAGACACTAATTTTACGAAAATACATTTCAGTTGATTAAAAGGATATTTGTAATATACTGGAAACTGATGAGACACTAATTTTACGAAAATACATTTCAGTTGATTAAAAGGATATTTGTAATATACTGGAAACTGATGAGACACTAATTTTACGAAAATACATTTCAGTTGATTAAAAGGATATTTGTAATATACTGGAAACTGATGAGACACTAATTTTACGAAAATACATTTCAGTTGATTAAAAGGATATTTTTAATATACTGGAAACTGATGAGACACTAATTTTACGAAAATACATTTCAGTTGATTAAAAGGATATTTTTAATATACTGGAAACTGATGAGACACTAATTTTACGAAAATACATTTCAGTTGATTAAAAGGATATTTGTAATATACTGGAAACTGATGAGACACTAATTTTACGAAAATACATTTCAGTTGATTAAAAGGATATTTTTAATATACTGGAAACTGATGAGACACTAATTTTACGAAAATACATTTCAGTTGATTAAAAGGATATTTGTAATATACTGGAAACTGATGAGACACTAATTTTTTTTTTTTTTTTTTTTTTTTTTTTTGGTGCGTCTACTGCTATGGTCATTGGCACCATTCTTTATTGTTGATTTGTAAACCAACAGAGAAACAGTTCTTAACCTAACTAAACTATTCTAACTTCGGTGAGCTCCTTTTTAAAATATATTGGAACCACCCTTAATTCTAAACTTAAATCTAGTTAGTGAGCTATTTACATATTTACAGTAACTCATTCACACTTGGAACATTCACACAATAAATACATACACACAAACCACACATACTCCTATATCGATTATTTACATATACTCACAAAACGTACATGTCACCAAGGTTTATATTTTGTACAAATTGGATAGTGGATTCTCCTAACAGGGGACTCAACTATATCTCACTATAGAATCTGGTATCTATTAAATATTCTTTCAGTATCTTCACAGATGCTTCATTTTTACTTAACAGTTGCTTTAGGTTATCAGGTAGGTTGTGCCGCCTCCGGGCTTCCTGGAGCGCGGTGCACTCCAACAAGATGTGTTTAACATCTAGGAGGCTGCCACAGCGTTCACATTGTGGTCTTCGTCGGCCGACGAGGTGGTAACCATGCGTCAGTCGTGTGTGACCGATTCTTAGACGTGATAATACCACCTCGTCCTGCCTTTTCATATTGGTAGGGCTCTTGAACATAACGGAACTTTCAATGTTCTTTAAGAATAAGTCACCATTATTGTACTCCTCTTGCCATTTATTCCACACGAGTTTAATCATTTGTTTTTTAAAATCTTTAACGTGCATTGGCAGGTCAAGACCATCCGGGTGTGACGCTGCCTGCCTGGCCAAGAGGTCTGCTTGTTCATTTCCTTCTAAGTTAGTATGTCCAGGTATCCATAAAAAGTTGACAGTTGCTCCTCTAGAAAGTATAGTGTTTAAAACGTTGAAAATATCCAATATAAGAGGATTTGTTGAAAATTTGTCTTTAAGGGCAATTAAGGAACTATATGAATCAGTGCATATTAATATCCGTAGACTGCAAGTTCCGTAATGCTCAAGAGCTTTTTTAATTCCTGTTAACTCTGCATGAAAGACACTTGTTTCTGGATTTAAAGGGATAGAAAGTTGTCTTTCACTATCAATGTACACGCCACATCCAGTACCGGAGTCTGTTTTAGAGCCATCTGTGAAGATAATGAGATGTTGTTTATATTTTTGGATTGTTTCAAGAAATGCTGTTTTATATATTAAATTGGAAGTGCTTTCTTTGGGGTACTTTCCTAATGAGAGATCGATATGAAACTCTGGTAGAACCCATGGGCATACGACCGAAAGTTGTAATTCCATGAGGTTCTCCCAGGTTCCACCGTAGAAGCGGATAGTTTCATCGGCCCTCACTGTCAATGGTCTAGTTCTCGAACGTTTATTCTTATACATGTCAGATGTGCTGTGATCTCTTACAATGTTTGCCATGAAATGTTTTGGCTGGCATCTCAGGGACGCTACATATGTTAGAGTCAGTAGCTTTCTTCTGTGGTCAGGGGGTAGATGTCCTGCCTCTGCGTAGATGGCATCTAACGGGCTTGTGCGAAAGGCGCCAATCGCAGCTCGCAGCCCCGCATTGTACTGTCTATCCAACTGGCGGAGCCACGACCTGCGAGCGGACCCGTATATTGCACATCCATAATCTACTCGGGATCTGAGTAGCACGTCAAATATTTGCAGGAGGACTGATGTTTCGGCACCCCACTTTATTCTGGACAGCGATTTAAGGATTTTAAGGGACGCCTCACACCTCTGAATTGTATAGTTGATGTGAGACCTCCACCTTAACTTTGCGTCCATGATGAGCCCTAGAAATTTATGCTCATCTCTTGATATGACTTCGGAACCACACATCTCCAGCCTCGGGGGATTATGTGGTCTTCGGAGCCTGCAGAAATGGACAGAAACTGTCTTTTCATGGGAAAACATAAAGCCACGTGATCTGGCAGCATCGGTTACAGTGTTGATAGCCTGCTGTAGACTTCGGGCTTCCACATCCTCTGCCGGGTGAGTGACAAATAAGGCTAAATCGTCAGCAAAAAGTGAACGACGAACGTCTTCCTCTATACCGTCAGCTATGCCATTTATTGCGACAAGAAACAGTGTTACGCTAAGGACGGATCCTTGAGGGATTCCGTTCTCTTGTACGCGTAGAGATGATAGGGCATCACTGATCCGAACTCTAAAAGTTCTTTCTTCTAAGAAGCTTTTAAGAAACAGAGGTAATCGACCTCTTAGTCCCCATTCATGTAGTCGCTTGAGTATGTCATATCTCCATGCCCTGTCATATGCCTGTTTCATGTCGAAAAAAATGGCCGTAGCATGTTCTCGGGAGAAGAATGCATTTTGTATAAATTGTTCTAAGTACCCTAGTTGATCTTGGGTTGAGTGTTTTCGTCGAAATCCGGCCTGATATTTACTAATAAGCCCTCTATTTTCCAAAACATGCATCAATCTGTAGTTTACCATTGACTCCAGGAGCTTTCCCATACAACATAGAAGAGATATTGGTCTATAGCTGCCTGGAGCCTGTGGATTTTTACCTACCTTTAAAATTGGTATAATGATTGATTCTTTCCATTGAGTCGGATATATTGTTATGTGCCAAAGTTGGTTATACAAATCTAGCAACCTCCTTTTTCCTGTGTCCGGTAAATTCAGTAACATTTCATATGGCACTCCATCCCAGCCCGGCGATGATCTCCGATTGACTGCATGGAGTGCCCTATTAAGCTCTTCAATTCCAAAATTAACATTATATTCATATGAGGTACTCTCCTCTGATCCGAAGTCTAGAGGAATACTCTCTTCGGCTGCTTTTATGGCCAGGAATTCAGCCGAGCATTCCATGGAGCTGAATACTGAGCTGAAGTACTCGCCGAAGACATTGGCAACTTCTTGAGGCTTATCAACATGTATGCTATTGTGAAAGAGGATAGGTATTTGAGGTTTCATGCATCTTCCACTAATAGCCTTTATTTTCCTCCATACTTCGGACGTGGAGGTTGTACTAGTCATGGTACTTACATAGCTGTTCCAGGATTCTCTTTTCTTTTTTATTTTTAACCTTCTTTCAATAGCTCTAGCCTTCTTAAAGGCGATCAGATTTGCATCGGTAGGATAACGCTTAAACCGATTAAACGCTCTCTTTTTGATTTTATTAGCATCCCTGCATTCCTCGTCCCACCAGGGAACCGGGGTTCTCCTTGTGCGACCAGAAGTACAAGGGATAGACTCGCTAGCTGCGTTCGTCAATGCTTTTGTAAACTTCACCAATGATGCTTCAGGCGTGTCTGCCAGTTCAGGTGTAACAAATAAATCCTGGAATTTGTTCCAATTGGCTAGTTTAATGTTCCACTTAATTGGGCCTTTATACTCATCGTACCTACCAGGGCAGTTTAGAAGTATTGGAAAATGATCTGATCTATGGAGGTCACTTAGAACTCCCCATTCAAAGGACGACATTAATGTTGGGCTGATAATTGTTAAGTCTATGGCATCAAAGTTTCCTGAAGATTCGATAAAATGTGTAGCCGCTCCATCGTTGAGGACCAAGAGTCCCATCTCGTCAAGCGCATCATAAAGAAGATGCCCCTGAGATGTGGTCCTTCTTGAGCCCCAAGAGACATGGTGCGTATTAAAATCGCCAAGAACTATTATTGGCGGAGGTAATTGTCGTACAAGATCTTTTATTTCCGTTATGGAGTAACCTCTACCGTCTGGAAGGTACAATGAGCAGATACTGGCTGTTACTGGGGTTCTCAGACGCACAGCGACGGCTTGGAGTGGCGTGGTTAAATGAATAGATGTTGCTCCAAGATTGTTCTTGGTGTATATGGCCACACCACCGTGGCTCCGACCACCTGGTAGAACTCTTGCCTCCTTGTGTTCACACATATATCCAGCCAGTGATCTGGGGGCTCCCTCCGGAAACTTCGTTTCCTGAAGAGCCACCACCAATGGACTGTATGCGTGCAACAGATATCGAAGCTCGTCGCTGTGTTCTGAAAATCCTCTAATATTCCACTGGAGGAATTTATTATAATCTGTCATTGTGGTGTAAATTATAATTTATCCTTATTCCGACTCAATGGGCTGTTTTCAGATTGGCGCTTCTTACCTTTTGGGCGACCTTTCCGTCGTCGTTCCTTCACACGTTCAAGGGGGCCTACGTCCTCCGCCGTATCTTCAAGACCATCGGTCTCAGACACCGACGAAGGAGGTATTGGTATGCGTACTATGTTTGTAGTAGTGGGGGATTTCGTTTTCCCCTTTTCTAAATTGTCCTCCGCCGAAGCGGACGGTAAAGAAAGAGAGATAGGTGTTGGGGTGGAAGGGGAAATGGGAAGAGGTGGGGGAATAGGGGGGGAAGGGGGTTTCGAGGAAGTAGAAGGAAGGGGAATAGGAGTATCGTTATTGGTAGGGATATTCTTTTTTTCTGGCCTGGTTTTAGTCTTATTATTTGCTGCATCAGAGTATGTGCCTCTCGAAGCGTAAGAGGCGCTATTTACAAGTACTCTTGCTTGCCTGAATGTTAGATCTTTGATTTCAGTCCTCATTTTCTGGATTTCTTTTTCTATCTTGTACTCCATGCAGTCTCTGGAGCGAGCAGTATGTGGGCCATCACAGTTAGGACATTGGGGAGGTGCGGGGCACGGGTCCGGACTGTGAGTTGGATGCCCACAAACACAGACCTCGCGCTCCGATTTGCATCTCATAGCCGAATGTCCGAACTTCTGGCATTTAAAACATCTTAAGGGTGGTGGAACGTAAGGCCTTACTCTCAGTTTATAAAATGCCGCCTGAATACTGGAAGGTAGTTCCGGCCTGTCGAACGTTAACATAACGCTACCTGTGAATTCCAAGGTTTCGCCTGCACCATTCGCAGATCTCTTCTTACGAAAAAATCTGCGGACGGCCATGACGCCTTGATCCTTCAATCCCTCCAGTATTTCGTCGTCTGTCGAATGCTCAAGGTCAAAGCATGTTATTACGCCTCTTGATGTGTTCAGTGTTTTATGCAGTTCCATTTTAACACTAAACGCACCAAGAGTTTTCGCATTTAACAGTTTTTCACTTTGTTCCATCGTCGCTGACTCAATTAGCAAAGACCCATTTGCCATTTTACTTATTGCTGCGACTTTTCCATATTCTTGAGCAATAAGTTTGTTAATGAGGAACGGAGAAACCTTCACAAAGGATTGATCCTCATTCCTGCTCATCACTACAAACTTAGGAAATGTTTTGCAAATATTGGGTGTTTCATATAAGGGCCTTTTCTTACCTCTTTTTACTTTCTTTTTCTCGGGAGACCTTGGCACTGTATAAGGTGCCAAAGTATACCGAGAATCTGTTGCCTTATTTTCAATGTTCAATTTCTGGCACTTGACACTGTTGAGGTGTCCAGAGCCAGGAAGTTGAGTATTGGTCCCTAAAGCGACCTCGAAGGTTGCTTGGGTTGAAGAATCATGAGACTTAAGGAGGTCCAAATCCATGCGTGTGTCGCTCAGTGGGTCCTGCTCACCCACTGAGTTGGCCATTAGGGGCAATCCGGCTATTTCCTGTTTCGTTGTTGTAGGATATAAGGGTTTAGGTGACTCAGACCCCTAATCTTTGTCACCGAGTCTGCTGGTGGGGCTGCCACCTAGGCCGGCAGACCGGCACAGTTCCTCCCGAAGGAGAGGATCCACTCAGCAGGGGAGGTGTCCCTGCCTCATCACGAATCCCCGCCTCTGCTTTTCGCCGTTTATGTACTATACAATAACGTTGCCCAGGGGGTACCACGGGGAGGAAAAGCAGTAGGCGTTGACGGGAATCAGGTGTACTAGGAGATGCTAAGCAGTGGAATAGGGCACTATAGCTTAGCAGAGCTCCCAAAAGAAGTCGGACGGCTCCCATATCCGCACGTCCGCTCCAGCAACCCTTTAGCCCGCCCATTTACCCCCCATGAGACACTAATTTTACGAAAATACATTTCAGTTGATTAAAAGGATATTTGTAATATACTGGAAACTGATGAGACACTAATTTTACGAAAATACATTTCAGTTGATTAAAAGGATATTTGTAATATACTGGAAACTGATGAGACACTAATTTTACGAAAATACATTTCAGTTGATTAAAAGGATATTTGTAATATACTGGAAACTGATGAGACACTAATTTTACGAAAATACATTTCAGTTGATTAAAAGGATATTTGTAATATACTGGAAACTGATGAGACACTATTTTTACGAAAATACATTTCAGTTGATTAAAATGATATTTGTAATATACTGGAAACTGATGAGACACTAATTTTACGAAAATACATTTCAGTTGATTAAAAGGATATTTGTAATATACTGGAAACTGATGAGACACTAATTTTACGAAAATACATTTCAGTTGATTAAAAGGATATTTGTAATATACTGGAAACTGATGAGACACTAATTTTACGAAAATACATTTCAGTTTATTAAAAGGATAATTGTAATATACTGGAAACTGATGAGACACTAATTTTACGAAAATACATTTCAGTTGATTAAAAGGATATTTGTAATATACTGGAAACTGATGAGACACTAATTTTACGAAAATACATTTCAGTTGATTAAAAGGATATTTGTAATATACTGGAAACTGATGAGACACTAAATTTTGTTGATGAGTTTTAAATATGAGTTTAATAAAAAAAATTCCAACTTACAGCGTCATTTAACCGTGTTTCCAATCTTGTCACTAGAGTCATTTGGAAAGCTCAAAATTAAAATAGTTAACCTTTAAGTAGGGAGGTGTTTTACCAAAACGTAATTAGACATGTAGATTTCTCACAACACCCCAATAAAAAAAAACAAAAAGAAAGGTTTTCTAAAAATTGGAATATATTTTAATATTTCACGTTTTTAAACCCATTACCGAATAATTAATTAAAATGCTCAAATATGGCACTTCTTTAATAATAAAATGTTGATAGTTTTTCATCATTAGTAATTTTGTTTTAATACGGTTATCAAAAATATAACTTAGTTGAATAATATAAAATTCTTAAATAAATTAAAATTGATTATTAAAGCATAGAAGACAACAAAAAATGTACTTAATTACAAATACATTTTTGCAAAATATTCAAATTTAAACTCTGAAGTAGTACATATTGCTTACCTTCACAAAAATTAAAAAACAATAAAAAACGTCTGTTAGAAAAGTTCTTATTTTTTGACCTTTCACCTATTCCCGTCATTTCGTAAATTTGGAAGGGACAGTTATTGATTGCTTGGCACACTTCCAGAATCGGCAAATTTGTGGTGGGCATTAATAAAAGTACGCCCTAAAAAATGTTAAAAAAAAGTCAGGCGTAATTTTTTTGTGCGTTTTGATTATCTTTGACAAGGGGTATCTTCTTTATAGGTCCGTCAATTGCCTTACGTCGACTACTTGACCCGAAAACCCCTATTTTCACCCATCCTAATGAATTCGGAGGAACGGGCGAGCACGGCGGCTTTTCAAAGAGAATGCATCGAAAGGATAGCAGATAATTCGAGAGAATCCAATAGAGCGTGCAGCTGATTGGCGATGGTTGATTGGAAATGACCAATGTTTACTCCCGACATATTGAACCTGTCCCCTTCAATCAACGAAAGGTTCGCATTGGCGAATGTTCCAATGTGTGGGCGTGTTTCAGGAATACAACACACTGTTTCCAGTGATGTGTTTCACGTCATTCGAACGTATGCTTCGTTGTGAAACAGATGCAGGAAATGTTGGCCGGCCATGTTTTACTGACACTAATCACGCCTTCACAAGTTGCATAGCAACGTCGTCACAGAGTTAAAAACAAAAGTCCGACTCGCAGGAACTGAATCGTCCGTCATCAGAAACTGCATTTCCTTTCTTATTTATTTTTTATTTTTTGTTTTGTGTTTAACGGCGTATCAACAATTAGGCTAACAAAGCCGGGCTATCTAGAGGTTGCCACCCTTTTATAATACCAACAGCACGTGGTCGGCCACCCATTCAGATTCTGACCACGCCCGACGTTGCTTAACTTCGGTGATCTACGGGAACCGGTGCATTAAACGTGGCTATGGCCGTTGGCTTCCGTTCTTATTCTCTTATTTAAAGTTTATATAAAATTTAGAATAGAAACAGTAACTATTTTATTTGGCTCTTTCGCAAAAAATATAAACAAGTGCAGAAATGTAAAATTTAATCTGAGACGCAATATTTCAAGGATCACGAATTAATCTTTCTGCCTCTAAGCTCCCCGATCCGATCCAATAGCCACCAATTGTCGGAAGGAAAACAAACAGAAGCATCTCAAAGGAGGTGCCAACAATGATCCCGACCCGACCCAATCCGATCCGATCCGATGAACATCGATTCTCAGCCGTTCAAACTTGTTTGATTCTAGACCGATATCGGACGATCAACGCAAAATGGCGCCAAACCACCGATTTCAGTGCATTTTTTTTTTTTTTTTTTTTTTAATTTAAACTAATAAACTTTTTAACAACTTTGTCTAGTCACATTTTTTCTCCTTGTTTATTAAATAGAAAACTATTTATAACCTTCTAGGTTTATAACTCTATAATTCTAGCTACTTTCTTATAAATTAATTATTTTAAAATATGGATGCTAATGCTTCTCTTATCGTAGTGTAACAGTTAAAAATTAACTGTTACACCAAGATTTTTTTTCGGGACTGATATACTTCCGGAAGATTGATTGGCCTGTCAACTCCTCCTTTATACCTCCGACAAGATAATCAAGGGTTTCTATGTTTTTAAGGTGATATTTCCTAAATCCATCACTCCTTTTCACTTCACTATGAGATCATTACTGATGAGCTGTGACGAGATCGGGTCGGGAGCAATGTAGGCACTCACGTCGGCCGCTGTCGGTCAACCGATATAAGATCAGATCGGCTCGGAATATATAAGGGTCGAATGTAGGTGCAGCCTAAGGCGTTAGCCACAAGACCAGGGCGAGACCGACCTTGTATTAATACTATAAAAATAAATGAAGTTATTGAAATTGCATCCATGAGAGGATTTTCATCAGATTATCATTGATGTATATGCATATATATATATATATATATATATATATATATATATATATTTGTGTGTGTATGTATACGCACAAAGTATAGTCTATTTAGGGGATAGGATCCAAATTTTTATTTTTTCGTAACTACACTCCCTAAATAACATTGAATAACCATGATATTGACCAATTGTTTTTAGTATATGCACCGCCGAAGCACATCATGATATTGATGTATTCTGAAAATCCTATATTGATGTATTCTAGAACCTGTAAATACAAATTATTTATTTATGTATTTGGGCATTAGAATTTCGGTGATATCCATGATTAAAGATTAATTCGTATCAATAATTAGTATTGGTTCTAAATAATAAACTATCAATCTATCATTAATTATTAATTTAAATTTGAAGAGAAAAAAAATTTACATAGAAAAAATAAAGTATCAAAAATGCTGACACTATAAAAGCAGCAATAGACACCAAACAGTTCAGAGGGTATTTCAGAGCTTGATGTAAACTTAGCGATGCTCAATATGAAATATGTAAAATAAAGACATTGATATTGGAGAAGGAGAAAACAATGCTACTTGCTTATCGGAGTGCCCTATGCTCGCAGTAAACTTTTTTTTTACGAGACAAGCCGTGGCTGGTGAATGTTGCTTAAAAGTTTGATGTGTTTTTTGTTAGTTTGTGGAAGTTTTATTCAAGAGACATAAAATAAGTGTTAAAGGCAAAAGAATACGTATATTTAGTGAAAATTTATTAAGAATAATAATTTAAGATATATAAAAGTAATGTAATGTTCCAAAAAAAAAAAATTTCAGAAAAGAAGCCACATACCTACAAACGTGTCAAAAAAATAATGAATGGTATAAAAAGTGTAAACAATTCTTTGACCTATAAGGCTTTAACAAAAAGAATATATATATATATATATATATATATATATATATATATATATATATATATATATATAAAGCTGAAATATGTCTTTCGATTATTTTAGTTCCCGTTCCCCCCAAAAAATATTACAAGTATGCAAGGCATTTCATTTGGCTTTTGCAATAATTTGAAAAAAGTTAATTTCTTCGCTGGAAATTCAATTGAAAATGTAATGTACAAAAACGATCCAACCGATAAAAGTGACACTGATGGATAGTTTTACGGTACAATCAACATTTTCGTGATAGAATATAAACATCCTAACTGCATTTAACCTACCAAAAAAAATATAAAAATGTCTATTTTTTACCCATTTATTCGTTCTAATTGCTATTATATAAATCTGCAAAACAATTTTGGACATAACATGAATATTATAATTATAAATCCTTCGACACCTTGGACAGATCATTAGTGGGGAGTTATGAGCGAATGAAACACAAAAATACGTATTTTTTTATTTATTTTCATTTAAAAAACGAAAAATGTTCCGGTAATTTTTCAGTTTACTTCAATTATTGTCATATGAATTGTTCACAAGATATTCCCTCAAAAATTAGCTTTCTCAAAAATATTGGTTTAAAAATGTTTTTACCCCTGAAAATAACATTTCGCCTTGGATAGCTAATTATGTTATAGACAATGTACGAACAACTCTCTAGTGAGTTAAAATTTGAAGAAAATTCTAGGTTGCAGTGCCAAGCTAACAAAGGAACCTATCGATGCTTGTCTGTTGTATTTTTCATTTACAATCAACGCTAATTAAAATAAAATGATTATCCATTAAAGTACTGACAATTCTTCAATAAAATTTAGCCAAATGATATAAATGGATTTGGCATAATTACAACGGGAGAGAAGCATAATTAAAGTTGTCGGCAATTGTATTTCTCTTTGTGCTTGTAATTACAAAGAGTTCATCATGCCATGACGAGATGAATTTCTGTAGCATCATTAAGAAGAATGCATTTGTATTACACCACTGCATAATGAATCATAAGTGATTTAATTTTCAAATAGTTAATTTTTGTACGACCTCTCCCTTCCTTCATTGGGGATAACCCGCTTATGACATCTACGTGATAACGCAATCCGGAAGTGCTGACTAGAAAAATTTCTTTTTTTTTTTTCTGAAACGCATACCATATAATGAATTCACATTAGTAGGTACAGTGTATTGAAATTGGTATAGGTACTGCTAGAATATTTTCATTTATCTCATACCAAAGGTTAAAACTTTGCCAAAAGAGAGCGAAAAAACAAATAAATACCAATATATTTGTCTTTTCACTCTCAGACAAATATAAAAAAAAAATAAGGAGTATAGGTTCGTACCGATTTCACCACAAAAATAAGTGTGTAAAGGGTGTCACAAAAATAATTGTCATCCGTTGGACAGATGATTCTCCAAAACGAGAACGGATAAAGTAACCCCCATATTTACCTTGAAACGTTATTCCACATATTATTCATGTGGATTGCATATTTCGAATCTAAACGTCGTGAGGAAGAAAAAAGTCAACGGCACCAAATGTGATAAATACCTCTTTATGGTCAAAATGGCCATTAACAATGTATACGTAGGTCATTCCATTCCAATCGATAAATGGTGGCCGATTTTGGTTTTTTTTTTTTTTTATGTTCTACTAAAATCGCCTCGCTAATTTTTTTAAAAAAGCATCGTGTAGTATAAAAAAATATAAATATATTGAAAAACGAGCCTCTTAGCAGCAATCATTCGAGGACCATAACTCATATTATGTAACGTTGCTCGTACAATGTAACGTCCAATGGATATATATATATATATATATATATATATATATATATATATATACTAGCTGTTCCCGGCGTGCCAATCTACACCTACTCTGTTGCTGTCTCATGAAACAGCCAACAGAGGCCAGCAGCACAGCAATTCATATTACAGCCGACAGAGGCCAGCAGCACAGCCTGCAAATAGGTAGCTCTTATCAAAGAAAGGCCAGCGCTTCTTAGTTAGACAGTGACTGTTGATATAAAATTGAAAAAAACTGCATTACATGATTATATAATGATGTAAAGTCATCAATGAGTTCGAGTTATTCTAATTATCAGTAACATCAACAAATAAATTTAAGACATTATTCAAAATGGCTGTCGATTCAAAATGGCCGTCAGAATCTGAATGGTTCAGTGTAGCCAATTTTTCTTGAACAAAATTTTTGACTTTTTGACCAAATTTTGAAATTTGACTATTTTCACCTAGCCTTGGAGATTTCCCTTATCAAGACCTACCTGTGTGCCAAGTTTGGTCAAAATAGGTCAAACGGTGTAGATTTGTATAAGGAACAAACAGACATACGGACAAACAGACAGACGCGTGATTTTATATATATATGTGTGTGTGTGTGTGTGTGTGTGTTTGCGCGTGTGTGTGTGTGTGTGTGTGTGTGTCTGCTCCCACTGTATTTGGCTACAAAATGGAATTTGCTACAAAAATACTTTGTCGCAAATAAAAGGTGAAATTCGTTAACCAGCCGAATACGCCAACCGGGATGGATTTGCCTTTATATGATTCCAGGTACAGTTCATATAAGTTTCTTGATTTTTGGAGAGTAAAATGAAACCACTCCAAGCTCACATTTATAACTTCTTTCGAGGAAAGTTGGGACAAAAAATTACTTTAGGAAATCAGTGTAATTATGAGGCGTATATTCGAAAGTATTGTACATTTCCTACAAAATGATTTTATTTTGGATTGAATTATTAAAGGCTATTAAGTTGACATTGTATTGTATTGTAAATAATTTAATAACAAATTTAAATTCATCTCTATGCGGTAATATTTCATTTCATACGCCAGATTTGAAAATTAATTAACCAATCCTGTATTTCAAGACCTGATACAAATATTTGCTAATTTGTCGTTTGACATCGTCTATTACTGGACAAGTTTATTACTCAGTTACATGTTTTACTGTTTATTGTATTGCATTTTCCCTAGCAACTGCTAAGGGGAGAGTCATATGGAGATCATAATTATCCCCTAATAAAATATCAGATTATTGTACCTCATGTCGTTATTGTGCCAAAGTACAAAATGTATGATAAGTATCTGCGTTATATTACCAGATGAAATAATCTTTAAATTGTACCAAACGTCAAATAATCCTAAAGAGAAACGATTGTCAAGCATCAAGTGAATGATATTTTTCAGCAACATGATTTGTTTACGCCACATTACCGATTTGTTTGATTAAAGTAATCTACTCGCTGACTTATCATAGCCCATCCCAAACAACTTGACAGAAAATTTTGAAATTTTGCATGGCCACTCTCTTTAGGACGTAAACACTCGCTAAGACAGGATTTTTTCTTTTTGGTATTTTTAAGTATTTTTAGAGGGGCTTGTATACTTAGTTGTTTAGAGGAGGGAAGCCTAGGCAGCATGCGTTGCAAGGAGATGTTACCGTACTGTATCTATTTCATTCTATCGCTTTGTTGCGAAGCTCCTAAAATAAAATAAAATAAAAATATTTCATAGTACTATTTTTATTTGCGGTTTATGGAGACCCGGTAGCCGTGAGGGTTAAGGCGTGAGCTCTTAACACTCCGTGCCAAAGGTCGTGGGTTCGATTCCCACTGGGGGCGGTGGCTTTTCTTTCGAAAAAAGAAAAGGCATCACCCCCATCCTGGCTAGAAAAGGGTGGTAACCGTCCTAAAATCCGTAGTTAATTATAAATGGACGTTAAAATTTAAATAAATATTTGCGGTTCATTTCAACAATGATGGCAGACTTTGAATTACTAGAAATAAACATTGATTTTGTCCCTCATAGAGTTTACGCTTTACCTGGTGATGGTCCATCCGAGGTAATAATATCCCGTACCCTTGCACAGTCTCCTCACCCATCTGCATCCCCAGTCAGAACACTTATTGGATTATTGGACAACGAATTTTAATCTGTACAGATTAAACTCCTGTTACTGGTAACCTATAGATAACAGGTTATCTGTTTGTTGAGACTGGTCCGTAGCGCCTCATTATACTTTGATTACTTCTCAATTGATAAGTAACATATACTATGACGGGAACCGTGCTATAAAATAACTACTTATCTGCCGTGAAGAAGCACGGGTATTCAGCTAGTTGATATTAGTAAAAAATAAACATAATTAGTTTTGGTCTTTTATATTTGTTTAAAAACAGCTGATTCAATTATTAAGTTCACTATATCGCTGTACTGATTTTTGTTATTCGTAAAAAAAAAAAAAAAAAAAAAAAAAAAAAAAAAAAAAAAAAAAAAAAAACGAATAATACGAATAACACAACAACCATAGCTGCCTAGATATAAAGACAGTGTGTTATGTGTAATATACATTCACATTTCTGTGTATAGACAGATATGTGAGTGTATTTTTAAGACATAATTCTTGTTGTCTAAACTATTCATACCGGAAGAATATCTCAATAATCAACGGATCGACACTGCTAAATATTTTTGGGGGAACTTTTCAGACCAAGGTTCAGTAGAGCTTCACGGATCAATCGCTTATCCCGAATAGAAGAGGATTTACTCAATACTTCTAGATTTAGCCACAACAGCTAGAAGAAAGCATATTACATTTAGCGTCTTAGGAAAGAAAACCCTAACGAAGACCATATCCGTAAGAACTGAGTAGAATCAATCATAGGTCGTTCAAATGTGTGTGTATAAATTATGTATATGTATATATATACATATATATATATATATATATATATATATATATATATATATATATATCAGTTTTAATGATTCGTCACATGAAAGAGCAAATCGATCATTTTGTTTGTGAGGAATATTACATAGTTGGGTTAAAATAAGCGAAAAAATTAAATTTATATTAGAACGAAATTATATAATGTAATTTTGGGCCCTTTGATATGTTGTTTTTAAAAACAAAATATCAACCATTCATGAAAAAAAAAATGAATGTAAAAAAGTTTATGGCTACCTGGTGGTAATTAATTCTTATTTATTTTGTTATATTTTTTATTTTATTCTTATTTATGCTCTATTTATTTATTATTTATTCTTATTTATTTTATTAATATATATTATTTATTTTATTATCACATATTATTTATTTTATTATCATATAAAATAATATATTCTTATTTATTTTTTAGTGACTACTCATTCCATCTACATCCTCCTTCATTTTTTTTTTTTAGTTTCATTTCTTTTTAGTTTTTTCATGATATTTGTCTTCTAGAAAAACCAAATCGAAGGGCCCAAAATGACTTAATGAATGAATGAAAATGAACTAATATTGTTCTAATATATATTCAATGTTTTCGCTTATTTTAATTCAAGAACTATGTAACGTTCCTCGCAAACAAAATGATCGATTTGCTCTTTCATCTGACGTATCATTAAACCCCGGAAAGGTTTTGTAGCCCTGGCACCAGCAAGGACACCTTCTACCATAGATCTGAGATCTGGCAGCCAATCACCAAATGCGGACCACGACGAATAGTTGAGGAGGTGATATTAGACACAAATGGAACACAATTGGTCCTTAAGCTGAGGGTCAATTCCCAACAGGGGAAGGAGGAAATTTAAATTTTGTATTTTCCTTCTTTTTTTTTTTTTCTTTTTTTGGTTAACCCCGTTTTTCGTTGAATAGAAAGCAATAACTACATAACTGTTTAAGATATGTAATTCCTAATTGCAGTATCGTAAACTAGACTAAATTTACTTGAAGAACAAAAGAACAAGCAGACTTTATCAATTATAAAACCATTGATACGGGGTTAAAACGCAGTTTAATTTTAAAATATCGGTGTAACGTTGGAGGAGACAAATACTTAAGGAGGTGGTAGTAGACCTGAATGGAACACAAATGGGCAGAGGATTTTTTTTTGGGGTGGGGGGGGGGCAATTATGGGTTATACTCATTTATTTTTAACATTGGATTTATCACTAGACCTGTTTGTAAAATGATATGGATGGTATTATTTTCTAATCCTCCTGAGGAGTAAGAGGTATTTATAATAAAAGTTATTTTATTAATAAATAGTTCATTTCAGTATACCTATACCAAATAATAAGGGCCCACTTAATTATTATATTTTTTGAACTTCTAAAAATAAGAAAAAATTCCTAAAAGTGGGGAATCTGCAGTTTAATAGAAATTTACAAAAATAAATGGAAACAGCCCATAATTTACAACCAAAAACAGCATTTTTTAGATTTAAACTGCGTTTTATCACCCTTACACTGGTTTTATATTTGACAAAGTGTACTTTTTCTTAAAGTAAATTTTGTCTAGTTTACGACGCTGCAATTGGGAATTACATATCTTAAACAGTTATTTAGTTATTGCTTTCTATTCAAGGAAAAACGAGGCTAGCCTAAAAAAAACTCAAAATTTAAATTTCCTCCTTCCCTGTAGGGCATTGACCCTCAGCCCGAAGGACAATTTGTGTTCCATTTGGTTTCTAATATCACCTCCTTAAGTAATCGTCACCACTTACGTAACACCCTCTGTGTGTGTAAATATACATATATATATATATATATATATATTTCAGAAAATAATTGGTAGAAAGAGACAGTTGAAACGTAACCAAGTAGAAATTTATTCATAGGAGATTAGAAAAAAAGAACATATCTTTATCATTTAATAGTAAAAAAAAAATTAAAAAATAAATCAGTCAGTCAGTTAGTAAAGGGAATTCTCGAAATGCACTTCTGTGGATGCAGTCCTTGTTAGGAGTTCTTGGTAGAAAGGAGGTTTAAACCCCTCGTCCAGGCCTCCCCAGTAAAGGATCCTGGTGTTTATCGAGGAGTACACAAACACATAGACACTCGATCCGGACTTGTCGCTTTCTTGTCGGCAAATATTGGACCTTTCTCTTGTCTTTCCTATCCTGATGACAGCCAACCTACAGCAAACAGCTGATGATTCCATTGATTCGGGATACACTTCATTCGAACCCGTCCTAAGCAAACCCAGCCAGCAAACAGTGTCTTCTCTCCCTGTACTCATTAAAAAGAGAAACTCCTTTTTGTTACAGCAACATTTAATTATAAACGTGTTTTCTTTATATATATATATATATATATATATATATATATATATATATATATATATATATATATATATACAGTAGAATCTCCCTTATCTCGCGTTCTCTAATCCGTCGCTCACACTAATCCGGGGCCATATTAAACCCACAAACGAAGACACTTGAAGTAGATTTTACAGTTCGTACTTTTTTTATAGGTGGAATTTCAAATAATGAAAACTGTAAATGTTTAATAAACTTTATTTTACCTACATGTTTCACACCCTTATGGCGCCTGTTCAGGGGAGTATTTTATAAACATAATACAACTTCCAGCCTCAACGTAAGGATGAGAACCTACCACGTCCAGACTGGTTATGACTTCCAATATGGTGGAAAATAGTCAGATGATCAATAATCGATGTCATATGTTTAGAATTATTTTCCAGAAGTAATTCAGTCTTCAAAATCAAACGCCTTCTTAATTTAAACATATTTTATATTGTTTGTTAAATAAAAATATTATTTAGATGTCTTATCTCAATTTTTTATTTATTTACCCCTTCTTTTTTTTTATGATGTGGATATATTCCTTAATCTTTATTTTTATTCTACTTATTTCTTTCCCAATGTGCTAATGCTTTCAGAATCAGAATTATGGTTATAATTTATAGTATAACTAGCTTTTACCCGGCGTGCCATGCTACACCTACTTTTTCCCTATTACCCACCCCGAATCAAAATCCGGTATACCCAGTTACTTCAAAATCGGTCAAACGGTGTGAATTTGTTTATGTTTGTCTTGATATAGTTCGTGAGACAGCCAACAGAGGCCAGCACCACAGGAGTTCAGAAAAAAACAACAGAGGCCAACACCAGAGCCAGCGAATAGATAGCTCTTATCAAAGAAATGCCAGCACTCCTTAGTTAGACAGTGACTGTTGGTATAAAATTGAAATAAACTGCATTACATGATTATATAGTGACGTAAAGTCACCAATGAGTTCGATTTATACTAATTATATAGAACATCAACAAATATGATGAACAAATAAATTCAAAATGGCTGTCGATTCAAAATGGCCGTCACAAGCTGAATGGTTCAGTGTAGCCAATTTTTCTTGAACAAAACTTTTGACCTTTTGACCAAATTTTGAAATTTGACTATTTTGACCTAGCATAGGGGATTTCCCGTATCAAGACCTACCTCTGTGCTAAGTTTGGTCAAAATCGGTCAAACGGTGTAGATTTCTATAAGGAACAAACAGACAAACATATAAACGGACAAACAGACAGACACGTGATTTTTATATATATAGATAAGCTAACGCTTTTTTAGTTTATACTTTATGAATATTTGAGTTAATCTCGGTCCCATATTAAATTATTTATTTATTTATTGAGAGTACACAGCAAGGTGATTTACTCTTTATGTCTTTGTGCAAACAAAGTTACATATTTCTTTTACTATAGAAGCTATAACCTAGGTAATCAAATGGAAAAGATACAAAAAAAGGTACAATAGTAGTAGAAAAAATATATCATTATTTATGAAAATAAATAAAATAATAATACAGAAAAATTCAAAAAAAAAAAAAATACGTCAAACGTTTTTTTAACAAGTTGGAACTAATATTTAATTTTTAAAAAATTGATAGAATGTAATCAATCTGTGTATTCATTTAAAGTGTAATAAAATAAGACCTACTATATGTCCGTTATCAGCCATTCTAAGTAATAACGTAATACCACCCCTCAAGTTGACATGTCCATAAATGCGTTACTCCAGGTTGTAGACATTGAATGAAGACGAGACTGTCGAGAAATTACTCGGCAGATGAACCTGTGGATTGCTCCACGCCACAACTAATGCTGAGTAAATTGGATTTCGATGTAGTACAGTCCTGTCTGTCGGGTTAACTACCTCGTACCCGGACCCCAGTCTCTCCTTCCATCTATCGTATTAGACTCCTGGATTAATGTCCGTACTGATTACAGTCGCTTAAGAGGTATTTTTTGTTTCTTTTTACTTCGTAGGGTAAAAAAAAGTAGAGCATAATGTAAGAGGAACAAAACGGAAATAGGAATGATAGGTTAAGATCATTTTCTTCTCCAGGCCCGAAAAATTGATAGAATAGTTATTATATGCTATGGAAGCTCTTTCGATCACCAAATTTAATAGGTTTCGCTGATTGTAACCTGATTTGGATTTCATAGAGATGAACTGAGAGGAGAAATTTGTCTGTGAGAAATGTGGCCCGGATACAAACATATAGAATTTTACATCAATTAATAAAGTCAGTCAGTGGGATTGCTTAATTGCAGAAATAGTAATAATTTCATCTTCCCAAAATACACTTTATTTTATTCTGGACTTTGCCTTTCATCAAAAATGTGGCATCTTCAGGTGCTGGGCGCTTCAATAGAAGTGGCCTGAACGAATTTCGGGGCAGAACCTCAAAATAGGTAACTCCTATAATTACAGCTAACAACTGATGATGGAACATTTGTGTTGAATGTGTTGACAATTTTTTGCAGAATAAAATAAGATAAAAAGTGCGATGAAAAATGTATTTTACACTGTGTCTACGAATTCAGAAGTATTTATTCGAATGCTGGTAGCAAATAAAAGAATCGTTTTTAATAATTTATTTACTCTTGAGCATCCACAACAATTAATCAAATAAAGAAATAAATAAAAATATCAAAAAAATAGAAATAACAAAGTTTATGAATAACACATAAAAAACAAGGAACAAATAAGTCAGTCTGATTTTGATGATGTAAGGTCCCGTTTTCCCTTTTTCTTAGTTAAGTGCTTAAGGATGAGAGAACAGGTTGCCTGTCCATCTCTAGAGATGTGAGAACCACGAATCCGCAAACGTTGCGTCTGGGTTGTTGGAACCGCACGTGGCTGATTCTAAGATTCCCGGAAGATTTGAGACCTGACAAGAGTTTCTCGTCCAGCCACATGCTAAAGAAGGGGTGGAGTAAAAAGAGCTGGCTTACCTCCGACGGGTCAGAGTCCACGCCTGTTCCTGAGGTCTTGGCCGAGATGGCGACGAGAGGTAGGTCACCTCCAAATTATGATATAATCTCCCCCAAATAATAATATTTGATAACTCTAGCTAGCTGTCTCTCTCTCACTCCACCTCTTCTCTCATCTTAGCGATATTTTATGAGATTTATGTATGTTTTAGTAATCTGAGTGTAAATCATAGTTTTGAAAGGGATTTCCGCTTCTCTGAAATATTTTCCCATTATTTATTCCTTTAAATCCCGTCCTTGCTATTGGTCCCTTACAATTACATTTGGCAGAAGAATGAAAAATAAATAGTAAACCAGTCGGACTCACCGGTAGTATGTGGACTTCTAAGTCCACATACTACCGACCTACGTTAACAAACCCTCTCAGTTCGGCACTCCCCCACCACAGCTCTTAGCTCCAATCGCGGTTGTCAGCCACAACCACAGCTTGGTGTGCCATGCACGGCTTACGACCCCCTTCATGATCTGAAGCTCTATTTAAATGGATTCTTCGAAATGAGGAGGTCTTCCGAAAACCAATCAAGCCCACACACCATATTGGGAACAAACGTTACTTCTCTCTTCTTTCTGTCAAACCTTAGTTCTCTTATTGGCACAGAAGCCACGAATACTTCTACTTGCGGGAACAGCGCACCTTAGTTAAAAAATAAGACTTTGGTGTTCGAAAGAGAACGTTTTTGCAGAAGATTTCTTTAATCGTTTTTGAAAATACTGGAAATAACTATATTTTAGGATTGAGGCATTCAAAAATAAGTAGCTGGGTCAAGGAATACTTCTGCTTTTCTTAATTAATTCTAACGTCTTTTAGGTAGGAATATGTGATATTGGTTCCCTTCTTGTGGCAAACAAGAAACCAGAAACCACAATCTATAAAAAAAATTATTCCCATGCATAAAGAAATTACATTCAGAGAACAGATTTTATTTTCCATATCAGTGTTAAATTTGTCAGCAGTAAGTGTTTAATAGCTTAGCAGATGCGTGGGAGCTACGACCCAGCCGGAAATATATCAATCAATACACAATTGGTAAAATGTTTCGAATTTATTCTGAGCAACTGGAAAGGTAATTATAATAATTGCTAAATAATTACTACTAGAGGAGAGTAAATGCATTGCACTGCCTCTGGATTATGTATTGGCCCCCTTCAATCAGGTTGGACAGCTGACTGATATCTTCAATAATGCTTATTATTATTTTCAGCAGTTATTATTGATTTGGAACCGAATAATCAATTTTATTACAAATTTAGATTATTTTTCTTATTATGATTGTTTTTTTTTCTTTTCTATTATTACGAAATTCCGACTACACTCACGATAAATCATAAATTATCGTCTAATTAATCAGAATTATTTTTCCGAGGGTACCAGTACATTGATTATCATCCTACCCACAATAGACAGACATCTTTACAATAATATGTAATAACGTGGAGAAAACCACATTAATTAAGTGGTGTTGATCATTGCTTTCTTTGATCTGATAAACAATAATTATAAACATTTTTATCATTAACATATACTCCAGAATTTATTTTACAAAAATTTGATATAGTTCAATTTATCTTCTTATTTTATTTAGTGACTTACTTTTTTTACATTATAAGTAGCCATATAATTAAGGTTATATATATATATATATATATATATATATATATATATGTATATATATATATATATATATATATATACACAAGGTGTACCCAAAATATTTTTGGGGTGGGAGGAATTAAAGGTGGTGGTGGTTGCGTCGCGAGGGTGAGAGAGCGTAGAAGATAAAACATGTACTTTTAATGATTTTTATATAGGCATTATGAAAGAATGCCGATTTACAATTGTGTTTTAGTTTTTTGGTGTTCTTCTTTATTGCCCATGCGCATGTTACAAATACGCTGTTTACGCCGTCTTTTATAGTCTCCATAACAGTGAACTTTAGTGCTTAATAACTTCTTTCCTAGTTGAGAGCAACTTTTTTTTTTAATGGATTCGTGTTTAGTGCATCAAAATACCGTTATAGTGCAAACTTTGAAGAAAATCGGTGCTGAGGACGCTTTATTTTAGTGATTTGCATTGATTCTGAACCCTCATGTCTGCCTATTGTTGTCATTTCTTTCAAGTTTCTATGTAAAGGGAATTTAGTATACTCAAAACCTTTTTAATTTTATACAATGCCAAATAAGCAACAGGCATTCTATAGAATGCCTAGGCAATGTGTGCAATACGATGTACATTCTACACTTTGCCTAAACCACTCAGGCATTCTATAGAATGACTGGATTCTATACTTTGCCTGTAACATATATTTAAGTTTATTTGTATATATATTAGTTTAAGTGTATTTGTTGTAATATATGTTAGTTTAAGTTTATTTGTTAATTTTAAGTTACCTCCCTGCGTAGTCCATCCCTATACAACTTTGTCTCCCCCTAGATTTAGTATTTTAGACTAAGTAGGCTTAAGTCCCCCAATTATAAATACTGCCCACTTCTAGAACGTAAGCGTAGGATAAGGTGTACTCTTAAAGCCAGCTCCAGGACCCAATCCGCTGGGTCTGGAGTCCTCTCCGTAAATAATACATTTTTGGAAGGGTGGAAAAAAATTAAAGAATAAGAGTGAAACTTTCTGTGAGGGAAAGGTACAGTAAGGGAAAGAAAAAAAAATCGTTCAGAGCCTGCTGCTCAAATACAGGAACATAAATATGCTTTAGGTCCACCCGACAAACTTATGTAACATAACATACAGTCTTCTTTTTCGTACATGGATACCGCACATGCGCGAACGCTTTCGGACACTTTTTTGTAACTTTTTTTTTCAGTTTAGTCATCGCTAAAGCATATTTATGCTAAAAAAAAGTAGAGGCAGAGAGATGAAGGGAATAGGAAAAAGTGGGACCAAGAATCAACGAGTAACGGAGAGATCATGGTTAGATTTAAGCTAGAGAATGGTAGAATGAGAGAAAGTGAGCCAAGCAGAGAGGCAGAGATAGGGAAAGAAAGTGATAGAGAGCGAGAGATAGAGAGATAGTGACAGAGTGAGGAAGAGAGAAAGAAAAACAAGCAGAGAGGCAGAGATAGAGAAAGAAAGTGAGAGCGAGAGAGAGTGATAGAGAGAGAGATAGTGACAGAGTGAGGAAGAGAGAAAGAGAAGCAAGCAGAGAGGCAGTGATAGAGAAAGAATGTGAGAGAGAGAGAGAGATAGTGACAGAGGGAGGAAGAGAGAAAGAGAAGCAAGCTGAGAGGCAGAGATAGAGAAAGAAAGTGCGAGAGAGCGAGAGAGAGAGAATGAGAGAGAAAGAGAGTGAGAGAGAGAGAGAGAGAGAGAGAGAGAGAGAGAGAGAGAGAGAGAGAGAGAGAGAGTGAGGGTGGTAAGGTTTAGAGGTTGATGTCGGTGTAGATATTATGAAAATGAATGTTCCATTGAGGTTATACAAACCACAACCCCTCCCCCTCCCCTCAGCTCCCACTTCAACAACACCCCCCTCCCACCCACCCCCCCTTCCAACACCAACCACTATTAGAATGATCGAGTTAAATCCAGAGGATTTAATACCTCACTCCAACTTTTCCACTCATTTTACACTTTCTCTCTCTTCCCTTTTTTTTTAAACCCAATATTTTCATCTTCAGCAGTTAGGATGAATCCCCTATATGTAGTCTATTTTCCAGAACGGCCGCTAGATAGTGCTGCATGGCTTACTATATCCACAGCCTCTATTGAGATTTATAATGTTGAAAAAACCTTCATTCCCAGGGTTCTATGAATCTTTTAATTCGTTTTTTTTTTTTTTGTTTTTTTTTTTTTTTGTTTTTTCTAATGAATTACAAAGTTCATAAACCATATGAATCGTTGCATACATATTTTCATTTATGTTTTAATTATTTTAAGCTTATCACAATATTTACCTTCCTTACCTAATAACCTAAATATTACCTAATGATTTATCCAGCATAGAAAAATAACTAGCTAAGATATCCAATGATCATGAATGCAAAATAAAATTTTAGATTCTTTTTTTTTTTACATATATTGGCAAGCTCTAGCCGACAGCAATGAGTTTACGTTATTGTAAGGTTTTTCCCCACCAATAAATCACGTAACTTCTTCAGTGCTAAAGACGCAACAATAGTCTAAGCCAAAGGAAAGATTGGCAAACTTTGGGGAAGGCAGAACATCATCCTTCATTGATCTCACAAGTCGAAGACAAATAAATGAACTGGCCAAGAATAGGAACTATGTCGAGATCCATTGGATACCTGAGCACAGTGGAATCCCAGGCAATGAAAGGAGGACCTACTTGCAGCAAGAGGTGCCGCTACAACGCCAATAGGTCCTGCTCCTTTTCGCGGGGCCCTACCGTCATTGTTCAAACGGAGAATTTACCAAGGCCTACATAGGAAGCAACAAAGCCTATGGGATATCCAAACTCCAAGGCTACTCTAAGCTGAAGCTCCTTAACAGAGTAGAACTTCAGCAAGCTATTGGAATAATTACAGGAAACTGTAAACTGAACAAGCACCTTCATAGGATGAAGATAGCCAACTCTCCCAACTGCAGATGGTGTGGAGTAGAAGAAGAGACGCCGATACACATCATCCGTGATTGAGAACGGCTAGATCATATACGCTGTAGATACTTTGGTGAGACAAAGAATACCAATCTTGACCCAAGCGAAATATCGATAAGGAGACTACTGGATTATTGGAAGGTAGTACTCTGAGGAGAGACAACAACGGGCAGCACAAAAGGTCGTACTGCCAAGCGTTTCTGTCTTGAGGAGGACAGCCCGACTTTATTCTATTGTTAGAAGACAATTTTCCTCGGTTTAGCAAGAAGTGACTTGAGGGAAATAGAAACAACTGTTTCCTAATAAACATTTGCATTTTATGAAGATGAGGTCATCACCATTCTGCAGATTGTGTAGAGACAAGAACGAGACACCTTAGCATTTGATTGTGTAGCAATAGAAAAAAGACGGTACTTACATTCTGGAAGCGAATTAGGAAATCAGAATGTCAACAAGAGTCAGGAGGTAATATCGTCGAAAATGCAAAGTATCGAATGTGAAAATCACCACTTTCAAGAGTGAAAATACTTTTATTTATTGCTTTTCTTTTTGACAGTCAAATAGTCGGACGATTCGACCTTTTGACAGTGGTTACTTTCCCCTTTCACTGAGTGAACATAGATTCCAGAGTTTGCCGTCAGTCCAACAGCAATCAGTAAAGATTGAAAATGAAAAATGCGTTTTTTTTCACATTCTATACTTTGCATTTGTATCGACGATATCTGAAGTTTATCAGGAGTTTAAGTTATTGATTCATCATTTTAGGTCTCCCACACTAAGATAAAGGCCAAGGTGAAATCCGTTTAACGCAGTGTTTGACTCATATAAAAAAAATCTAATGTCTATTTACAAATAGGATGACAAAATGTTTATAATTTACCTTATGTTTCGTGGTTAAAATCGCCATCGAACACCTGACCAATAATAGATAAAACTTATTACAGTAAACTGGCAGAAATTACTCGGTTCTAGACTTTCGCTCATTATAGAGGCAAAAAAATCGTTTGCGGACATACCATCAGGGGAACCTTTTTTATTCTTTTGAGGTCCTTAGTTCATATTTTCAGTTTGGCTACTTATCCCTGAAACACCCTGTATGTATATATAAATTTAAACCACCGTTATACTCGTGACTACGTGGTCTGAATATAGTGATGTTTAGCAAATGTTTCATAAGGTTGACGCCATAAGCGGGTTTCTTTCTATTAGGTAGGGCGAAAATGCACTAGAAGGATGGCCTTTAATGACGATTGAATGTTATAATAATAAAAATAAATGAAATGAATTGTAATACCAATGAGAACAGAGCGTTTGATTCCTGAATTTATCCTGAAGGAGCGGAGAAAATTCAGAGGAGGGCGTGGAATTGGGTGCTGTAGAACCGGCCACTCAAGTCACCGCCCTATCTCCGCCGACCTGTTAGAAATTCTTCTTAACAGAATTTTTTCACGCTTTAAGCGATAAGTGTCTTCACGATAACAATTCTCTTAGGAAACAATCTTCATTTTTGTGGATTTTATTTTATTTATCACAAATATTCACGCAAGTAAACTCATTGACAAAAAGAACGATCCGCGAGTCTCATTTCAAAAGCTTAGAATAGAAACAGTTAATATATTCGTTAATATTTACCCTAATTCATTATTGAATCTCTAACGAGCAATAAATTATTACTGTAATATTACCGAAAAAGAAATATTTCCCGTAATACACAATCAATTTTTTATGTATACCATTAAATATATTACACACTTATACTTTTCTAACACAGCTTATTAACTGCAAATTAAACATAAAACTCTCATAATAATTCTTTAACACTCGCTGACTTATTAAAACGCAATATAACATGGATCAAATTTAATATCAATCCTAATAGGATTATCCTTTGAAGGATATCGTTCGTACTATAAGGCCGGTCGTCCTACTGGGACCGAAAATCTGCGAACTGCGAATCAACGAATTCGGTCGAACGGCGTTCGTCCGAATTCGTGCAAATGCCTCTCGTCCATTGCCTCCGAGTTCGTCCGAATTCGCAGTAGACTTGATGGCTCGTACTCATAGTCCATTTAAAACCATGACTTTTTCGAACTCTTTCGCAACTTTGAGGCCGCTCGTCCACTGGAACCGAAAACCTGCGAAATGAATTCGTCCAAATTCGGACGAATGCGCACGAACAATCCAAACACGAGGCTCCATCATGGACCGCGTCCATGTGGCCCGTATCGTTCGTCCGAATTCGGACGAATTCCTCCGAACTGGTCCGAAGCGCGAACCGATCCAATCCTGCTGGGATTTATAGTTACGAAAAGGTGCGCATAGTCATGGACTGTGAGTACGAGCCATCAAGTCTACTGCGAATTCGGACGAAGACGGAGGCAATGGACGAGAGGCATTCGCACGAACGCCGTTCGTCCGAATTCGTTGCTTCGCAATTCGCAGCTTTTCGGTTCCAGTGGACGATCCCAGCAGGATGGGATCGGTTCGCACTTCGGACCTGTTCGGACGAATTCGTCCGAATTCGGACGAATTCATTTCGCAGGTTTTCGGTTCCAGCGGACGAGCGGCCTAAGGAATGAATTCTCTGTGTATCTTTGTAGTACAGAGTACATTGTACTATGTACTAAATATGTATGCAGTATATAGTATGTTATAAATTATATCTAAGCAGTAAGTAAATTCTGTATACTATCAATACTACGTATAATGTTAAACATCAATCAATACTATGGTCAATATCATAAACAAACTATCAAATTGGGCGTTGCGGATGCAAAGGGCAAACTCAACACCCGGTCAACATTTTTTTAGTCCCACCATCCGCGCGAGAAATTACGAAAGTGAATTGGCAAAAATGCAATACACCCTCCTGGTGCCGTTCTATAGTACCAGGAGGGTGAAATGGGCTCCGCACCACGGGCATCTAATGTCTTGGGGGTTGCCCTATCATAAGGAGTAATCCTGATTTTAATGACCGTACAGTGGATAGCAACATCTACTATCTGTCATCTATATTTGTCAAATACCACTCACCCACTCACTGACCTATCATCAGCTCAGCCCAAACCACTGGACCATTTTGAAATTTTGGATGGACACTCCTTTTAGAATGAAAGCACTCGCTAAGAAAGGATTTTTTTATATCCGAAATTTTAAGTATTTTTAGAGGGGTTTGAAGTTTTAGATGGTTCCAGTAGGCAAGCCTAGGTAGCATGCATTGCTAGGACGATAACAGAACAGCAGTTATTGTACTTTATCTATTTCATAGTATTATTTTGAATGCGGTTAATTTCAACTATGATGGCAGACCATGAATTATTAAAAATAGACTGTGATTTTTTCCCTCATGTGAGTTTACGCTTTACCCGGTGATGGTCTATCCGAGGTAATAATAGCCCAAAACCTTGCACAGCCTCTTCCCCCATCAGCATCCCCAATCAGAACACTTCTTGATAATGCTCGTAAATATTATGTGTGTTTCCCAATGACATCTTGGAAACATAATTTTTTTTAATTTTACCGTCCATTTATTATTGACAACGAACTTCTACCGGTACGGATTAAACTTCTATTGCTGGTAACCTATAGATAACGGGATATCTCTAGGTTATCCCTTTGTTGATACTGCTCCGGAGAGCCCCAGTGTCAAAAAACAGTATACTTTGATTACTTATATATTGATTAATAAAAAAATAGTATGACGGGAACCGTACAATAATAATACTACACAAAATTAAAGAGTAGCGTTAATTTTAAATAAACATTATTTAACGCAATAAAATAACTACTTATCTGCCGTGACGAAGCACGGGGATTCAGCTAGTACTTAATTATTTTGTATTAAATAAAAAATAATTAAGTATTTAAATTTTCTTTACTCTCAATATTGTGTAGAATGGCATCCATCAACCAATACGATATAGGCATACAAAATCATACATACTTTCTAACGTAGCATTCAATCAGAGAAAATGGAAATTTTTTCAAGTCAATAAATTAAAGATTCATAACATTCTCCCCCTTTTTAATTCATTATTTTACCATCTTGACTTCTATAGTATTCCGAGAGAATGAATAAATGTTACATTTATTAAATATTTATATAGTCCAATGAGTGTATAGAATATTCCTGAACAGACATAACATTAACGTCAGCCCGTAATTAGTATTCCATGGCATTAAAATGTTAATTACTTTAATGCAACAATAATTAGGGAAATATATATATCAATTTACAAGATGAAAATTGGTTTTGATTATAAATGATTTTTAAATTAAATTAATCGACCAAGATTCACAATGCTCATTAAATACATTCATTGATTTTATTTACATTAAATCAATTTACATCTGCTGCTAATAGGTTAATAATGTTATCTGATTTCAAATATTGTTATAAACATAATTCAGGTTTTCTTAAATATACTTTTATATCACCATTGTTTAACCATTTGTCAATGAAAGCAATAAATAAAAAAATCGGCTAATATTTAGAGGAAATAGAAATGTACTATTAATCCTAGCGTGCATGAGATTTTTTTTTTTTTTTTTTTTTTTTTTTTTTTTTTTTTTTTTTTGTATTTAGTACTAGAAGTTACTGTTAATTGTGAGTACATAAATTTGTATTTTTTACTGTATCTTAAAAAAAAAAAAAAAGAGCAAGTCGCCGTCGTTGCGAAGCTCGTAAAATAAATAAATAAATAAAATATTCCTTTCATCACCCTTTATACTCATGGCCCACGGCACTCAGTATCTCACACGGCCACTCGTGTTATATTTACAGAAAAATAATTTTTTTCTTGAATCTAAAGAGTTTTTATAATAGAATTGTTGCTTTTCATGATTTTTTTTTAAAATGTTTTAACATGGTATTAATTAAGCAAATTAAAAAATCTCAACACTTTTATTTCTAAGTCTCTAAATAAAAAATATGTTTGTAAAAGGCGATTATTCATCATAAAACGTATATAAGGTTCTGTACACCCCACGCGCCTAATGGAAATTTTAAACTATAAACAAATAAAACATGCATTTAGATCATTGTTTTGATGTATTATCACTCCGTTGCGGAACTCACAATAAATAAATATTCCGAGAAAAATAAGGACAAAATAAATCACAAAGGAAAGAAGCTGGTTTCATGCTACAACAAAAAATAGAAAATAATTGCATATCATAAATATTATTCATTAAACGAATAACTTATAGTGTAGTCTGGTAGTTTAGGAATATTTACTTTTTGTTACAACAAAATACCAGTTTAGCTAAAATCTAAAATTAAATTTAAATAAACTTTCTTCACATTGAAAGTATTAATTTTTTCAAAATTATATTCCTCATCGATATTAAAAGATATATATAAATACATAGATATGCATTCACATATGCAATATACACCCATACTTGTGCATGCATAATAAATATGTGTCTGTATATACACACTAGTTTTTATACCTCTAAATGTGCTGTTAAATCTGTGAATATTGTTACGAAACATTATTTATCAAATTTTAATCTGCTACTGTCTACAATGGAAAAAAAAACTCCACCTTATCTGCTAATCGCATAAGATGAGTAGCAATGATTGAATACATATAATCAACAAAATTATACTTCTTCTGAAATTCCTAAAAATAATGTTTACAGCATCTCTCTAGTACGACAGAATTCTTTGACTGGCACAAGATTTCATATTAATCGAGAATTAGTTTTGATATATATTGTACGAAAATAATTTTTTTACATGTCTGCAACCGTATCAACAATGTACTATATGTTGAAATGTTGTCAGTCTTGCAGGATCTGTATAACTATGCACAGCCCCGAGCAAGGAAATCAGTTTTTGCACCGTATTCCTGAAGAATATACTTAAAATAACCGACTTAAATATATAATAAACATGCATAGTTTTGCACATTTATACTTGCAATAAAAATCTGATTTAATAATTAATTTTCTATTTAAATTTGTTCTCATATAACCACCAACTCTAAATGGACCATTTTTTCATCTTTTTAACAGTAAATTTGTATAAGGATATTTAAATACTTTACCAAAATATGATTTTGATCGCAAATTGAAATAAATTCTTTGGAAAAACTACAAATACCCAAAATGTTTAGTGACGAATACGCCTAACCGAATAAAAACTGGCGTTCTCGGGGATGAAATATTATTTCACAGTAACAAAAGCTGTGAATATTTTGGAGTGTTTATAAACAAGTGAATAAATTATTTTGTTTACGGTAGAGTTCAAAATGGTGGAGTTCCCAGAATCCGGGTTATTTGACTGTAAGTTTAGTATTGCATACAAAGCACAAACCTATTTTGCACAAAATCTTTCGTATTATTTCAAAGGTCAAGTTCGTTAATACGTTCACCGGAACATGGTTATTTAAACGATATTCACATAAAAAAAACGAAATTCTAACATTTTTGAATTACTAGTCTTCCAGGTACACGTTAAATTGGTC
This sequence comes from Gonocerus acuteangulatus, assembly GCA_946811695.1. Lineage (NCBI taxonomy): Eukaryota > Metazoa > Arthropoda > Insecta > Hemiptera > Coreidae > Gonocerus > Gonocerus acuteangulatus. Next base: position 31,833,449 of record OX328128.1, read on the forward strand.
ATTGGAGTTGGGGATCTAATTAAACCAAGTCCATATCTGCTGGGGAGGAAAGTGGAAAAAAGACCAGATTTTTCTGTTGTTCTCTTTAAATTCTCTACAAATAAGGTTTTTAGGAAAGATCAAGGCAAGCAATAACTGTTTTCATTCTAAGCTGTCCTAAACTAATCATAAGAACGAAAACGCGCTAGGATGACGCAGTTCCTGCGAATCGGACTCTTTTGACAATATACATCTGACTGCCGATTTTTTTTCCTTGGTATCTTTTGCGAAATGAAATCGTTGCACATGCATTTTTGCATTATTATGCTTACAGACAAACCTTTTATACGTAACGTGGGGCGTCAATAGCCAGAATTTTCAAGACCTTAGCTATTTCTTGGAATTTACTGATATAATCGTATATTTCACAAAACCGGTAAAGAAATCGTATTAAACGTAATGTATCAATTAGAAAAATATTTACAAAAACGGCTCTTATGTAATCAATGAAATGTTTCGCTCTTTTTTGGCTCTATTTGGCATAGTTTTTACTTGGTTGTTGTTTTTTTTTATTAAAGGCGTATATGAGAAAAATATTAGACATGTTATTTCCTAGAATATTTTTAATAGTGTTAGTTTAATGTTGTAACGCCTAAAATCTTGCTACAATATATCTAATAGTACTACGGATAAAAACGGAACCGCGCTAAGATTTTTAATAACTCTTTTTAATTTGTACTGGGACTGAATTCAAATATTATTACACCATTAGAAGATTACATTGCCAACGTTCCCGAATTTGAATGAACAAATTCTAAGAAGAACTCTAAATAAATAATAATATAATTGGTCAATAAATGTGTGGTTTAGTCCTTCTGATTATTAATATTGCCGCGCAGAAATAACCTTGTTAGTGTGACAAATTCTTTATTCATTTGAACAACGGATTGGTTGCGTTGTGGTTTGTCAAGACAATAAATAATTGGTCACATTGTCAATTTGTCGAATTAGCGCGTCCATTGTATAGATCTATTTATGGAAATTTATTATTTTGTAAAACAATTTTCCTTTTATCATATCAGTCGAAAAAAAAAACATTAAAAAAATTAATAATTCAAATTTCATTAAATATTATCATAATTCCAATATTTTTATTATTGTTATTATTTAAACGTTTACGTCCACGGCATGGGTTATCTAAAGGTTAGAACCGTTTTATTTTATTCATAAATAGAAAACAATTATGACAAACATTTTTGTGTATTCTTCTTTTCTAAATAGGCGATTGAGGTTTAACCTTAAAAGCATATTATGAGTTGACAATTATTGAATACATTTTTGTAGATAACCTGTATTAATAAACATATTTGCTACGCACTACTTCAGCACAATTTTTAGTAAAATGGTCTATATCACGTTACTACGAAATGTGGTTAACTATACAACTCTAAAATAAATTATTGTTTATTATAATAATAAATTCTAAAATGACAATATTTTCATTTAAATGTTAGTATTTATAGCTCAATGAAATAAAGTTCCAAAAAAAAAAATCAAGGAAAAAGGATTTATAATAATAAAAAAAAAATAATTAAGTAAAAATAATAATGTAATAAAAGCCCACTTGGAAAACACATAAAACAATTTTAATAAAGTTGAACAAACTCTTTTAAGTTATTGAAACAAGCGTTCTTTGAATTACTTCAATTATTGAGTAGGTACATGTAATTCAGAATGAATTTATATTTTAGATACCTCTTCCTTTATATATATATATATACATGTATCCGCAAAGAAGTTTCCAATTGTTAAATGTGTCTTCAAGCATATGTAAAATTATATAATTATTAATTCGCGACAATTATTATGTCATTTATCAGTTTTGGTTGACCTATAAATTGTTACATATTACATTTTATAAAGATAGTGTAATCGAAATTGAACTATCCATCTAAAAAATGATAAATATTCCAGCAAAGGTCCATAAAATATGAATTTTATGGAGCCTTTAGAATGCTCTATTTTTCATTTATTTCTTAAGCTTGGCAGTTTCCTGTTAGTTTTTGTATTATTTTAACATTTTATAGCTCAATTTATTTTAACATTTTGCTAATATTTAACTGATGCACTAAAAATATAACTGGAGACCTTAATAAATGTTTAAATATGCGCTGTGTAATGGTATTTTAAGGAAAGAAAGAAACGTTTTAGAAAATACACTGAAAAATCTATTTTCATAAATAAATGGTTCACAAAAGCTATTGCTATGAATAAATAATTCTCAAGAGATGTAGAGATAAATAAATTATTTACAGACATATTTGATATTAATAAATGTGGGTCGTTTCAAGTTGGTTCCTTGAAAATTACTCCAAGACTGACCAGCTTCCATTTAATGCTAAACCATTCTGTCCATTTCAGATTCTATTATTCTTCCATGTTATCCAACCTAATCAATATCCTTCGTATTTCTTAACCGAACCATTTTCCAACAATTAGAGGATAATTAAAAAAAAATTGGACTTTCTGATTTACATGCTTTTTTTGTGTGTTTAGTAGATTTATTATCGAAGTTTGATACAAATAATATAATCAATGAAAAATCCGTGCGATAGCTATTAGTAATAACAAATTCTGTTTTATATATTTCATTTCCATTCCATTTATGTTTTTTAAAAATGATAGTAGGTTTAGAGCTTGCAACTTACACGGATAAATATAACATTGGGGTTTACAAGAAATGTATAAATCAATTTACTTTAAAATGAAAAGTATCTATTTATTATTTATCAGTATAAATACAGAGCAAAATTTCATTATGAGACGTAATATTACAATTTATAAATTCTTTATTCATAAGATTCATTACTCTATCATGAAAATTTTAGTTGGCTGTACAAATAGTCTTCAAAGCAGGGATATTTGTGTATTAAGGTTATTTTATAAATATTAAGACATATTTTACTAAAAAGGTAAATAGTTTTATTATTGTTATTACTCCATAGAACGTTTTTACAAAGCAGAGCTATTTATTTATCATTAAGAAATTCTTCCATAAAGTGAATACTTATTTTTTCATGAAAGTTTTCATAACTTTTAGAAATTTCATACAAATGAAAATTATTCTTTCGATACTATGATTTCCTTATGAATTAGAAATACTTTTCTAAAGACAGTTATCCCAACGGTAAGATAATTTTTTAACATTTAGAATTCTATATACTTTATAATACCTCTTTATTATTTTGTCATGAAAATTTATTTGGAATTTAGAAATTTCTTACAGAAGGATTATTCATTCACGAACAAATTTTTTTTTAACTTTTACAAACTTCTTACTGAAAATAGTTATTCTTTTATTATGAAGATTTTTGTAGCATATGATTTTTCATGATGATGATTTTATTAACATTTAGACATTTTTTACAGCAGAGAGCTATTGATTCATAAAAAAGATATTTTAACATTTTCAAATCTTTTATTGAAGAGTTATACTTTCATCATAGAAACATTTTACTTTTTTGGTAAAGATTATATTAATTTAAAAAACTTCTTGGCTAAAACGAGTTATTTCACCCAATATGTTCCAATAATAAGTTATATTTATATTATAAAAATTATTAAAGAATATCATATGAATATTTTATGAACCTTTAGAATATTTCATTAACATTTAGAAATTCCTTTCAAAAGAGTGTTTTCCTTTATCATCAACTTTCAATTATTTAGGACTAATACTTTACAGAATTAATTCTTCATCTTGTAGATATTACTCGACTTATTATTATTATTCCTTCATTATTTAGAACTTAATAAAATTGAGATTCTCTTTTTAATTCGCAATGAAAATGGTGAACATTTTAGAATTTTCTGATTTCTAATGGAGTTGTTTTTACTACTTTTAACATTATCTTAACATTTAGAAATTCTTTTCCTTCAGGCATAAATATTTTATTAAATTTGGAAATGCTCTTCAAAACCTGTTCAATGTGATGTTCAAATTTAGAGATACCGAATTAAAGTATGCTATCCCTTCATCAAAAAGTTTTTTTTCAATTCATAAATACTTTTTGGAGTATTCTTCCTTCATTAAGAAGTGTGATTTAATTGATTTTATTGAAAACTTCAGTCCTGGAAACTATAATAAACAGTAATTATTTCTCGATTTGCGTATAAATGAAAACGATTTTTATGAAGTCTCATTTAAAATTATTTCTGTCATATTATGTTAAAAACATTTAGCATTTTCTTAAGGAATTTACTAGCTATTAAGGTCGCGCACTCTTGGAAGATTTTTTTTACAAAATATATTCAAATCAATCCTACCTACTGAGTATCAAAACGTGTATCCGATAAAATGTATTTTTTTTTTTTTTTAATAAATGTCTTTATTCAATAAATATAAATATTACAATTGTAATTCAGTACAATATAGTGTTCCTTTAGACCACATAACTTCGAAATTATTTATTATAAATGAACTTAGATATTATATATTTAATGAAAAATAATTATAATCCGAGAGAAAAAATAGCGTGGATTCTTCTCGCAATCTTATAAACGATAAAATGTATGATTTTTAATGTAAGTGTCCGTTAACACGATTGCGGCGGCAATCTATGTCTTATCGCAACAAAATCAGTAAACTGAATGATATATAGCATTATTATAGCAAATGATTTTATTTCATTTATGTTTAATATTCAATGAAATTAGAATGCTCTATTAAACATCAATAAAAAAAAATACCAAAATCATTTTGTTTGACGAGATTTTCTCCAGAACTTAACTATTAATTTACTCATATCAGCCGTTATTTAATGTTATTCAAGTCTAGTGAGTAATATTTTTTGTAAAAAAAAAAAAAAAAAAAAAAAAAAAAAAAAAAAAATCATAAAATTAATAATTAAGCCGTTCCGAAAATCTATAATAGCAAACAATCAGTCAGTTTTGTAATTTATATAGTAACTTCAAGCACATTCTTTAAGAATACGGTGTAGACTATTCATGTTGCTGAAAAATATGCTTGGTTATGCATCTCCTGCTTTTTGGACTTTTTTAATATTTTAACCATAGAGATAGTGATTTTTTTCACATATGTATTTTTGGTCTTTTTTTATTACTACCCGCACCTCTAATTTAATTTATAAACAGTTTTTCTTTTTTTTTTTAAGAAACGAAATACACAATATCTCAGTTATACAGACTCATTACGTGACTATTACGACATAGTCTTGCTTATAAAGTATCCATTTTTCATTATAAATTCTTTTTTATTTTTCTTATCGTTTTAAATTATTATCGAAATAGTTAATATTTTTACTACGTTATTCAAAATGTGTTTATTTTTTAATTAGAGTTGCGGGTATTCACCGAAAAATTCCCTATTTCTTTTTTTTTTTTTTTTTTTTTCATAAAACATTTTGAACCCGAAACTCAAAACCAACCATATATTGATTCATCATTACGCTTTATAGAATATTTTAATTTAGCTTATTATATTATTAAATCATTTATAAAAAAAGGTCGTAAAAGAATCTTTTTCTGGGATGTTGCAATATTTTTTTTCATGTGCTTGTAATTATTCGCCTGAAAGTGATAAGGATTTTGATAATGTGGGTATATAATCCTGTCCACACAGGGACTTACATTATTGTTGATTATGTGTCTAGAGAGCGTTGCGTGAGATATATCGCGAGCTTCCCTACTCGGAGCGATATCTACCCTCCTCTCTCGATGCCGGCTCGGGCCCTACTGCCTGGTATCTGGCTTCCCCCTCCATAGCGCACTCCGATCCCCACCAACGCGATAACCGTGGCAGGCAATGACCCACGATCCAGGTCTTGGGTTTTAATTTTTGGTTTAACACTCTCATATTCGAATAGACACTATCGTTGTGAAAAGTGCTCTTATCAATATTTACTTAAGACCCTTAGTGGACTATGGTGAAAAATGCATTATGTGGACCCTCTACTCACATGAGCGTGTTTTCTCACTTCATCCACAGGAAGGGAACCCCCATATGAGGTTTACCTCCTGACGCAACCCAAAAAACCCGACTAGAAAATATCACGTTTTAGAACTTTCAGATCACAAAAATAACGTTGGTTAAATATATATACATATATAGACTAGGTGAAACGGATAAAAGTATCAACCTTTTAAGAGGTGATACTAGACTCTCAGTGCAACAAAAAAAGTTCATACAAAGAATGGTTCAATTCCAAACAGAAACAGATTAAATTCAAATTTCGTAATTTTTTTTATGTCCATCATGTGTTTTTGTGAATAAGTAGTGATAGTTGAAAAAGTTGACAAACTTTCCTTGAAGAAACAAAGGCTTGTAATGTTATTATGTGAATTTTAAAGGGGTCCCAAGGCAGTTCCATTCACCAAATTCAGGTTATTCATCAAAATTTTCGTTTTTTTTTTACTGTCACCTGTTCCAAACTCCTTCACTTTAGAGAAAACTTGTCCGTTTCATAACCTTTAATAAGCCAATAAGGTAGTTGACGGTTGCTTGGTCATCAAGGCTGAAACGACTCTTGATAATTGAAAAAAATGTACAGAAAAATTATCTTCCTTCCAAAACATTTTTTTTTTATTCCTCTGAAATAAAAATTATAAAGTAATATCCCTTTTATCGATCGCGATAAAAATCTTGACCCTCAAGTATTTGCGAAACTGAGTTTCGAGTTACCCGTTTTATAATTAATTGGACTTCCAAATATGGTCGTACAGTCGACGTCGTAAGCAGGAAGGATGAAGTACGCTAAAGATGCCATTTTGAACATTTCTCTTTTCAAAGCACATTAGGAAATTGAAGAAAGTTCCTCGGAAATACTTAGAATGGAGCCTAATATTTATTTCAGAAATTAATCTAATTATTCAGAAATGTCAGATAAACTTTTTAATTTTGTCAGTAATAAATCGCATTTGTCCTTTCGCCTCTTCAATAGACCTTTTAAGAGAGTTAAGAACGCAGATACCGAGGAACCCAATCTTACTAGTGACCAAGACGAAAGCACGGCGCATCGGATAGATTGAGGCCCGCAACGCTGCACTACTAACAAATATTGTATACTCAAATCTTCGGAAGGCGCAATAAGCTTTGTCCTGATGCCTTACATACACTCGCGCATGCACATTAAATACATTTATATAAATACTCATAAAACGGGGTATAAACTGAGTTAACTTTATATCTCTTATTTTCGTAAAGCCGAACGTCGACGGCACCAACTCTAAATCCCCTTACAAAAAATATTGGAGTCCTCCAAAAAACCTAAAGTTTGAAAAAAAGATCAAGTTCGAAGCCCCTCTAAAACAGTTAACCTATAAACGTTATGATATCATAGCATTGGGCCAAGTTTTAGGCTCTTAATAACTTGTCAAGAACCTAATAATACTCTCTCACTTATTTTTGCAATTCCAACTTGGCCAGTTTTCGTTAATTAATATATTCATAATGTTTCCATAAATTAATGATTTCAAAAAGTGACAGAAATATTTTAGTGATTATGCTTATGATTATGCGATGGGAGCGAAAGATTTTAATTATCACGATGAAATAAGGTATAAGAGGTCTCATACGTTAAATTTCCATAAAATGTATCAGTGCACGACTTAACTCGTTCATATGAAAATCGAAACGCCAGCTATGACCCTGACCTCTCGGGTATGGTACTTAAGCGGTAAAATACTTTTTTTTCTTAACCCAGCCAAATAGGGGGTACTAATGAGGATTTATAACATAATTTACTCGACAAATTTGGAGGTGAAAGGCGTGATTTTCTAAAATAAAATCATGTAAAATTTTCACTACAAATACTTCAATAAATACTTCCCCATCGTAAAAAAAAACTCTACGCCAAATTCCCACTATTTCACACAAACTCCCTCAGTTAAAAGCATCGATCTGCTATTTACATTAAATTTTAAACTTCTTTATACATTTTTTATCCGCTCTTGCTAATTATGAATACTAAGTATGCCTACAAATACTAGAATTCCAGTACTATTTTACTTCCCGAACGGCGTATGAATATTTAAAATCGTTTTCTGAATATATAATGTAAATCTACAATTGGAGATTTAATAGCTTCCATTGTACCCTCAATTCCAAGTACAGTACTAACTATGCTATACTTTAAAAATTATATATTTTTTTTTCTATCTGTCCTAACCAGTGAAAACCTTCAAACCATTAGGAAATACTTATATAGAGTGGGTAATTTCCCCAGGTTAATTAAATGTGGTAATGCTCCAACCTTAAAATGGTGAAGAAAAATAATTAAAATGGTTTGGTATAATAAGCAATGTTGTGGCAGTAAGAGACACTCCTCTCACGCTACTACGACACTGGTGCAGGCTGATAGAGGGCATTTGACCTGTTATTCAATAATCATTGAAATATATTTTTATTGAATAAGAATTTATTCATTGAATAAATTATTCATCCACTGATTTATTTTGTATTCCATGAATAACAGTGTTGGCCCATTATTCAATAACTTTTTATTGAATAAGAATTTATTCATTGAATAAATTATTCATCCACTGATTTATTTTGTATTCCATGAATAACAGTGTTGGCCCATTATTCAATAACTTTTTATTGAATAAGAATTTATTCATTGAATAAATTATTCATCCACTGATTTATTTTGTATTCAATGAATAACAGTGTTGGCCCATTATTCAATAACTTTTTATTGAATAGGAATTTATTCATTGAATAAATTATTCATCCACTGATTTATTTTGTATTCCATGAATAGCAGTGTTGGCCCATTATTCAATAACTTTTTATTGAATAAGAATTTATTCATTGAATAAATTATTCATCCACTGATTTATTTTGTATTCAATGAATAACAGTGTTGGCCCATTATTCAATAACTTTTTATTGAATAAGAATTTATTCATTTGTTCAGTTACTCATTGACTAATTTATTATTTTTTAGTTATTAAATAATTAATTATTTTTCAACATTTTGGAACAACGTGCTCAGATTCTTTAAGTTCAGTAACATATCACTTAAATACAAAATTTCATTAAAACTAAGAAAAAGTTTAATGAACTTAGTCATTTTTATTAGTAAACATAAAATAAATCACTTGTAACGCAAAATCTCAGTCAAATAAATCAATTTCATTCATAAAATTGTTTCATTTGATTAAATAGCGTTTATGTAATAAAAATTGTCATTCAATAAATCATTGTTATTCAATAATAAATAAAAATAAAAAGTTACGTTATTTATTGAATTGACTGAATAAAGAATGAAAAATTAATTATTAATTAGAATTAAATAACAAATTTATTCATTATTTATTATTCAATATTCAAAATTATATTTGCCCAACATTGGTAGATACCCTAGTTTTTCCTTATATAATCCTAAATGCCCAAGCTGCCAAGGGTTGTTTTCGCGTTGTTCTAGTAGTTTTCCTGGTGCGTGATTTATAATTTGCTACTGTACACTAATGAGTAAAGAAACGAAAATAAATGCGAAATCAACTCCACATAAGGCGCGCAGCACTGGCCAAATGAAATTCTGCCTGACCCGCACAACGCCGGTGTATTGAATGTAGCGGTCAAATTCAGGGGGCTGACAAATGTGTACAATCATCAAGGAATTAGCAGGTTTCATAGGCACTTTGTTGGGCCCTGAGAAAACAAAATTAGGCATCTATATGTACTAAGAGGACACACAGAAACTTACAAGAATAAATTATAAACTTCGTTTTCTATGCCTTAGAAATTCGAAATAATGCACGATGTCTTAGGATTATGCTTCATATGAAACAAAATATTGATTTGTCCTGAACTATAGATGTGAAGATAGCGGCTAAGCTGAGCGTATGTCGTTCTGATTGACACTGCAGTGACACACTAACTCAGCACAAAGCGACGTGAACACCGACTATTCAAATCAAGCTCCGATGGAAGCGAAGAGATAGCGAGGATTTGTAATGCAAAGTAAAACTAATGTTCGCCTCTGCTCGCGTGTCTTCTATAGATAAAGGCGCTTATTTTTCCCGGGCTTATTTCCCGCCAGAACTAACCCTCCCACGAGGAGGATCCGCACAGGTGCTGCTCTCTGATAGTAGTTCCGTGATATCACTACGACTCGGTATGGAGAAGATCATCACTTATTATCTTAGTGGTTGTGAGAAGTTAACCATCGAACATTAGCGCACTAAGATTTATAACGAACTCTAGCTATACCTATAGCTAGATATTTTTTGCGAATCTACTCCCATATAGAGAATTATTAAGGAAGTTCTCTCAATTTATAAATTACTCTTCCCACCACGGTATCGCCCACTAGTGTCTTGATCAAGTCCTATTATCACTAACTCAAAACAATTGCATTTTACTTATCTATTGTAAGTTCAAGCGGCGATTACCTCATTGGGACGACAGAAGAATGATCCGTTTAAATATTAGTCAGGTTGTCAATTAAAAATAAAAATAAAATAAAGAGAAAGTTTTAGAACAATATGTGATATTGAATAAAACCAAAATAAAATATTACATATCGTTATACTTCAGAATGTGATTCGATACGACAGTCCTTGACTTATACATCTACTGAAGGAATTTATAGCGATATTAAAAAGATTCGTACTCAGGACACCTCCTTGAGGAACTCCACTCTTCAGTAAAAATTCAACTAAAAGACTAGTACCTTTTCTCAGGCACTTTAATTGTATTAAAATCTTTAAATAAATGAATAAATTGGCCAGAACAATAAAAAAAAATAAGTTAAGGAATAGTTGGTCTCACCTTAATTTCTGAAAAATCTATAATATTGTCATTTCAGCTTCTCATTGGTAGCCTTCGTTTGCAATGTCTTGCAAAAGACCAAAGATACTCATTAGGTGACCATTAGGTAAATGCAGGTGTATTTGGTATTCTTCCACCTCCTAACCATTTATTGCTGAAAAATACTGCCAAAGATTTGACTGTTCTTCTTAGCCACATCACCAAGAAGACTAACGATATGCATAATAAAAAAATATTATGTGTATTGATCCCTAAATCAGACGAAGGTCTGGGGGCTGCAGTTGTAATAGAAGACCAAATCATAAGCAACAAAATTAACGATAACTGTAGTATCCTTATAACTTAACTCCAAGGCATCCTCATCTTCGGAATGTCCTTCGTATATTGTCGAAAATCTTGGTACAAGGGGAACCACTCATTCTCGTAGAGATTTGTGGTGCAGATTGTGCTAGTAAACGAAATTGACATCTTGTTTTTTAAAAAGCATTTTCCACATAACTTTATGACTAAATCATGATTGTGCATTGATGGATATCATTTAGGAAGGACTTGGGATTGCGTGAGCTTCCTTTGTATCATTTTCTCATATGAGATAAGACAATAAATGTGAGTAGGTTTCGCTCGATTGGACATACTCGACTGAAGAATTTCTTATGGCAAGACTTTACAGACCAATATGCAATAAATGAAACACAGAACGATTAAACATTTACTGACAAACTGCCAGAGAAGATGCAGTTACAAAATCCTGAATGATATGCAGTAACTCCTAGGCAATGATAGCCAGTACATCAACACTATACTGACCAATCTCAAGAACACAGGACTATACAACCTTATTTGATGAGCGTCTGCAATGTTGGCTTATACGATATTATATTTCCAACAATAATAAGTAGTATTTATAGGTGAACCCTTTATCTAAAAAATACATAACTACACGCACTTACATATAACTTCGTGCAATCGCCATAGACACTCTCAGCGAGACCTAAGAAGATTTCCTGCCACTGGTGGGGATTAAACCCACCATCTCCCGCTTATGAATCTCAGGCGCTAGCCACTAGACCACGGGAGACCCCATTACATTTTACTATTACCTATTCGGTTTCTAATTTATTTTTGCTTTTCTAGATGCAGAAAGTAGGTGTAGCATGACACGCCGGGTGACAGATAGTATTAAATAATAAATAATAAAGGACCGGGAAATGTCAGAGAATAAATAATTCCAAACAAGAGTTAGTCTTCAATGAAATCTGTGTCAGACTGAAAACACAGACTCAGACAGAATAACTGAGATTTTAGAATTAGTATAAGGACATAGGAGGACATTAAAGGGGGAGAGCAGAGATCCAGAACGAAGGTAGATGAAGAAGAAAAGCAATAAGGGCTTGAGAAAGATTAGCATTTGTGAGGATCCTTCTTTTGAAGAGAACGGATAAAGCCAATCTTCTTCTGCGGCACAGACAAAGGAAACAAATCCTCGGGAGTTCTTTCATCTTACCGCCGGGAGGCGGCATACTGTCTGTCAGGAAATGGCCAATAGCACCGATTCTAGTCGCTTTCTTTCCAAGTATTCTAAGCTCGGTGAACGCTAGCCATTTCTACATCCATACTTCTCATTCGTCTTACAGGCTATTCGGGTATTCATTTTTTTTTTTTTTTTTTTTGTTTAATTATTTTTACAAGATCCACAACAGCAATTTGCTCTGATAAAACAACAAACAAAAGCAAATTTATATTCCCACAATTATCATTTTATTAAAAAACTAAATACAACAAAGAAGAGAACATAAAAAGTTGTCTTGAATGAATAAATTAATGGAACAAAAATACTTTATTGAAATGAAATGAACATTTTTGTATTCTTATTCCGGAACACATGTTCCTTAGGATTTTTTTTTTTTTTACGGCGCATCGACATCTGGGCCATTAGCGCCGAAATCCAAGGGACAGCGAGGAATTTTCTCAACGAGCCGTGAGAAGAGAAAATTCCTGCCACCGAAGGTAATCGACCACCATCTCCCGCTTGAGAAACTAAAGTGTTAGCCACTATACTGTCGACAATAAAGCGGGAATATAAAATTTAGCTCCTGGTAGAAATGTGATATGTGGGAGTCTCTGGGGATCCCTAGGATAAAACGAATGAAACAGTTCATGAGGCGTTTGATTTTTCCCTCGAGATTGGCAGAAAGTCCACCGTACATCAAAGAACTATAGCCAAACTGGAGGAATAATAGGGAGGTTACGAGGAGTTGACGGGCCTTAGTTGGCAAGAGATGGCGGGAGAGGTTGAGCTGTCTAAGGATAAATATGGATCGAGAAGAAATTTGGGAAATATGTATTTTCCAGGAAAGGTTTAGACCAAATATGACTCCAAGGTTTTTAAGTGATTTAATATATTTGAATAACTCATTTATAATATTTATTCTGGGGCTCTGACCGTTAAAAATAGCATAGAAATTAAAAATAAAACACCAACTCTATACCTAGAGAAGAGACAACAACAAAAACGAGCTCTAATACTATTTACAAAATCGTATACAATAGAATAATACATAAGTACATATTAATAAAAAGACGAGACTGAATACAGAGAGATTGTGCAATACTGGAGTAGGAAGGGGATGAGGGAAGGTGGATCAATGATGAAAATATATGCAGAAGCATATGATATGATATGATGAAATCAGATTATTATTATATCATTCAAATAATATGAACAAAGTCTTTGGACTGAGATTCTAATTTTTTTTTTACAACAAATGGTCAATGAAGGGGCTTCCTACGGTCAGTTGTTTCTGTAATGTAATTTTAGTTGTTGTATTGCGTTAGTAGGCGTTGCCCTGTTGGGAAGACGTTTTCTTGGTTCCATCAACAGCATTCTGGATTAGATACTCTTTAGTAAATGTTAATTAATGGGGAAAATACCACTTTAAAAGTTTAGTAATATTTAACTTTCTTGACAGATATTTATTTTAGTAACTTAATCATCTAAGTATAACTTACTTTAATGTCGAGGCTTTCCTAAGCAAATTTCCTTCGGAGGGCACTAATGTTATTCAAGGAATTAAAAAATATTTTAAGACTTAATTCATCCTTTTAAGTTAAAATATGTAAATGTATTCTGTGATTATATTCCTCTTATCAGTTTAGATATGTAGAGAGACACCTACCCTCTTTATCCTCCCTATTCTTCAACCCTTTTTCCTAATAAATTATGTGAATGAGTAAGTACTCTAATAAATATGCTAATAGTTATAGAACAATTTCAAGGCAGGTTAGTCCTGACTGGCTGTAATTTTAATCTCAATCTTGTTTCTTTTAGGATGAATTTATGATACTCTTGAAGCTTAGGCCCCCAGGCAGCTTAGAAAATATTTTCAAAGAAATTATGAGTAAGACATTTTTTATGCGGTTCTGTCATGCTTTATTCTTGACAGGTTAACTTAAACTTAATGTGTGTGTGTATATATGTATATATGTATATATATATATATATATATATATATATATATATATATATATATATATATATATATATATATATAAAGGGTTATTGGTAAGTCAACCCACAAGCTTCGCGAGGAGATAGTTTTGGTCCGAACAAACAATTTTAAGCCCATATTGCCTTCTTCAAAAGTTAAATGTTTTCAAGATATATAATATTTTAGGTTTTGTAAATAAAAACTTACTGTTTCTAAAGTTTTGGGTATTTGTTTCACTTCTAGCATTTAAGCTGAAATTGTTTATTGTTTTTGTATTTAAGATATTCAGAATAAACTATTAAATAAATGGAATTATCAAATTTTTACTAGACGACGGATTTACATATTTTCCCCCTGCAACCTGTAACTTCACCTCTATCTATCTTAAATAAAAAATATTAGTAGCTGTACCTGCAAGTTAAAATAAAATATCTCTGCTTATTAAGCTTCACAAAAACTTAAAATAGCCAGGTAAAATATTTATAATTCTAATAATCTAAAAAATATTTTATCCAAATATTTAATATCGGTTTTTTATAGGCTGTCTTTTTCCTGTTCTTTATTATAGGCATATTTTCTTTTCTTTTTCGTTTTATGGGAGTCCCCTCATTGTCTAAAATGTTAACAGGGTCAAAAATTGACCTTCTGCCACATTAGATGCATTGCAAAAAAAAAAAGTCTGATTTGCAGGAACTGCGTCATCTTCTTCAGCCGTTGAGGCTGCCCAGATGAAAGAATTTTTAAACAAAATCGATTTTACTTACCAGATAACCAGAATGACCCCCGTTGAAATGTATAAGAATCCATTAAATTGTTGGCTTTCGAATATTAAAAACTGCCAGATTTCGGGGGGATCTATAATTTCGACGTTTCAGCGTACTTTCTGCAGCCTGCTTCAGCTAAAAAATAAATATTCAAAATTTAAAGAAGAGAACAATCAATACAGTATTAGATCGTGTTATACACATTTTTATATTTGCATACAAAGTAATTGTGGCAGTTTGATTGTTTTTTTTTTTCTGACTTTTAACCATGTTTTGTATAAAACTCCTTCATAGTTTACTTGTTACCATTTAGACAGCTAACTATTTTCCAATGATTAAAAATCACCTTTTGCCAGAGTACGAATTTAATTTTCCCCCATAATTTCCTGTCAAAATGAATTTTCTGTCACGTGACCGATGACTTAACTTCCGTTACATTTTTTGTCACCCATGAAGCATAGTTTAGAGAACCGCAGCCGTATGACATTTTCGTGTCAAAATCCAGAATCCTCCAAAGTTGCATAAAATAAAATGTTTATTATTTTTATACAATAGTATATACAATAATTATATAGTATTTTTTTTCATTAATTTCCAAAATATTATATATTTTCTGTTTATTGTGAGTTTTTCCATAGAAGGTAAGCCATTAGGACCAGAGAAAGCTTTAATCTGGAATGGGCGATTCACAGCTGGGTTCCTTTGAAGAGGTGGAATGGGGAAGTTCATTATTTCAAGATTCAAGGATTTTCACAAGAACTGCTCGCATGGAAACCCTTCGCTTTCATAACGACTTCTTCTCAGGTCTTGTTCTTCTTGACCTGCAGAAAAACTTGGATATTTAAAATTTAATTCTTAAATCCCAAAGAATACAATCTACGTGACACAATACGTGAAGAATCTATTTAGAAAAGGAAGAAGGACAATAAAATAAAAACACTATTATACACTATTTATTTTATTAAAATTCCTTAAGCGGTCGAGCATTTTTTTTTGGAAGAAGTATTGGATTGGATAAATTTAACAGGTGCTATGTTCCAGAAGAATTACTGCTATTTTTATCAATGATCTGCAATTTTAATATACTAAAACCCATTAAAAACAGGAGATAAATAATTATGTTTGTGCAATAATAATTATATTATAATTAAATAAACAAAATAATAATATGTAAATAATTTTAAATGTAAACCAATATTTTAGTTCTAACACAAATTATTCTTTCTTTATATTGAAAATAGAGCTCACTTATTCGCTCTTTGTGAAGTATTTGCAGTAAAAATCACTCCCAGGTCATACATGATTTAGTGAATGAAAAATGTTTTAAAGTTTTATTAAATTATTCGAAGAGAATAGGTAGTATATGTATATAACAAAAACAAAATTGGAAAACAAGTAAGTAATTTGTTAAACAATGCTAGGAAGAAAAATGTTTCTTAGGAGATAAAAAAATTGAGACGCAGAAATCAAGAAATAGAGCAAGTTTTTAAGCCAAACCCGGGACTATACGTATGTCATCAGAGCAGATACATCTAGCAAAAATGTAGTTATCAGGAAACAGGATTACCTGCATAAAAAGAAGAATATACTATCACACAATGCTGCATTCGAAGAGGCAGATTATGACCCAACAAATAGTTTAACCAATAAAGTTAAAAAATATGTTAATAAGTTAGTCCAAAATGAAGAATGGAAGGCACAGATATATTAATTGAAGGGGTCAGGGCAAAATAGTGCCAAGCAACATTATTAATAAAACTTACTGTTTTATGTTGGATATTATATGGGACTATCAGCCTATGATGCAAATGTTGCTAAAATTTGACTACTAGCCTTGTATGCTACTTAATCTTGTTGCCCCTAACCATTTCAACTGATAGTCCCACATAGTATCCAACATATAGCAGCTACAGTTAAGTTTTGTTAAAATTTTGCTGGGCACTATTTTGCCCCAACATATTCATTTATCATAGCAATAATCCACTCCTGTACTAATAAAATTATATAAAGACAATTATCCTTCGAGAACCATAATAAGGGCTATATCCAAACAAAAAAACTGATGAGAAATCAAACATTATAAAATAGATAGGGTAAATTTAATAAAATACTAATGCGTAAAAGTGTTTTTAAATTTTTTGACCTTCTGCCTATTTCATTTTAAAAAATCATTGGAGAGATTTTGGGTCATTTTTGAAATTTAAAATGAATACTTATCGCCACCAGTACTTCCTAGCCTCAATCTTTTACCAAATCATTCGATGCCGAAGATCTTACATCATTCATCTCCTTTAGTTATAGCTGAACGAATGCACGTTTATGATTTGGAATCTCCAGTTCCCGCTGAATGTGGGGGGGGGACATCATTGGTTAATTCGAAATCGATGGACCATCTGGTGCAGGCTGGTCTGCAAGGCAGTTCTTCAACACCACAATAGTGTCATGGATTTCAACTTGTCAGGGGGTTTATTCCTCATTTGGAACCATCCAAAGAAAACATAATGCGTCATTAGGACAATGAGAGGTTAAAATGAAGTCATTGTGTGGTCAAAAATAAGGCCTCATAATATAAGTTTCGGAATTGAAATTATTATCGAAATTTTTGTATGGATTCTCTATATGTTCTAAATATTCGTGTTTGGGTTCATCGCCATAGATGCGAATCTCTTAAATAGATTATTAAAAATCTTGTTTACAGATTACAGTAGAATAAAAAAAAATTCAGAACTTCTGAGACCAAAATTTGGACATCAGAGAATTTTATAATAGACTAGCTGTTACCTGACGTCCCATACTACGCCTACATTATATATATATATATATATATATATATATATATAATAAAGAAACGTCAATAAATGTTACACAGGAAAAGTCTCGACTCTGAATAACTATGTAAAATTCAATCATAATACAAAACCTGATTCACTCAGTGTTGCCCCGTCTTCTTCAACAGAAATTAAGAAAAAGAAAAAGATAATATATATTCAACGAATACAAA
This sequence comes from Gonocerus acuteangulatus, assembly GCA_946811695.1. NCBI lineage: Eukaryota > Metazoa > Arthropoda > Insecta > Hemiptera > Coreidae > Gonocerus > Gonocerus acuteangulatus. Next base: position 31,851,476 of record OX328128.1, read on the forward strand.
ACCTGTTTCATTAAACAGTTTAATAATAAATGTGCTCATAGTTAGTGCAAAGAAATAAAAAATAAATTAGAAACCAAATAAATAATATTAATATCTAATAACGCAAATATAATTAAAGAATAGAAAACAGCTTTAGACTTCACTTGTCAAACAACTAACAATGTGCCAAAGATGATAGAATGACATTTTACCGTTACGGTCCGTTTGTTATTACGTTTGAATATCTCATGTTTCAAAAGTGACGATATCTGACAATTCCCCCTTCTGTAACTGTTCGGGTTCACAGATTCGGGCCTGTGACCTGCGAATGGTGAGTCTTAGACGATTTTGACCTAGCCTATCGCAATCCCCGGATCAAGACCTACCTGATGGCCAACTTTGGTCAAATCGGTCAAACCGTGTGAATTTGTATAAGGTACAGACTGACAGACAGTTTATTTTCCACTTAATCAATCGTGTATGAATAACCATACCAAAAATTAGTTCGGACATATAGGTTTATCTACTTTTAATGAGGAAGGATTACAGATAACGCGCATATGTTTTCCTACGTTAGAAAATCTACTAAAAGTGTACCAGCAAGCCTATTAACAACAAAATGTAAGGTTTTTTCGCGCGAAAATCATGTTCCCCTGCACGGATTATCGACTCTGACCCTTCAAAAATCACAAAGTACTTTTGTAAAAAATTATAAATATATATATGTGTGTATATGTAACGTCATAACCGAGTTTCCGTCCTATAGAGGGAGGGAGGAGACCCACTGAACATAAAATAAAAATATCGATTGTTGTTCAGCTGACTGATATCCGCTATATATGGATATTAAGATGGTTTGGTTTTGGTAGGCATTCTTCCTCCAGGTTTCAACAGCTGCACCGGAAAGTTGCCAAACATTTAGGATTCTTCAAATACTTCCTATTTTCGTCTGATTAATCAGAAATACAGTCCAGTAACAGGCCACGATACTATATTTATTTATTTATGGAGCTCCGCAACAGCAAGGTGATCTGCTCACATATTTCATGAAAGTAATACAAGTAAACAAATAGAAGTAAATAAAATATTAAAAGATATAAGGTAAACACAAGGGCTACAAAGTACAACATAAAGTTAACAAAATAAAAACGAACAAAAACAAATAAAAAGAAAAAAAAAAAAAAAAAAAAAAAAAGGAAGAAGAAAGAAGTACAAAACAATAACTGAACTATTATAATAAGAAATAATAAAGTATATGATAGTTTATTTCAATATAAAAATCATTATTCTATGACGAGAGATTTAAATTAAGGAGATTCTATACTGAAGCCGCTCTTATGCACGTCATCACACACACACATTTATTCGCAATCGCTTCATTATTCAAATCAATTAGTTTCATTTTATGTAAGTGTTGTAGAACAGTAACAATGTGTGGGCTTTTTTCAGAAAATAGTTCGGACATGTCATGTGGAATCGTTAAATAGTCTCGTGTTCTGCATTCTGTAAGTAAGTGTTTAACTGTTAGTTGTCTGTTGCATGTCTGACATATTGGGCTGTCTTGTCTAGCCATGAGATGGGAATGTGTTAAATGAGTGTGTCCAATTCTTAGTCTTGTAATTATCTCCCTCAGGAGGTTATCTCTTGTGCTGTACCATGAGGCTTGACCATAAGACACACTAGGGAGATAGTGTGGTCAGTACTATGCTCCGGCCGCCTGATTTCCCCCTTGCTGCATTGACTGCTAGTGTCATTAGCACCAAGGTACCCATTAATAAATTAATTAAAGGCTGGGTTGGTCTAGGGATGGTCAGGGAGGCCGAATCTAAACAATGAACGGAGATACTAGAAGATAAAAATTTTTAGTGCTTGCTCGGGATTTGAACTCAGATCCTCCAACATATAGCGAGGATAGCTCAGTGCTCTAACACTGAGCTATCCTCGCCTCCTCGTCTGATTAAAGGAAAATATAATTCTTGATATGCATGGTGTATCGCAAGTTAATGACAATCCTTCAGGAGGTGAAACTAGACAAAAACACGGGTTTCTCTAAAACACCTTTAGAACAGCATAAGCGTGGAAGGGAGTAAGATAGAAATGTGTGGTTGGTAGTGTTGAACTTAATTTTTTTGTCTAGTTTCACCCCTTGAAGGATTGTCATTAACTTGCGATACGCCCTGTATAGTAAAAATATATCGCCCGCATAAGGGGATGCGTAAGATTCGACAGTAGAGGAAGAAGAAGGTTCGATTGAAGCAGACAGGGTGGCTCCAGAGCACGTGTCGCTGGCAGATTGAAGGACCGTCTATAATATCCGGAGGGTTGATTGGGCTAGCCAGATCAATCACGATGTCCATGTCATTTACTCGGGGCTAACAAACCTTATCTCCCCCTTCAATCAACAACTAGTTAAATCATTTCAAATTTCAATTTATATTATTTCATATTGTGAATCGGTGTTGCTTCGCCTACACGCCAGGTAGTTTCCTGTCGCGGGGACTTCGTTCTTTAATTAATTAAGTTTGCAACTCCTGAAAAGAGGTTTATTGGTAGGATGAGTTCTTCCAGTTCAGGAAATTAAATATTCATATCACCGTTCCTGAAAAATCTACACATTAGAGCCTGGGGATCGAATATATACTTAGTTTTGATATAGATCTTGGCTTCATCAGATTTTAAACTAAATATGCACCATAAAGTTGCGAAACATTTAGGTTTGTTCATTATCTTCCTATATTCGACTGAAGGAAAATATAAAAAGAGTATGTATATACCTCTCTTATATTTGGTGATGTCTTTTAGCAAGTCATCCCCAAATATAATAGAACTATCACATATATAATTTTACTGGCTGAATACCCGTGCTTCACCACGGCCGATAAGTATTTTTTATATTGAGTTAAATAAGATATGATCAAAATTAACGCTACTACATAATTGTGTACAACCTATTATTGCACGGACTTTAAAGTTGCCCAGGAAACACCATTTGGAGGTAACCGTGCTTGTTTCCTTGTTTGACAATAAAAAAAAAAAAAAAAAAAATTTAGATAAAGAGAGACAAATATACGTTGAAAAGCATAAAAGTAACAAATTTGAAGTTTTAAGCACTTATCTCTTCGATTGACATCGCCCCACCGAACATTACAACAGAATCTTATACTAGAGAATTTAGTAACCTTTCGAATAGCCAAATTCCACTTACTTCGAGTTCCCAACCGTTTTCGAGATATTTTAGAAAATATACTGAGATCCGAAAACTTTGTATCACCATTCATACAATTTTTTTTTTCCATATACTTCATTTCTTAATACCCAAACAGAAAATTAGATTTGAAAAGTAGTCCTATCAATTTTTCTGGTAAATGGCTACAGAACTCGCCTAAGAAATGGTTTCATTCGTTTTCCTGCGTTAAAGAATCTTTCGCACAAATTTCGCTCCTAAAACCATGTTCCAGTAAACGGATTCAACTGACCTTTTAAATGAGAAGAAAGATTTTTGTACCAAATGTTATCAAAATCGAACCATTTTTGAGCCGGTGAGGAACTTCTTAATAATACAAACCCCCCTAAAAGTACTTAAACATTTGAATATTAAAAAACCCTTTCTTAGCGAGTGTTTACACTCTAATCGTATTGTCCGTGCAAAAATTCAAATTTTTGTGTCAAGTGGTTCGGGATATTATTACCTCGGATGGGCCATCACTGTGGCTTCAATCCTATGAGGGACAAAATCACAGTTTATTTCTAGTAATTCAAGGTCTGCCATCATATTTGAAATTAAACTCAATTAAAAATAATACTATGAAATAGATAATGTACGGTAACAGCTGTTCTCTTATCGCCCTAGCAACGCATGCTACCTAGGCTTGCCTGCTCTAACCAACTAAAACTTTAAACCCCTCTAAAAATACTTAAAAATTCGAATATCAAAAAATCCTTTCTTAGTGAGTGCCTACGTTATATAGGGAGTGTCCGTGCAAAATTTCAAATTTTTCTGTCGAGTGGTTTGGGCTGGGCGATGATAGGTCAGTGAGTGAGTCAGTGAGTGAGTGAGTGGTATTTGACAAATATATAGTAGACTAGCTGAATACCCGTGCTTCGTCACGGCAGATAAGTAGTTATTTTATTGCGTTAAATAATGTTTCATTAAAATTTCGTTACTATACAATTTTGTGGTTTATTATAGCACGGTTCCCGTCATACTATATGTTATTCAATGGGCGATAAAATTTAAAAGTTTATGTTTCCAAAAAGTTATTTGGAAACACCCATTATATTTGCGAGCATTACCAAGGTTATAGGCGAGGAGGCTGTGCAAGGGTTCCGGATATTATTGCCTCACCTAGAAAACTCTAAGGATAGGCTTACCATACATCACGGTTTGACCGGGACCGTCCCGGTATTTTGCAATTGTTTCGGTGTCCCGCCCGGTTTTATCAATGTCCCGGAAAAGGCTGTAAGATGTAAAAAGTAATGAATTCATGTTTATAAGAATCTTTTATAAATCGGTTACTTTTCTACAATCAACATTTTTACTACTGCACAATGTCAAAGATATGAGAAGTAATCTAACTGTAAAACGCTGGAACTACCTGCACAGCGCTGCGAGCTGCCAGACACTACTATTTGGCTGAGAGATTTTTTTAAGAAAATCAAGTAGCAAAAAAAGTTCCGTTCTTATTTTTAAGGTTTGGGTAGACTAGCAGTTCAGGATCCCCCCTTCCCGTTACTTGCTAGGCTTAAAACTCACCTTTTTGCTTATAATTTGTACTGTTTTTATTCCCAACCCCCCCTGGTATGCCCATCCCATATTAATGTGTCTCGGTTTAACTCTGCAAAAATATGGCAAGCCTATCTGTCGGGAACAGGGAGAAAAGAAACGCAATTAAAATTCTATGAGTGACAGTTTATTTCTAGTAATTCAAGGACTGCCATCATAGTGGAAATTAACCTCAATTAAAAATAATACTATGAAATAGATAATGTACGGTAACAGCTGTTCTCTTATCGCCCTAGCAATGCATGCTAACTAGGCTTGCCTGCTCTAACCAACTAAAACTTTAAACCCCTCTAAAAATACTTAAAAATTCGAATATCAAAAAATCCTTTCTTAATGAGTGCCTACGATATGTAGGGAGTGTCCATCCGAAATTTCAAAATTTTCTGTCGAGCGGCTTAGGCTGGGCGATGATAGGTCAGTGAGTGAGTGGTATTTGACAAATATATAGTAGATAAACGTTTCTTCGTTTAATTACTCAATTGTCCGAAGCATAGTGACTTTAGAAGGAATATTGAAGGCTGGTGGATTGACTCGCGTGCCGACGAATTCCATCAGATATAAGCAATACGTCAAGACTCGGCACGCCCCTTAGAGAGAGAAGTCACGTTACTTCTTCTACGACCCTTTCAATCCACTGTCGTCCCTTTCAGCGGGGGGCTCTTCAATCAAAATCAGCTCCTCGTCGCTGATTAGTCTAACGAGATCGTTAACACGAACATCTTCCTCCCACGTGTAGACAGCTCGATCTTTTGACAGTTGTAGACCACGTGACTGATATCCGCATTAATAAGGCCCGAGTAATCGTGTCGTGTATCTAGCCGTATGCGTTACTGTATGCTGCCACTAAGTGAGCGGTTCTAAACACGCACGAAAGCGTTTAACATTTAAGCTGCATTAGCACACCGTAAAGTCAATTTATTCTTCTTAAAATATAAAGAGGCCGTTTACATTTCACAGCCTATTTATGGTCGCTTTTTAATATAAATATATATATTTTTTATCAGCTTCTAAGCAAATTAGGTAAACAAGGTTGGTATTAACTTTTTTTATACACGCCAGGGGTACTCACGCACAATCTTACATTTAATTCCCGTTGGTCGAAATGGGGAATTGCACATAAAATTGATATTTTACAGCTACGTTGGTCGAAAAGACACGTTGCTACGTGTATACCGAACTTTCCTGTTGTTATCCAGGGTTCAAGGTTGAATTCAACACCGAAAGGTCAAGGAAAATGCCTGAATCTAATCGATATGACATGAAACCGAAAAAAAAATTAAAAGCAAGAAAGTTATAAAGAAAAAGAGAGTGACTAATTGCAATTTTTTCACGGGTTCTGACTTCCCTCTGCTAGCATAGTTCTGCCCTTCCCAAGAGGTAATGAAGATGCTTAAACCTCCTCTTGCTCTGGGTAAATATCAGGCTTCAGGGAAATCTTTATAACCTCATTGCTGTCTGATTGAAGTCCCACTTCATAAAACAAATCTGAGGTTCCTTTCGAACCAGACGTCCTTCCTCCCCTCTCTCCTTCTTCTTTCTGTATGTCAAAGAGACTCCCTTGCCCCATTATTGGATTTGATACTCTTATCAACTCCAAGTCAGAGTGGACTATAGAATAATCCTGTGAGAGAGAGAGAGATTTGCAAGTTTTAACTGGGGTAATTTTCTGTGTCTATTTGTTAGGATCGATAAAGGTTTGAAGAAATGTTTCGAAAATTCCGTCATGAGTCCAACCTCAATAGCTAATTTCCTTCGGAGGAAATTGCTAAGCGAGAGAGAGAAAGAAAGAGACAATGGAAAGTGGGAGAACCTGAGAGAAAGACTATAGTATAGGCAAACGGGGGGGAGAGACGGAGAGGGAGAGAGAGAGAGAGAGAGAGAGAGAGAGAGAGAGAGAGAGAGAGAGGGAGAGAGAGAGTGTGAGTGTGTGAGAGAGAGAGAGAATGGGAGAAAGAGAGTGTTAGTGTCTGAGAGAGAGAGAGAGAATGGGAGAAAGAAATGATAGAGACAGTGAGATAAAAAAAAGGAGGAGAGAAAGAGAGTACGAGAGAGAGAGAGAGAGTGAGAGAGCGGGAGAGAGACAGTGAGATAAAAAAAAGGAAGGGAGAACGAGAGTAAGAAAGAAAAAGAGAGAAACAGTGAGGTAAAATAAAAGGAGGGGAGAAAGAGAGTAAACGAGAGAGAGGGAGGGAAAAAATTATTAATTTCTGCACGACATATTTGAATTAAAATCAGCTGGCTGTCAGCGTATTGTTCTTAGTTTCAGTTACGGCGTGGCCAGATTAGAGCAGGGTATTCTTGCTTTAACTTAACTTTAAATATTCTAAATTTTATCCCCTGATGAGGCACTAAAGGTGCGAGACATGTCGAGCAGGAATGGATATATTTTTATTTAATAATTGACGTATTTTTATTCGTAACCTTCTGCAAGGTAAATGAATGGATTTTATTTATATATTTGTTTTTTACGAAACTAATTTACGAGTAGGCCCAAAACCATTCTGCATATTTCTATTATTTACATGATCTGCTATTGATTTATGCGGAGAGAGAATCTAGGTGCTGATTCTGTGAATGTAACTGGGAACACATCTACATCCATCAACTGAACACATTCTATCCGAATTCCTTCAATAATATCTCTCTTGCTTATCATTTCAATTTATATCTATGTTTATATATGGAATCTCAATCATTTATACCCATATATATATATATATATATATATATATATATATATATATATATGTGTATGTATATATATATATATATATATATATATACATGTGTGTATATATCCTGACGCTCCTGGTTAATAACAGCTTACAGGCTAATAGATAAACACTCTCTACGAAGGTACTAGCCCGCCAAAAGGTCTCTAAACATGAAAGTAGTAATTAAAAATTGGCAAACTATTTTAAATTTCTAAAGATGCCACAATAACAAAATAAAAATACAAAATAACAACTTTGTACAATTTATTTTTTTTTAATAGTGTTACTCTTTCCAAATATAAAGCTCTTATTTTTTCCCCTTTTCTATTCCTACGCCCCTTCATTATCTCTCTCCAACCCCCTCTTTATCCAGAAGCCACTCCCTTGGAGGCCTTTATTCCTAACGTCCTGATTAAACATTCCAATCCCCTGCGAAAGGGATGATATTCCATTTTGATTAAAAAATAATAAGTAGCCCGAGACGGAGCCGGCGGGATTTTCATCACAAAGGAACTCTCGAGCGGCGATTAGGCTTGGCCCCCTGATACAGCGGCAGTAAAAAAACTAATGTCTGTATGATTTATTAGAACGGAACTGTTAAGATTAAAATTTAATCGGATTTAGCCTCGGGAATGGATTGCAATCCACGGATGACTGATGACAGGTTTCATTGATATAGGGAAGACATTTATAGGAAGTGTTTATAGTTTGTTCTGATAGACAGAAAAGTTCAATTTCGCATGCGTGACATTTTGAGAGAAATATTCACAACTGTTCCACCATTTGCAAACTCCCATATCTAGGAATAACGCGACACGTGAAACATAAAAAAGTCCGACTCGCAGGAACTGCATCATCTTAGCGCGGTTCCGTTCTTATCTCTAGACTCATTTAAAATGATTAAAATAGAAGCTGTTATTATATTGGGTCCACATTTCTAGAAAGCTTGAAGATTAGATAGCTAGCCGTCGAGGTGATAAGTAAAGATGGAATGGTTGGGATTCGGCTAAAGAAACCTCAATACGATTTTTGTTAAAAAATCTATATTTAGGACATTTCAGCTACTCATTGGTAGCGTCGTCAGCATTGAAAGTGCCGGGAGGCAGAGGAGGACCAAAGTTGACAGTTCCATCTTTACCTTCAAGAAAGGTCTTATTTACGATCTTACCTGGATAGGCCAACCCGCCCTAGGAACGACCCCGCTAGGCAGTTGAAAAGCTATATCTTGGAAATCCATATCTCTAAGATTAAATTGTTTTTCTTATTTTTCTTAACCTGATTTATTATCAAATACATTATCCAACTATAAGCAGTTAAAAAATAACAAGGAATAAAAACAGACAAAAAGAACAGTTCGAATAAGCGAAATCAATTACTTTAAAGTTTTAAGAACTTATTTCTCCGATTGACATCGTCTAATCAAAACTTTCATCATAACCTTTTTTGTAGAGCATTTAGTAAGCTTTCTAACGGTATTCTTCCGTTTACCAAGATTCTCAACCTTTTTCGAGATATTAAGGAAGGTATACAAAGTTACCAAAACTTTTTATGTCTGTTAATAAAATATTTTATTCTAACCCTTCCTTAACTTCAAACGTATCCAAAATTTCAACATATTAGTTTTAATGAAAGTAGAACATGCAGAAAATGTTTCAACTGAATCCCATGATTCTAAGTACCCAAACCAAAAGCGGTATTCAAAAACTATTTTTCCAATTTTCTCGAAATCGGTTAAAGCTATCGCCTGGAAAATTGTTTCATTCGTTTTCCTAGACCAAGAAGCCTATAAAACGAGTGCTTTCAAGCTCATGAACTCAAAAACGTAAGCGTTACGATTTTTTTTTGCGCGAATTTCGCCCCAAACGCCATCTTCCAGTGGACGGATTTTGCTGGTTAACGAACTTGACCGTTCAAATTGGACGACAGATTTTTGTAGCATATTTCATCAAAATCGGACCATTCGTCTTCTACCTTGAGAGCGAACAGACAAATATATATATATACAAATTTGAACCACTATCATTTTCGGTCTCTAGGGGTTCTGAAACGCAAAATTTTCTAGTCGGCACTTTTGGATTGCGTCATGAGATCAACCTTATAAGCGTCCCTCCCCCATAGGTTCCTCCCTATGGGGGAGGGAGGAACCGCGCTAAAACCAAGGTCCGAAATAAAAATTAAATGTCTCTTAAAAATTATGAGATAAAAATTATTTCATAATTTATATTTTTTAAATTAATGAATAACTCTTATGAAATAATTTTTATATAAAAATGATTTCGATGAAAATTGTCGGGAAAATTTTTATTATAAAATTTTGCGAAAAAAAATTCTAGTTTAATTTTAACATTTTAAAACAAAAAAAAAAACGAAATTTTGTATTGTGAAAGTAAAAACATGGATATATTTTTAATGTAGTTTAAGAAAACGCATTTCATTAATTTAATAATTAAACTTTAATTAATCACTAATCACGAGATCTACAATTAATGTATTTTATGTTCAGAATAAATTAAGAAATACTTCATTTGGAACCTTTTGTTTATTTGGCATTTGTTTATGTCAGTGAATCAAAGTTTCTATTCATTATGGCACTAATATTGTTTTTTTTTAATTTTAAATAATGTTTAAAATTTGAAATAATATAAAAATTGCTATTAAAACTTTTATACAAAAAAATTTTGGAATAATAATATTCAAATAATTTTTATTTTTATGTTTTTAAAATAAAAATTATTGGAAAACTATTTTCAAAAAATTATAAAATATATCAATTATGATGAAATCTTTATTTTTATGTCCCAATAATAAAAATTAAAAGAAAAGTGAAACTCATTTGAAATAAAAATTAATAGTTATTTTCGGTCCCTGATAAAAACTGATTATGCCTCGATTAAGACTAGGAAAGGCTTTGTGCGTCAGACAAAGGGAATAGTGTTCATTATGTATCCGGGCTATCTACAGGTTGCCACCCTTTTATTATACCAACAGCCAATTCAGGTACTGGCCACGCCCGACTTTCCCTAACTTCAGTGATCAAACTGGTGCATTGAACGTGGCTATGGCCGCTGGCTTAAACCCCGTAGTAATAAGGTTTTAACAGAGTGAATTTTTACCGCCAATTTCTTGCAGGGGGAATACAGGCTACGTCTTTTTCCCTCCAACTAAGCCATCTATTTGAACTGGGTATAGCTTAAATTGTTTTTAACCTTAGCTTTGGCTAAGTTTTTATAAATATTGAACACTATATTTATAAGATGTGGCAAGATGGCGACAACGGTTTACGAGCTGCAATGTCATGAGTGTAAAAATAAGTTTGCAGAACTTGACTTTATTGTGAAATGTGGTGGAAATTGTGGTGGATTGTATCATACAAATTGTCTTGATATAAAAACGGCAGAAAAAAAGGCATTGGAGAACTCAAAAAATATCTGCTGGCTCTGCAAGGACTGCAACAGTTGCAAGGTCAGTTATTTAAATACATTCGTATTAAACTTAGTAAAAACATTAAGTAATGTTGTATCTGAGGTGAAAGAACTAAAAAATGAAATAAATAACCTGACTAGGGATCGAAATACAGCCCATAATAATTGTGACTGTTCTCCCATGCTTTCATCGGAACTGGAAAATGTTTCTAAAAATAATATTATGCTAGTAGAATGTGTTAAGGAACTTCAAAATGAGCAAAAGGAGAATACAGGAAAAAATAAATTCAATAAAAGTACTAACACAAGGGAAAAATCAGAAATGAACTATTCAAGCCATCTTATCGATAATAATGAAGGGTTATCGTCTGTGAAGGTTATAAATAATCGGCAAAACCGTCCTAATGTAGATTCTGAATTAATTATTAGGGAAAATGCAACAATAAATTCTCAAGGACTGTCAGATGAGAGTAATAAAACAAATATTAGTGAAAAAATTAACTCATTACCGATAAAAACTTCAAATGTCTCGGACTTAAATAGGGAAGGTAATATGGAAAATATACAGTTAAATCAGGGAGATAAATGGTTTAAAGTTTCTTATAGTAGAGAACCAAAATACAAAAAAGAAAACACAAAAACTATAATTGGTACGGGTACTCACCTGGAAGGGTTATCAGCAGAAAAACAAGCATGGTACTATCTTGGAAAAATAAAAGAGAGCACTGAAGAAGAACAGGTCAGACAGTACATTAACAAAAAAGTCCGACTCGCAGGAACTGCAGCATCTTAGCGCGGTTCCGTTCATGTCCCTGGTGCCATTTGATAAGCTTAGAAAGAAATAAACTTTTTTTTTTTATATATATCTCGTGAAAATTGTCAAAATCCTCTCGAACATCTCGAATAAAAGTGATATTAAGGCGTCAGGGACACCGACAGTAGCTAACTTTTACACAGAAGCGGAAATTACAGAATCTGGCTCTCATTCTAAAGCAAAGCTCTATAAATCAATACAAAATATGCCTAATAAAGCCTTTCTAGAGGATACAGAAGCATGGGCGTATATGAGGGGGGGGCTGAGGGGGCTGCAGCCCCTCCCGAAATCTTGAATTGATGATAAAAACTTCTCGTAAAACCCTTAAAAATAAATTAAATAAGATCACTTAGTTCAAAAAACATATTTTATTTTACGTGTAATAGCGTTTTAGTTGCCTAAAACTATTCCAAGCTCTAAATATTTAGTATTCCATACCCTGGAAATGGTCTCAGCCCCCCCCCCCGAAATTGTTTTTATATACGCCCATGTACAGAAGGATCAAGAAGAAGTACACAAGATTGAGTAGAATACCCTGCCTAATATAGCCTATATAGAATAATATGCCGAATAAAACCTATCCAGTAAATACACAAGGACAAATAAAAGTCTTGACGAATAACAAGTCAAGAAAAAATAGTTTAGTTGCCCAACTACAATAGAATAATATACCTAATTAAATCTATAGAGTAGACACAAATGGACCAAAAACAAGTCTTGTGGAATATTGTTTTTTTTTCTAATTACATACTTTTTATCAATATTTAGTATATAACCTTTGTTGAAAACTATTGATTGCTAATTGATGAATCGGTTTACAACTAAGTAGTCTTTATGAATATTTAGTATATAACCTTATGTTTGGATCTGAGTTTTTGGGGTGCTCTCCGCCTAGGCTTTGTATTTGTGTCGGCAGATACCTGGGGTATATTTACAGCTCTTGAGGATTAACTCTTAGCAGGTAAATTTCCTTGCGGACCCCTTGTTTCTACGGGCATTGAACCGCCATATTCGCTCATAGTATCTAACCGTTGTGAAGTTTATTTTTTGGATTTAGGACTTAATATACATATTTAGACTAAATCATAGCAAGAAGTAATCCTCCGTCGTCGGTTCTTAACTATGTAGACTCGCTAATGTTATCCAATCTTAGATACATCGTATTTAAAATCCACAGCAAAAACACGACATTTCATCAGAATCCCCTGCTGAATAAAACTTATATAGAATAATATGCAAAATAAAGCCTATCTAGTGGATAAAAATAGAGGAAAAAAGCCGTTCGTGGTGGTAGAAAATCTTAAAAGTATTTCGCTCAGAAATCTCCGAAATATTGTCACTAATTTTACGTATCCTGTTTTATAGCCAAATATATTTATATTCTATAATCAATAAGAAAAACCTACTAACAACAAAAAACTATGGGTAACAGATGAAAATAGGGAATACCAAGAATAATTCTAAAGAACGAAATCAACACCAGTACTGTAATCTAGATATTCATACGGCATCTTCGAATTCTAACAAACAAAATATTGATTCTAATTATACGTACCCTGTTTTATTGACAAATACATTTGACTACTATAAGCAATTAAAAACACTAGGGAATATGCCAAAGAACTCGGAGTAGGAGCCTCGACAGTTTCAAGACATTTGAAGGAAATCGACAAATCCAAAACTGACATTTCATACGGTACAGCCTGATATTTTTTTAACAATGAATTCTTTTTCTTATTTTAATTAATCTGTTTTATTGTCAAATACATTATCCAACGTTAAGCAATTAAAAAATAACAAGGAATAAAAACAAACAAAAAGAACCGTTCGAATAAACGAAATCAATTACTTCAAAGTTCAAGCACTTATTTCTCCGATTGACATAGCCTAATCAAAAATTGTTTCAGAATCTTTTTTGTAGAACATTTAGTAAGCTTTCGCATGGTAACCCTCCGTTTACAAATATTCCTAACCGTCTTCGAGATATTAGGGAATGTATAGGAAGTTCCCAAAACATTTCATGTCTGTTAATAAAATATTTTATTCTAATCCTTCCTTAGCTCCAAACGTAACCAAAATTTTAACATATTAGTGTTGATGAAATTCAAACATGCAGAAAATGTTTCAACTGAATCCCATAATTTTAAGTATCAAAATCAAAGACAAAAAGAACAGTTCGAATAAGCGAAATCAATTAGTTTAAAGTTTTAAGCACTTATTTCTCCGATTGACATCGCCTAATCAAAACTTTCATTAGAACCTTTCTTGTAGAGCATTTAGTAAGCTTTCTAATGGTATTCTTCTGTTTCCCAAATTCTCAACTTTTTTCGAGATATTAAGGAAAGTATACAAAGTTACCAAAACTTTTTTATGTCTGTTAATAAAATATTTTATTCTAACCCTTCCTTAACTCCAAACGCAACCAAAATTTCAACATATTAGTTTTAATGAAAGTAGAACATGCAGTAAATGTTTCAACTGAATCCCATGACTCTAAGTACCCAAACCAAAAACGGCATTCAAAAATTATTTTTTCTGTTTTCTCGAAAACGGTTAAAGCTATCGCCTTGAAAATGGTTCCATTCGTTTTCCCAGCTTAAGGAGCCTATAAAAAGAGTACTTACAAGCTTATGAACTCAAAAACGTAAGCGTTACAATTTTTTTTGCGCGAATTTCGCCCCAAACGCCATCTTCCAGTGGGCGGATTTTGCTGGTTAACGAACTTGACCTTTCAAATTGGACGACAGATTTTTGTACCAAATTTCATCAAAATCGGACCATCAGGGAAGTCAGAAATGAGCGAACAGACAAATATATATATATATATATATATATATATATATATATATATACATATATATATATATATATATACAAATTTGAACCACCGTTATTTTCGGTCTCTAGGGGTTCTGAAACGCGAAATTTTCTTGTCGGCACTTCCGGATTGTTTCATTGTATCAACCTTATAAGCGGGGTTCCTCCCTATAGGGGAGGCAGGAACCGCGCTAAAAAGATACAAGGAACAAATATATCAGTTGAGAAACTCGCGACAAAAGGACGACTTTGTGCTTTTAAATTAGGCATAGATTTCTCTGAAAAAGAGAAAATTGAAAATGAAAATATATGGCCTAAGAATGGAATACTTAGGCGTTTTTTCTTCAAGCGCCAGGCAGCGAGCCTGGTAGTTTGACAAATGTAAATATTCCCAAAACGACCACTAGCTATGCTGGAGAAGAACTGACAGAGGCTAAGAGAGCTAAATCCTCACGCTGGGCTAATCCTCAGTCTCTATCTAGAGATAATAGGAAAACATTGGCTATATTAAATCATAATGTACAGTGTATGAAAAACAAAATAGATTTATTTAATAAATTTATTACAAAAAGTAACTATAAATATGATATTATTGCATTAAATGAACATTGGATGTCAGAGGAAGAACTCAACGCCACGTCAATTAGTGGCTATACTTTGTTTTCAAGTTTTTCTCGAGAACAGGGAAGACATGGAGGATCATGCATTTGGATAAAAAGTAATTTTTTAGAAAAGTTTGATGCTAAATCTAAAGAAACATTAGTAAAAAAGCATGGTTTTCTTTATGATATGGAGTTGAGCCTAGTCGAAATTCAAAATAAAACAAATGGAAAAAATCGAATGGCTGTATTAACATTTTACAGATCGGAGAAGGGGAATTTTGATAACTTCGTAAATAAAATGGAAGATGTTTTAATGGACATATCTAAGGATAACAACTTGGGAATTATTTTGACTGGAGATTTAAATGTAAATTTATTGAAAAATACTTTAAGAAAACAGAAATTAATGGGTGTGTTTCAAAGGTTTAACTTAATAAACCTAGTGGATAAACCAACAAGAGTGGTTAATAATAGTGGGACTTTATTTAGATCTTGTAGTTTCTAACTTACAAGATCATGTAGAGACTAGGGTGATATCTACAGGATATTCGGATCATTATGCAATAGAAATAGAACTAAAGAAGGAGATCTATCAGGAAAAAGGAAGGAATAGAATGAAAGTAATCAGATTCATAGAACCGAGTAGAATAGTTCAACTGAAGGAAGCTCTGGAAGGAGAGAAATGGGAGGAGATGAATAATCATGAAATTAGAGCTAATGAAAAGTATAACATTTTTCAGAAAAAACTGTTTGGATATATAAATGAATTCCTTCCTTTAAATAAAATCAGGTCTAAACAAAGAAAAATAAAGAATAATAAATGGATAACCAGGGGTATCACTATCTCAGCGGAAAAACTTAGAATTCTCCATGAGTTGAAAAAGAAGCAACAGGATAATGATAGGGTCATCAATTACTATAAAAAATATAAAAAATTATATAAAAGAGTAATAATTAGTGCAAAAAAACTATACTATGCTAAAACAATAAGTGATTCAGATAATAAAAATAAAGAACTTTGGAACATAATTAACGAGCAAAAAAATCGGGAAAATAAAGTAAGGAGTGACATTATGCTAGAAATTGAAGGTCAAATACAGAATAATTTAGAATCGGCTGAAATATTTAATACTTATTTTACAACATTGCCAGAAATCAGTGAAACGGAAAAATCCTTTATGTAGAAAAAAGTAACGATTCGTGACATGAAAAATTGTATCAATGAAAGCATATTCCTTTATCCAGTCACAGAAATTGAAGTGAAACAAATAATTAAAAAATTAAAAAATAAAAACAGTTTCGATGTAAATTATCTAAATAATGTTATATTAAAAGAAATTGGCCCCATAATTGAGAAACCTATCAAGAGAATAATTAATTTTTGTTTTTCTGAAGGAATATTTCCTGATGATTTGAAAATTGCTAAGATAAAGCCAGTGCAGAAAAGTAATAAAAGTAAAAAAATTGAAAATTTTCGTCCAGTAGCAATTTTACTAATAATATCAAAAATATTTGAGCAAGCCGTAAGTACAAGACTAGTAAGCTGGATTGAACAAAAAAGCATTCTTGCAGAAAATCAATATGGTTTCCGTAAAAAGAAATCGGCCGTTAATGCAATAACAAGACTGACAAATGAAATTAGGGAAAAAATAGACAAGAAAGAAAAATGTATAGCTATATTTGCTGATCTTTCAAAAGCTTTCGATCTGGTTGATCATGAAATATTAATAAAAAAATTACAGGCTTTTGGTACTCGAGGAAACGCAAAAAACCTTTTAGAATCGTATCTAAATAATAGGAAGCAATATGTGGTAGTAAATAGCGATTGAAATAGATCAGAAATGAAAAATGTAAAGAGAGGTGTCCCACAAGGTTCTGTTTTGGGTCCGCTGC
The DNA here is from genome assembly GCA_946811695.1 of Gonocerus acuteangulatus. Taxonomy (NCBI): domain Eukaryota; kingdom Metazoa; phylum Arthropoda; class Insecta; order Hemiptera; family Coreidae; genus Gonocerus; species Gonocerus acuteangulatus. Next base: position 31,868,500 of record OX328128.1, read on the forward strand.
TTTTCCTACTCTACATAAATGACTTAGTGTCTTATTTAGAAAATGTTAAAGTTTTTCTCTATGCAGATGACGTAAGAATTTTTGTTTCGGGAAAGACACATGAAGAAGTTAAAAGGACATCAGAACAGACACTAGACAAACTGGATACATGGATCAAAAGTAATAAATTAAAACTTAATATAGAAAAAACAAAATATATACATTTTTCAGCAATAGGAACAAATGAAAAATCTTTAGATATAGCTAGTGATCAAACAAAAATAGAAGAAGCAAGCAGTATAAAATTTCTGGGGCTAATACTGGATAATAATCTCAGCGGGCAGAAGCATATAGACAAGATTAAAAAAAAGCTTAACACCTCATGCTTCATAATAAAAAAATCTTTCAAAGATATTGGACATAAAGGATTTAATAAATGTGTATTATGGGACTTTCGAATCATAATTATATGGCATTGAATTGTGGGGTAACAAATTGCATGCCATCCAAATCTTCAAGATTCAAAAGAGAATTGTAAGGCACATTATGAAACTAAAAAGAAGATCATTAGCCAGGAAATACTTTGAGCAATTAGGAATTTTAACACTGCCGTCACTGTATATTTTGGCAATAGTAAAATATGTAAAAAAAAAACTTATCCCAATTTAAAATTCATGGAGATGACCACTACTACTCTACACGCCAAAAAGGAAAAATCAAAATTCAGAAACATACGACAACGTTTTATAGGAAAGGAGTGGAGTTTTGTGGAGGAGTTTTGTTCAATTTCCTGCCTGTGGAATTAAGAAACATCCAGCCGACCACAAGACTTATCCAGAAACTGAAAAGAATACACCGACAAAGAACTTGTTATACAACAGAAGAATTTTTTGAAATAGATTTAACATCCGGACTGGCATCTTGACTTAAATTTGCAAAAGTAGTGTTAAATGTATTATAATATTATTATATGACTTGTCCACGTCTCGAAAAAGAGTTATTGGAAATAAATATTATTCTATTCTATTCTATCTCCCTTTCATGGCCTCTCAAAGCCTTCACTGGTCCAAAACGAATCATATTCAATTTTCACTGAGTTTAAAGTACCGTAAAAGTGGGTTACTTTGACCCTAGGGTGTAACTTTGTCCCAAAGCAAAAAAGTGTTTGCATCATGTGTACCAGGAGCTGATATTGCCAGATTCACGTACAAAGTCTGGATTCTGCTAGGCCTGAGTACCTACTAAACGGCACCGACTGTTTAATAGTTCTAGTGATCCCCGCTAAGCCGTAGTAGACGTTGTTCACTGCTTATTGTGAAAGACGTGTTTCTGTTCTCCTCAAACTTCCGTCTGCACAAGGAGAACTATACATGTTTTAGCTGATGTAAGTAATGAATATTGTAGCTAATATCATCCCTAACCAGGATATCTACTGGGATTTTGCTTAATTGTATTTGCAGTTTGAATATAGATCTATTTTAAATATGATACTGGTAACTGTAAAATATCGGGTAACTTTGTCCCATAAGGGGTTACTTTGTTCTCCCCTCAAAAAGTGGCCTAAAGTAGCCCCTGGTACTAAAATTAAGTTTAAATATTCTGGAAAACGAAATTAAATATTTTTACATATTTACTTTTTTTCCCCGTAATCCATAAGTTACCAATACTATTATTTTGATTCTAAATTTTAAAAAATGCTGTAAAATTACATACTAAAACCAGAAAGTATAAAATATCATGATTATTATAGGAAGCTAAACTTAACTACTGTTCGGAAGCCATTAGGTTAGAAGAAATTACTAAAAAAAAAAAAAAAAAAAAAAAAAAAAAAAAAAAAAAAAAAAAAAAAAAAAAAAAAAAAAAAAAAAAAAAAAGGCTAAAATCCATTTTAACATCACTCGTTGCACTATTAGAAATAAGCTAAAGAACATGCTCACCTTTTCACCTGCGCATCCAACTACTTTCAGTCAAGAGAAATAGCTTCTGCTAGCCACACAGAAAAACTGAGTGAATACGGCTATCCGATAGACGAACGTAAAAACGTATTTGCCCTTTACAAATGTGAGTGAAAAATGTGAGTTATTTTAAAGACATAATTTCCTGGTCCTGATTTGGTAAAATCTTTTTTAACAAGGCGTCCACAGTTAACAAAGGGGTTTGCTTCTAATATTAAAATGACTCGTGCGGCGGTGACTGATGATGCACTAAATGTATTTTTGAAAAAAGCGCAATTGTGGATTACATGGAACCTAAAAACAGGGTTGAAAATGGCCGGCAGATAAGGACATGCTATTTTATAATTGGTGAGACATTGTACAAGTTACACAACCTCCAAAACTACTGAACAGAGGACGTTTTTTCTGTAAACATTGCACAGGCACATGTTTAAAATTATTTCTAAGCCTATTGATTATACTATGTTTCTATTACTTTCCATAAATAACATTTTTATCACGACTAATATTGGTCGTTTTTTTTATTTTTTATTTTTAAATTGATTTGTCAATTATGTACCATTTTTTACTTTTTTTAAAAAATAAAGGGCATATGTACATATTTCTGTGAGTTGTTTCTCTTCAAAACTAGCGGGATAATTGAATCCAAGAGTGAATTACAGTGCTTTTCTATAGAAATATTTGGTGTGGCAAAGTTACCCAAGCTAAGGGCTACTTTAGCCCAAATTTAAAAATAATAAAAAAATCAAAAAAGTGTATAGAATATAATTTTAAAAATATATTCTTATAAAGAAAGGTTACAACTACCTAAAAAATGCCCTTTTAATGTTTATTTTGTAATGTTAAATACTCTTAGCGAAACATGAAACAAAAAGTGTCATAAAACTGGGACAAAGTAACCCACTTTTACGGTAGTTTGTTGTTCGTTGTAATGAAAATGCAAATGGCGTAACCGGCGGGAATATTTCCCTCGGGATTTGGCGCATGCGGGATTAGAACTATTTCATCTAACTGAACGGGCTATAGTAATCCGTGTGACAACATTTGCGAAGGTAATAAAGTTGGTTGATGATTGGGTTGAGAATGTTGAAGATATGATTTCCACATCAAAAATAAACGAAATCAATTACTTTAAAGATGTAAGCACTTATTTCTCCGATTGACATCGCCTAATCAAAACTTTCTTCAGAACCTTTTTTGTAGAGCATTTAGTAAGCATACAAAAAAAAATTAAAAATTCGTATATATCATTTATTAATTAATTGTTTTCCTTAAACACTAACTTACATTTATATAATAACAGCTAAGAAACAGGAATAACATCTAAATCTAGCAACAATAAATAAAACAAACTTATCACAGAAAATATATTAACGAAATAAATTATTTATTTATTTATTGATAAATAAATAATTTATTTCATTAATTTTTAAGGAGTTAATCCTGCATTTAATAAATTAATAAAAATGTAAAAGGTATATTACAAGACTTAAACGAATAATAATACTACAGAGAAAAATTAAAAATATTAGCAGGTTAAGCCCAGATATTTTATTTATTTATTTCAATTTTGCCGTCCTTTATTATAAACTAAGAATTTTAGCACGGGTTTTTATAGATTACCAACCTTTTCTAGCCAAGATAGGGCTGATGCCTTTTCTTTTTTCTAAAGAAAATCCACCACCCCATAGTAGGAATCAAACCCACGATCCTTTGGCAAGGAGTGTTAAGTGCTCACGTCTTAACACTTACGGCCGCCGGGCTTCCAGCTATTTAAAAAAAAGAAGTGCAGTAAACTTCCGCACCACTTTTGAATGTTTAATTTCAACGATATCAGTGGTGACATTGTTAGATGAAAAATGTAATATTATTTTTTGTTCAATTGTAAAGGTTTGTGAATTTACACGTAATTTAATAAACAGGAGAAACAAAAAATCTTGCCAGACAAAGTTGTTCTTAATTTTATTAGCTTTCATTTAAAAATAAAATACATTGAAATCTGTTAAGATTTGGAGGCTGTAGCCTTTTTTGAAACCAGAAAAGTCGTTTGGCCTTACTATGCGTCCGTGTATCCGGAGAAATCGAAACACAGTAGTGCACTTGTGACACTTGATTTACACCGCCGTTCCGGAAGATCAGTGACCTTAAATGCAAAAACCTCAATTTTTCCAGAGAGAAAAAAAAGATTTGCAGTAGTAAAAACGTGGTGTAAGTGAGAGAAAATAATGGTATATTGAGGGTATGTAGAATATATACTTTACTTTCATTTACCAGGGATTAAGATTTAATCACTCTAATAAGCGTTGCTCCATTGAACGGAAGTAACAACAGTTGATGTTTCGACCATGACGCAACTACCCTCTGGCTGTCCTGAGCAAGAATAAATCGATTAATGTTTGGAAGCACCTTTTGAAGAAATATTGCTATTGAGGATGCACGAATGAAATAATTTGTTTTTCGAAGTTTCAATTATCTTACCCCCACAAGATTCCGAAAATACAGGACTGTTTCCCTTGAATATAGGCCACGCCCTTTTCCCTCCAATAGGCTATAGTTCAAGTTGTCTTCAGCCATAACTTTGGCTAAGTACTAAAAGAGGCTTATTCAGTTTATATAGTAAAAGTATTTGTTGAGCACAAGGGAAAATTTGCCCGCCTCAAGTTCGCATATGCGCAAATGGACTGTTCTATCTGTCTGATTGAGCTGAAGTAAAGCAAGCAACTCCGCTACGTTATGCTGATTTACGAGTGGCCGAAACTTATAAAAATAGATCACCTTTCTGGCAAATATACAATTCCCAATTGTGCCAGAAACTTCTTGCTAATTGCTGATATATTCGTTTGGCGTTGAAACAATTATCGGACTTGAAGAGACATATCGACTCTACGGATTGCTAATAGAGACAGAACGGACACTGGATTTACAACCCCTCGGGGCTCGTCTAATCACCAACTACCTGGAGTTTGCTGATAACTCTCGGCAAACATTTAATGCTCTAACTTCCTCTATACGCATATATTTCAATTTAGCCTTCCTGCAATGCCGTCGAATAACTACATAACTAGAAAACAGTAATAAATTATCTGATTAAATTTAGGCAGTAAGTAAAGAAAAAAGTCCGTCACGCAGGAGCTGCATAACTAAGCACTTTCCTCAGAATATGGGTAGTGTGGACTGCTTTCCAGAACAATTTGCTTAAAATATCCTACAAAAATAAAATAAAAACATGAATAGTTCGCTTTTAAATTTGTAATGAGTAACTGATCAATTATTAATTTGCTTCCAGAGTTATGTTTACACATGGTACCAATTACACTACGTAATAAATACAAAAAACCTCATATTATCGTATTTTGATCTAACGCAGGAACAGGAGACAGTCATTCTAGTGGTAGAAAGCGCTCCTTGCGGCGGCTTTGTGAACCTACGTCAGGCGGGCTTTCTATTGAAATATATTACAAATTAAACCCCCGCTTTCTGATTGACCGATTCAGCTCATTTTTACAACATTTCTTTCTCATGAGTTACCCACGACGTATACCGCGTTACAATACAGCAGAAATTACGACCCGTATGAGTATATTAGGAATTTGGGTCCGGAGTAACCCCCCCCCCCTTCTAATGAACCGATTTAGTTTATTTTTACAACACATATTTACCTGTAGATTACCACTACGTATACCGAGTTTCGTCGAAATATCCTAAAAATCACGGCTGGTAGTGGCGAATTGGTATTGTGGGTCCGGAGTAACCCCCCCCCCCCCCCTTCTAATGAACCGATTTAGTTCATTTTTATATCTCACTTTTCTCTCTATATTACCACTACGGATACCACGTTTCGTTGAAATATAACAAATATTACGGCTGACATAGTCAAATTAGTGTTATGGGTTTGGGGTAAACCCCCCCTTCCGGTGGACCGACTTTGGTGGTTAACGAACTCGTTCAATCGTTTGCTAATTGAATGCTATATACCAAGTTTCGTGAAGAAAAAACAAAAACTCTGGCCGCTATCGTGTTAACAGACACATATCTATATATATATATATATATATATATATATATATATATATATATATATATATATTATATATATAAATTTTAACGGGGGTCATTTTCGGTGTCTACTAGGTAGGATCGATAAAGATTTGAAGAAATTTTTCAAAAATTCCGTCATGAGTCCAACCTCAATAGCTACTTTCCTTCGGAGGAAAGCGCTAAAAAATCGCAGGCACTGCGTAGTAGTAGCGGGTATAATTTAGAATAGTAACAGTTATTATTTTGGCCAACGGCCCAGCCACATTGAATACAAAAGGGGACTTTCGGATAACGTCATCGCATTGACGTTATAGACGGACTAAAATATTACCTCAATACAACAATATTTCTTTACATCAACATCTTTCTATCCTCTCCCAGAGTATTTAAATCATTCAGGTGACATATTTAGTAACTCTTTCACAAGCGAAAGATGAACATGCTCTATCTGTGGAAAAAAGGAGACACATCCGAAAATTGCTCTTATGAATTTTTCTCACAATTACGATGAATACGAATCTTTGTACTTGCATCCTCTTGCCCAATCTACAGTATTTGCAAAGATTCTCGCTACTTACAAAGGCCATAACCATCCAGAACAGGAATAATTGTCCGGCCAAGCTGCTTCGATACAGCCCTCCCAGGAACCATACCTTGGCATTAGGAACATCAAACTTCCCCAGAATTTTCAAAGTAGTTTGAAGATAATCCCACGAGGAACCCTAAAACTATTTCAGAATGTTTAGATCAGAATAAGATAGATACAAATCTTTAGTGCTTGCTCGGGATTTGAACTCAGGTCCTCCAACATATTATTCTAGTGAGCTAATATATAAAGCGAGCGTTGTGTCTAGTCGCCCTTTATATATAAATAAATTTAAAAAAAACTCAGGCCGCAACAGGCCACGAGGGCCCTGAGGGGCAGATACTGTAGAGGTATATGATTCATGACCATACGGACACTAGGGAGATAGTGTGGTCAGTAGTATGCTCCGGCCGTCTGGTTTTATCCTTGTTGCTTTGACAGCTAGAGTCATTAGCACCAAGATACCCAGGGAAGGTCAGGGAGGCCGAATTCAACCCATGAACGAAGACACTATAAGAAAAAATCTTAAGTGCTTGCTCGGGATTTGAACTCAGGTCCTCCAGCATATGAGCCCAGTGCTCTACCAGTGAGTTAACCTCCCCCCCCCCCCCATATATAAATAAAGGTGTATATATATATATATATATATATATATATATATATATATAGAGAGAGAGAGAGAGAGAGAGAGAGAGAGAGAGAGAGAGAGAGGGTAAAGATAGAGCTGTGTGTTAGTTGAAGGGTCATGGTTTCGATTCCCACTATTGGGTGGAGGCTTTTCTTTAGAAAAAAGAAAAATCATTAGCCCTATCCAGGCTAGAAACGAGTGGTAACCTGTAGATAACTCGTCCTAAAATTCTTAGTTAATAAAAATGGAAGTAAAAATTTAAATAAATAAAATGGACTGCATAACTTTAATTAATTGTGTTTTCTCTCTTATTGAGCTAATTGGACTGATTCAGCTCCCATATTGTATTTATCAGATCACTCGTGTGTTCAGGTCAAGCATTGAACCAACGTGAGGCAGAGTAATCACTTAGGATGCTGGTGGTTTGCTTTATGGTGGGTAGATCCGTATAGGACATAGCTTTTGCGAGAAGCAAGCATAAATACACCTCGGAGAAATGGGAACTGTGTGAAAAATAAACGGTTCAATTAAGACAAAGATTCTGATCACAAAGGAACGGTTCTTCTCTTTGACAAGAGAACTGGTCGTTTTTTTATTCTTTGTCAAAAACTCATTAATTAATAATTGTGCAATTAGTAGCTGGCAGCTGATCGGACGGGCCTTTCATTGCATCGGTCGAATTGGACATCACAGCCCTATAGAAATAGGTAATAATACGGGGTATTGCTTTGATGTGGTCCTTGAATAGATACGCATATGCAACTTAGTACAGGGTTGTGGCATTCAGTACAGCAGGTACATTCAGTCATGGCGAACGTTTTCCTTGCCATCTGCCATGTTCACATCCATATGGGCATCCTCGGATTATAGAACATTGGAACATGGTCATCACGATTGGACGAGGATTAATTGCAAATTCGCATAAATCTATTGTATATTACTGGTCCAGAATTAACAATGGGTAAACTACTAAGGCTGCACCTACATTGGACCCGTATTTCGCTCGATCCGATCCAATCCGATTTCGTTTGACCGACAACGGCCAACAGCGGCCGACGTGAGTTCCTACATTGGATCCAACCCGATTCTATCCGATTTCTCAGTAAGGACCTCGTAGTGAAGTTACCATCTAATAAGCATAGAATCCTTCATTTAGAAGGTTATAAAAATGTTATGGTTCCACGTAATTTTATAAACAAGGGAAACAAAAACAAATATTTGAATTGACAAAGTTGTTCTAAATTTGATTAGCTTTCTTAAAAAAAAAAAAAAAAAAAAAAAAAAAAAAAAAAAAAAAAAAAAAAAAAAAAAAAAAAAAAAAAAAAAAATTCATTGAACTTGGTTAAGATGTAGAGGCACAATTCTGCCAACGTCGTTTGGCATCATTTTGCTTCGTCGCTTCGAAATCGGTCGAGAAACAAACAAGTTTGAACGGCCGAAAATCGGTGACCATCGGATCGGATCGGGTCGTGTCGGGTTAATGTAGACACTTCAATGGATATGCATGTGTTTGCTTTTCTTCCGACAGTCGGTGGCTATCGGATCGGATCGAGCCCAATGTAGGTGCCCCCAAAGACAGGGAACCCGGTTTCAATAACTCGTTTTATACGAAATGGTCTTTAGAGCAGCCGACAGGAGTAATATGTGTATCTGAATTTCCTTAAAACATTCTTTTCATTTCAAGTAAACCTGAGGAACTGATAAAAAATGCCCTAAGTCACAGCGAGAAAAAAAGTCTATTCTTAGACCGTGTTAAACATTTCACTGCTAATTTCGCATTGGTGTGGTCTGACAAAGACGTCTTCCCCACGCTGCTCCCTTAGCCACAGAATTTGTTACATAAGTAGCAATATAGTAACAGTTATTAGGAATTCCGTTCCCGACTAACAGTTACTAGAAGGGAGGTAAAAATAACTCAACAAATACAGGGGTTGTAAAATTAAAGTAATTTATTATTCATGAGCAAGCAAGACGAAATAAATGTAACTTCATGCATGATATTATCCTAAATAAAATACACTGAGTTGGTTTTGGCTTATAAAATAATTTATTTAAGTTTTAATGACCTATTTTATTATAAATGGCATAGGCTGATCTGGAGGCCGTGAGTCAAGCCCTCCATCCCCAAAGGGTCCGATTCCCACAAGGAGGAGAAATGGGTGGTTACCTGTAGGTAATCCCCCACAAAAATCTGTGTTATGTATAAGTGGACGTTAAAATTTAAATTAATAATTCAACGTTCCCGTTGATCACTGAAGTCAGGCAGCGTCGGGGACGGACGGAACCTGAATGGGTGACTGTCGTCAGCGTGCTGTTAGCATTATAAAAGGGTTGCAACCTGTAGATAACCCGGCGGAAATAGCCCAATTGTTGAAACGCTCTTAAAAAAAATAACCACCCTATCATAGACAGCTGATTCCTCATGTTGTTCGAACCCACATCCATATCCAAATTTACGTCCCCTTATACATATAACATTTTTTTGGGAAGGGTTATCTACAGATCATCACCCAATTCTAGCCAGGATACGAGTCATGCCTTTTATTAGTTAGGATGAAATAAATAGTTTCTTAGTTATATGTAATGGACGTAATGGAAATAATAAATAGTTTAATTAGGGAATGGACATCGATCTACAAACAGCTAGTTGCCCGTAGCAACTCTCTGTATCTGGGCAACGGAGAGGTTACTCCAAGAAGTGGGTTATACAGTCCAATGTTAACAGTGCGTAGTGGTTCTCAGTACAGCAGTACTGATTCAGTGGTATATTAGAGTTGTTATATTATTATTATATTGTTAAATAGTAGTATAACAACTAAGTTGCAATTTGTATATGCAGTTTTCAATGGTGTGAAATTGGTTACATCATCTGATGTGGCAGATTTTTGAACAATATAATCCTTAAGATTGCTCCCGGAAGCCTTAAATTTGAGAAAATGTGAGCAATAACCTAATAAATCTTTTTAAACACAACAGTTGTTATGGTAATACAAAAATATAATATTCTTTAAAGACATGAGTGACTTTTTCCATCCAGACTGGAAGGACTTGGAAAAGAAGGAAGATGATAGAGAAAGGATATTGTACGATGATGTGGTTTGCATGGAGTTTAACCAAGGTGATATCGTTGGGGTAAGATTTAAACCGAATTCCATAGTCAACATTCCAATTCACAAAATAGTCAATAAATTCCACTTGACTTACCTTAGTGCTCCCAATAACAATTTGACTAAAATAAACGAAGAGATTTTCAACGCTTTCCCCTATTTGAACTGGTTGGATTTGAGGAATAATAAGATAACTCAGTTCCCTAAGGTTGTCGGCCATAGGTGTTTGGGGACTATTCTCCTCGGCGGGAACAAGATAGAGAAGCTTCCTGTGGAATTGGGTTCGTATCCTGAACTACATTGTCTACAGGTGGCTGGAAATCCCCTCGAGTTTCCTGAAGCTGCGAGTCTGGAACGGCAAGGAATCAATTTGGTGACCTATCTCAAGCTGTGTTGGAAGAGCAGGAGCGAGAAGCCTACAGCGAAACAGAAGGCGAAGAAAGCGCAGCTGGTCACAAGGGACGAAAGCCTGTTCAAAGTGAAACATCTGGGAAACGTCGCGAACGTCGTGGCGGAAAAGATGAAATCACAGGATCCGGTCGATCAGTTGTTGGCTAGCCATGTGACGAAGAAAATGAGAGACATAGACGTCAACGTGCAGAAGAGCAAGGACGCAGAACTCCTGGAAGAGTGGCGTAAGAAATACACTCCGAAGAAAGTAGGAACAAAGGAAACGGCGAGAGATCCACCGTACGATATAGATCCAGAACTCATGACGGTCGGGGATCATGCGGAAAGTAAACCGCAGAAGAAGAAGAAGACACCGAAGAAGAAACTACTTAAGACGAACGAAGACCTTGGGAAGCTCAGCGAAGAATTGGAGTCAATACGAGCTCCAAGACCTGTCATTGATGATCCGGCAGTGGAAAAATCAATGAGGATGAATGATATACGAAAAATGCAGGCTATCATGAAGAAAATCAGAGAAACTGACATAGTGAATCCATGATGTATTTCTTCGATGGACATATTATACTCATGTACAAAATTTAATACACTTGAAATAAAAATTCAACAGAAACTAAATTAATTAATTTGATTTCAATTCCATAATTTACTACATAATAATTTAAACTATTTAAAATTCAATTTTTACATACACGTATACATAACAAAGCTTTTTGGGACTTTTGTTAATGCATGAACGAAGTTGTCTGGGAGCCTGGGGTTGACAAAAAAAACAACAAAGCTAATGTTTGCTCATATGTAAAATTATTATTTAAATTTTAACGCCCATTATTATTAACTAAGAATTTTAAGAGGTGTTATCTACAGGTTACGACCCTTTTCTAGCCGGGATAGCGCTGATGTTTTTTTTTCTAAAGAAAAGCCACCCCCCATAGTGGGAATCGAACCTAACCCACGACCCTTAAGTGCTCACGCCTTAGCACTCACGACCACCGAAGTCGATTAAGAAGAAATACCTACTAGTCCGAGAGCCAGTAACCGCACTTTTCATGAAGTGTTTTATGCATCTTGAAATTTCGCTATAATGTACATCTTGGATATATAAGAAGGTATATATGTGTTTCCTGGACATACCTTGGAACACCAGGTACTGCGCATAGGGGAAAGGTACAAAAAAATATTTCCCAAAAATAGTTTTATTCAGAAGCCAACTATCTTTAATGTAAAATTAAGACAATTTTACAATGAATAATAAATACGGCAGATTGTTTTTATTTTAATATTAAATGAGAATTTTATTCGCGCTGCCATTAAAGCCGGAACAGCTGTACAAGATCATGTGAGCAAGAACCAATGAGAGCACAGAAAACAACCACCACTGCGCGGTCGTCTCATGCATTCTTATGGTTACGCGCAGCGTATTGCAGTCTATCATAGGCAACATTTATTTTCATATTTCCTGATAATTAAACCCCACAAAAGTGCCTGTCCTTTTGCAATTATTTTCAAATATGTTTATTGAAGACGCTGTTTAAAACGCAGCGTGAATAAAGCACTTAATTTAATATTAAAAATAAAAACTAGGTACTTTGTTTTGTTTGTAGGTACTTTTTCTTCTCCAGGTCCAGATGGCGTCTTGGTAAGGACATTAAAGGCAGTCGACGTATCCCATATTATAAGAGACATTATAGAGATATTATTGAAAACATCATATGTACCCGAATCATTACGGCAAGGACGTACTGTGCTAATATATAAAGGTAAAGGATTAGCAAGTGACGTATCCTCTTGGAGACCAGTTACAGTCTACTCCGTACTCCGCCGTATAATAGAGAAGGTGCTGGATCAGGAGCTCAGGCAACAAATTTCCTTCCACTCTTGTCAAAGAGGGTTTATAAGAGGATTGCCAGGTGCTCACGTCAATGCACGCATCATCGACGGAGTATTGAAAACCTGCAACAGAAGACGTGATGACTGTGTAGTTGCATTTCTAGATGTTTCCGCAGCATTTGACAACGTAGGCCATACCCATATAATAAAAACCTTGGAAGACAAAGGAGTATCAACTGATCTTAGAAATATCATTGCTTCTTTTCTGTCAAATAACAAAATTCAAATCCAAGTGGGGATAAACAAAACTAACTTCATTGATGTGAAACGAGGAGTTCCCCAAGGAGGCCCTTTATCGCCAACACTCTTTATCACGGCCATCGATCACCTATACAGGGAAATTTGTGACCACACATTTGCTAACCGCTATGGGTATGAAGTAAATAAAAACCTGGATAGAGTGATCCTTACTGGATTCGCTGACGATCAGGCAGTAACAGCGTCTAGTAAACAACATGCAGAAAGAGTGGTTAACGTAATTGTTCGTACCTTTAAAGAAATACGATTGATTATAAATCCCACAAAAAGTATGGCAATAGTTGTTGAGAAAGGGGTTCTTTCTAAGGACGAACTATCGCTCGAAAATGGCGAAAATATCAAGTCAATTAGCGAAAACGATCAAATAAAATACCTTGGATGTCCGTTCACATCAGAACTTACATTTAAAGATGACTCAGTTCGTAAATTGGCAGAAAATTTAGAATTACTGACATCATCAAATTTGTTGAAGCCGGACCAAAAATTAAACGTCATAAACCAATACATATTCCCTTCTCTCGTCTATCCTTTTCAAACCATTCCCCTAATTAAACTGCCTCAGACCTTGCTGGAAGGCGTGGACGTAATAATCCGAAGAAGTGTGAAGGCAATAATCGGCCTGCCTGCAAATTCTTGCAACAGTATGTTTTACGCACCTCGTCGGTATAGAGGGCTTGGGTTGCTTAAATGCCTGTGGGAAGTGCCTCTCCAGCACTGGTCTATTTCTCGTAAATTAGATGGTGTTTGTGACCAATTTTTTCAATCCTTTTTCGACTATAACCACGAAATGCTTGATTGTGCCAAAAGACTGGGTATTCCAGAAGAAGAGGCCACTAACAATCAAAACATCAAGCAGTTAAGGCAAAATTTGAGGGAACAGTCTTTCACTGATTGGACCAACTCCAAGTGGCAGGAGATTGGAGTCCGACACTTCAAGGATTGTCCAAAGACAAACAAGTTTATATACGACAAGGAAATATTGTCTGGATCCGAATGGATTAATGCCTTGAAGCTGAATATGAACTATGCGCCGCTTCGAGCAGTTCCTGGCATAAGTAGTGAAGCAAGAGATGTCGCAGGTGTGGCAAAGAGAAGGAAACGCCAGCACATGTGCTGGGAAGTTGCGACCATAACATGCTCTTGGTTACACGTCGCCATAATAATGTGAAGCATTCTCTCATGGCACTCTTGAAAGAACAAGGTTACGAGTGCTTCGAAGAAGTATTCAGCATCGATGAAGAAGGCTCCACAAGGTTCGCTGACATCGTTGCCTTCAAGCGGAATGCCAAAACGGCTCTAATATTAGACCCGACTATCCGATATGAAGGCAACGATGATAAACAAGCCGAAAAAATACACCTCGAAAAGCAAGCGATCTACGACAAGTGCGTGACCTACTATAAGGAAAAATTCCAAGAGAGTTTTGGACTCAAAGAATACCGAGTGCAGGGATTATGGTTCGGTTCCAGAGGCACCATCCCGAAGGAGACGGCAGCTTGTCTCAAAGAAACAGGAATCAGCGAGGAACAATTAGGAATCATAGCTGAATCTATTCTCGTTGATTCCCTGGCAATAATTCAAAACCATATATATGGCTGAAGCCTTTTAAGTTATTTATTAGATGTATTAATTTTTTTTTTTTATTAATTTTACCATATATTTTTTTTTATTTACCATAATTAGGAGGAGTTTTTCATTTTTCTTTTACATTTTGTTTACAATCAATTTTATCATTATTTCCGTAGTTTTATTAATTTGTTTTTTAATTTTACTTTTTTTGAGATATTTTTATAATTATTGCAGATTGTTGATTAGTAAGTTGTGTTCTGAGCAACCCAATATAATTGGGCAACTAAACTTTGTTTTATTTTGTTAAATAGAGTTTTTCTCTCTCTTTAAATTTACATTTTAACCCCCTTAAAAGTGCCTGCCTTATTTATTATTAATTTTAAAATTGCCTTAATTTGTAATTTTTTTCATTAATAATAGTTGGCTTCTGAATAAAAAACTATTTTTGGGCAATATTGTTTTGCACCTTTCCCCTATGCGCAGTACCTGGTGTTCCAAGGTATGACCAGGAAACACATACTTACCTTCTTATCTACCCAAGAGGTACACTATAGCAAAAGTTCAGGGTGAATAAAACACTTCATGAAAAGTGCGTTGCTGGCTCTCCGATTACAGAGCTTCCATGGTTTTGAGTGTCGCTGAATTCGAATCCGAGGTCTGTTTCACCCCATCAGCAGAAAATCGAGGTCATTTTATTTGTCTATTTTGCAAAAATGAATTTTTGACTGCAGATTCATTTTTTGCAAAATAGACATAGTTGTCCTTGAAATGACCTTGATTTTGCTCCGATGGGGTGAAACAGACCTTGGGTTCGAATTCAGCGACACTCAAAACCAGGGAAGCCCTAGTTATTTCTTCTCAAACGACTTCATTCGAAATTTGGCATTCAAATGCCCTTAAACCTGACGTGCTGGAGTGAAACGGACTCCGGATTCGACAACGTGTCGAAATACATAACAATATATGTACGGTGTCTTTGGATAAGACGACTTTTTTTATTTCGTGTGCCTATGTAATGAATGGTCGTTAAAATTTAAACAAATAAATAATTGTTTAATTGGGAGTAAACAAGTAAGAAACAGACACAAAATTGTCTATGTTTCTGTGTCTCCTTGCTGACTACTGCACCCCCGACGCGAAGCTGCAGCCCTCACAGGAAGAGCAAAGGCCAATAGGAGATGTTTATTTGTGTTAGCCCAGAGAAGGATTAGTTATTCATTGAGTCTGTCTGTCTGTAGGTATGTTTGTTGAGAGATCAAAGCTCGAAACCGCTCGGAAGGAATGGGGAGACCCCTGGGACAACAGCTGGAAACAAGCACTACATTGGGTTCGATCCAATATACCAATGCAAGACAACAATCCAGCTCCTTCCGGAAATTGCTTTTGTGTCTCTTTGATTATATCTTGCATTTTAGCAATTTTTCATATGTAGGCAGAACGTCTTCGAATAAAATTCTAAATTAATATAATAGTAAATTTATTAAAGTAGGTCTAAATGTTTGTAAGCACGTGGGAAAACTGACATAGAGGTATAGTAATAAAATAATTGACAGTTTCACAAGAATAAAAGATAAAATAACCGAAAAAGAGACCAAATATAATAATATATGAAGCAATGACTTTCAAAATGTTATTATTAAATTTTAACGTCCATTTTTTATTAACTATGAATTTTTAGGACGGGTTTGCTGATAGGGCCAGGATAGGGCTGATGCCTTTTCTTTTTTTCTAAAGAAAAGCCACCACCCCTAGTAAGAATCGAACCCACGACCCTTTGGCACGGAGTGTTAAGTGCTCACGCCTTAACGCTCACGGCCACAGGGCCTCCAAAATGGGTTAAACCCACTTTTTCGTCAAAATTATGTGTTTTATAAAAAATGTTTTGTTTTTTTCCTTCTATCGCCTGGTAAAATAATTTTCAATCAAAGCGGTCTAAATCTCATTAAAATCAAAGGTAGAAAAGTGATTTCCTTTCAAAAGAGGATAAAGGTATAAAGACCATGTTCCCCTATTCAACGTGTACATGTAATTATTCATTTTAGTAAGAATTACTATTTTTTCCAAGGCTGGATTATTAAAATAAATCACTCCAACAGTAGCACAATTAAAATGTTTTATGTTGGTTTTATGTATAATTACCTATTATTTAATAATGTAGTATAAACCTATTAAAAAGAGGTTATAAATTATTATTTTTATTAGTTCTACGGCTTATGCACCCCAAGCCAAGGGTCGTGGTTCAATTCTCACTAGGGGTGATGGCTTTTCTCAAGAAATAGAAAAGGCATCAACCCTATCCTGGCTAGAAAAGGGTGGTAATCTATTGATAACCCGTCCAAAAATTCTGAATTAATTGTAAATAGACGTTAACATTTAAATAACTTATTACTACTTTTTAAATCAACCTTGTCAGTTCTACAACCATCCCAGAACACGCTCAGCCTTGGCGCGGGACTAGGAGAGGGAGGAGTGGCAACCCTGCATGGCCGTCATTGGCAGCTTCCACTACAGCCAAGTGACTAGTTATATCCCTTACCTTATACACGCATTCAGATAGTAATACATTACAGTTGCATTATAGTGTATATATGTATATCGGCAACCTTCAGTTAGTATCTCTCGTATGTCTTGATCCGTGATAAGTTATTTGCAATCCGTCCATTTGTGTTTATTTTTCAGTCTAACGTGAGGAATTCTCCAGAGTGGTTTATGTGCCGCCGTATTCTGAGCCTGGCAACTTCGACTTCCCCCCTTCTTGTGTATCATTTTTTTTATAGTTCAGGCAATAATGCACTCTTTTGTTTCAATGTATTGTTTGCGGTGTGCGTCCATGCCTTTTACCATACATTTATAATGTGTGTTTTATTGTGCCGATAGATGTCTTGTAAAGTCATTCTTCCTTCATCTTTTAGCTAGAATTTATTATTTTTTGACCGCTTCATTTACTTGCTTTCTTCATTTTGAGCTTTCCATCTTAACCGAAAAGCTCTTAATGACAAGAACACGAATGTAATATTGCTTTAGAGCATGATAGGATTTTGGATGACCCATCGCTCTTTCAGGTCAATATTATAGAGTAAAAAGTACATTCTTGGTAATACGACAAGCTGCTGAATAAAATATCATCTCCTTCATTATTTAAATGGATATATTTAAAGCTTTGGTTTTTCAAACTAGACATATAAAAAGCTAAAACATCAACTATACACGTTTTCTCTTAAACAATAACATTTCACTCTACGTTTACCATATGCTTAATGGAAATTTCCGTATACTAATCCGGTTTTTTTTTGTTTTTTTTTTTTTTATACGGCGCACCGACATCTGGGTCATTAGCGCCAACTCCATGTTTGCCGAATTATTCATATATCATTAACCACAAGTTCCCCGACTTACCGAAGGAATACGCTACCCAAGAATTGTTGAATAATTACTGTCAGAAATCTCAGGATATGTCTACCTGTAGACTTCTTGAGTGATTGGACAACCTTTAGGACGGCGTTACAACCCCCGATGCTAATAGTTTGGTTTTGAGACGTGGTTTAAGGGGCCTATATAAGGCATACTAACTCGCGAGTAACTAGATCGGACATAGCCACGGTGGTTGGAGTTAAGGCGACACTATCTCAAGACGAATTGTCGGTATGGCTGAGGGTACCCACTCACGAGCAGGAACTAGTGGTCTCATCGGAATTCACTCTCCGTTCTCTAAGGCCTTTATACAGGCGAGCTGACTGACCGCAGGACTCCGTGATCCACTAAGGGAGGATTCACTGCTTTAGTCGACACCTAATATCACCCATCCTGCGCATGTGTTGCATGTTAATCAGGCCAGATTCATGAGTCCGTTTCTCCAAAGGCTGTAGAAACAGCGAATATCTTGGTAAATCTTTTATCAACTTTTATCAAGCTTCCTACGTTTATAATATTTACACTTATTATAAAAAATGTCGAGAAGAGACCGAAAAAGTATCGTTGTGTATAAATGTGCTTTATTGCATCTCTTGAGAGCGTAACAACATGATAATGCACAGTTCAAGTGAAACAAAAATGGATTACCGGTTACAAATCTGGAAAAAAAAAAAAAAAAAAAAAAAAAAAAAAAAAAAAAAAACTGTAAACTAAC
Source organism: Gonocerus acuteangulatus (assembly GCA_946811695.1). NCBI lineage: Eukaryota > Metazoa > Arthropoda > Insecta > Hemiptera > Coreidae > Gonocerus > Gonocerus acuteangulatus. Next base: position 31,887,044 of record OX328128.1, read on the forward strand.
AAGGTTAGAATTTGTCGAAAGAAACTGATATATGAGGAACGCAAAAATAATTGGATACTACCTTCAGGATAGCCAAGGAAATCTTACATGAGTTTACAAGGATACATATTACATGAAATCATCTTAATCCAATATAATTTGAACACCAGGGGCATGCTTTACGCTTGTCAACAATAACCTAACAAAAGAACCAAAAACGACAGGCTTCTACCAGCTACACAGCTGGATCTTACGTCACCATGTATCTGGTCAGAATGACTTTTAAGATCATACTTCATTAAGCCAAGTCTTCTTAAGAAAATATAGGAAACTTCTAAAACTGCTCATCTCTGTTAGATTTTTTTTTTCTAATGCCTACTTCCTTAACTCCAAATGAAACCACAATTTAAAAATCATAGATTTTTATTGGATTTTCGTGTATTTAATTTATTAAATATCTTAATAACGGTTGGGGAGTCAAGTTAAATGAAAGGCGAACATTCGAAAACTTACTGATTTCTCAATAAAAATCTTTGTGTAGTAAAAATATGTACTTATGTGAGTTATTTTTGATGGTATTTAACCATAATTAAAATTAATTATTGTAAGGCTTCATTATTATTAAGTTTAATTATTGTTAGAATTACAATCAATTGTGAGAGGCATTCATACGAATCGCGAGTATGTGATTTAGGTACCACTGGTCCTCGTTCTTAGGCAGGAGAGCCTGGTCCGCCATTCTTATTCCTATAGCCGGCCCATGCGCAAGCAACTCTTGTTATGAGTGTGTATGCCAGTGGCTTTTAATGGTTTATTTTCCGCTTCCCTTGGCGTTATAAGTTGTTCTTGGCATTATTATTCCTATACCCGGTCCAGGGTTTTTATATTAAATGGACCTTTCTGGACGCCTACCTACCCGGCGAATGGTGAGATACTTCCATAATTCCCTCAATTCTCTTCCTAAACCCTGTTTCCATTCTTCTCACCTTTCAATGACGTATATCTGGAGGTGGATGCCCTGAAGGTAAGGCTAATTATTATTATTTTTACAATATGTTTGGGTTCTACCCATATTTCATCATATTTTGTCCTTTGCTTCTATCCGAGCTCACCAGAGCAACCACATTTTTTTTTTTCTTCCCTAATAATATCCCACAACTTAAAAATTCGAAAATGTTGATTTCGTTCCTCCGAACGGTTCTTTGTGTCTATTTTCCTCGGTTTCTAATTTTTGTAATTGGTTTTGGAAGATGCCGAGAGAATAATTACTGCTAATGTATGTTTTTGTGTGCATAATGACACCTAGAATATTACTTTTCTTCAAGATGTCATTTTATTGGGCGTATTCTTTTTAAATGATGTTAGTTATAAGAATTTCATTGCGAGTGGGATTTCATAAGTAATGAAGCAACCATCTTTGCTTACTTACATACTAAAATTTAGCCGAAATAAATTTAGAATGCGTTCAACCGAAGTCGGGTTAAGCCGAAAGAAAATTGACGGACATTAAACCCCCTTCCACCGGGGTTATAAAGTAGGTAAAAAGGGGAGTAAAACGAACCCCCCCCCCAACCCCCGTCGGGAATTGAATAGTCTCAATGGTGGCTAGGGGGTTTTGTGAGAAGAGCTTTGTGTATAAAAATAAAAGGCCGAAGGAGCAAGAGAAGGCTTTAGGACGGAGCCTTCTTATGAAATATAGAAATCGACTGGTAGCTCTCCTCCCTCCACATTAGTCCTAATCCAGGAATAATTTGACGAGAAGTCCTTAAGCTCTCTCTGATGGACTCCTTACACTCAATTTAGTAAGGGATTTATACAATTTCGTTTTGATTACTGGAGGATCTTCCTGGCTTTCATTTCCCGCAACTCTCTTCTGGTCAGGGATCCATCCCATTCACCCTCCTCCAGACTTTTAAATGCTTTTATCTTCCTCTTTGAAGGATGTAACTTCGCATATACTTTCATATGTGTGTGTATATATATATATATATATATATATATACATTATATTATATTGAGAGATTTATATAATTTTATATTGATTACTGAAGGATATTTCAGGCTTTCATCCACCCAAACCTTTTTCTCGTCAGGGACCCAATAATTTCACCGTCCGAGACATTAAATTTCCTCTTCGTCATTTAAGAGGCAAATCATATATATATATATATATATATTGCGAAGAGAAGCAGATATTGAGGTTAATCGTAAGTGAGTAACAGAATTTTTAAAATATTTCTTCGAATCTTTATAGATTCTAACCTTTAAAGTTCTACATTTAAAATAAAGGATATATGCAATTTCGGTTTTGATTACTGAAGGGTCTTCCCCGCTTTCATCCCGCTCATCTCTCGTCTGGTGGGGTATCGGTGAATCAGAAACCCCACCCGAAGAGAAAATTTTTAAATTCTTTTCTCTTCATCTTTAAAATATAACAAAAAAAAAATCAGTCCCGTAAAAGGACACGAGAGTCCTGAGGGGCAGATACTATAGAGATATCTGATTCTTGATCTTACGACACACTGGGCATTAAGTTTGGTCAGTACTGCCGCCTGATTTTCCCCTTTGCAGGTACCCACTAACAAATTAATTAAAGGAACCCTGAATCCAACCCATGAAAGAAGACACTAGAAGATAAAAATCTTTTGTTCTTGCTCGGGATATGAACTCAGGTCTTCCAGCTTATAAGTCCAGTGCTCTACCACTGAGCTAACCTTGCTTAAGTTGCGTTTATATTTTTTAATTAATTTCTTTCTTGGTCATTACTTGTAGTTACTAATAACAACTAAATAGTAGTTAAGAGATATGAGCAGTTTCGACATTTGCTTCAATATAACGGAAAACGGTTGGTAAATCATGGTACGTTTAAACCATTCATTAAAACGTTAACTAAACTTCAAAGACCTCTTATGCAATGTTTTAATAGAGGGATCATATTTAGAGAGATTGGTGCATAATGTTTAAAAGTGTCCTGTATACCTACGTTTTTAAGCGGTTGGTAAATCATGGTACGTTTAAACCATTCATTAAAACGTTAACTAAACTTCAAAGAACTCTTATGTAATGTTTTAATAGAGGGATCATATTTAGAGAGATTGGTGCATAATGTTTAAAAGTGTCCTGTATACCTACGTTTTTAAGCGGTTGGTAAATCATGGTACGTTTAAACCATTCATTAAAACGTTAACTAAACTTCAAAGACCTCTTATGCAATGTTTTAATAGAGGGATCATATTTAGAGAGATTGGTGCATAATGTTTAAAAGTGTCCTGTATACCTACGTTTTTAAGCGGTTGTCGATTTTGTTTTTAGTTTCCATTTGCAGTAAAATGTTGTTTTTCTTACTTAGTAAAACACGATAAGTAAATGAGTAGACAGGTTTTATGCGTTGCATAAAAAAGGGTCTTACCGTGCATGTGGCACCTAAACTCTATCTTTTCTTTGAGATGTAATTAACAACGTTACTTGTTAAACGTACGTTGTTAACGGGATAACAACGTTGTGGTTCAAAGGCCATAACCACATTGAATACACCGGTTCCCGTTGATCACCCAAGTTAAGCAACGTCTGGCGTGGCCTGTACCTGAATGGGTGACCAACCACGTGCTGATGGCATTATAAAAAGGTGGCAACCTGTAGATAATCTGTAATAAACAAAGTTGTCGATGACTAAGATGACTGCGTTCCTGCAAGTTGGGGGCTGTTTTCTTACATGCCAACCGTAATCCAGTTTTTTTTTTCATATTTTCAAACGTAACAAACCCCATTCTCAGCGAATTCCGGATGTCAGGAGAATCCAATAGATGTACATACATATATTTCTGTATACGAGACTGGAAGTCACGTCACATCTACGTGATCTGGTCACCTCCTTCTCCCATCTACCACCTCCTGTCCCCAATATTCCATTTCTACCTCCGATATCCATCACTTTCGGGCTTCAATCAATCAGCGATTCAGCTTTAAAAACAACTAATTACTCCAAATATACTTAATAATCACACTATATTTTCATATTCGTAATACCAATTGCTTTTAATGAAACGCAAATAGATTTTCATTAAATGTATTACTGGATGTATAATTAGATTCATAATTAGGATATAGTGCATAATAAACCTAAATTTGCAAATGAAGAGACATTCACTTAATTTAATATCTTATATTGAATTTTACATTAATGGTGAATGTCGGAAAATTGAAAATTATTGAAATACTACTATTATAAAATAAATAATTTATAATACTTAAATATAATGGTATTAAAAAGATATATATATATATATATATATATATATATATATATAATATATATATATATATATATATTTATAAATATATATATATATATATAAATATATATATATATATATATATATATATATATATATAATATATATATATATATATATATATATATATATATATATATATATTTATAAATATATATATATAAATATATATATATATTATATATATATATATATATAAATATTTATATGGCAAAACAACGTTTGCCGGGACTGCTAATGTATATATATATATATATGTGTGTGTGTGTGTGTGTGTGTGTGTGTGTGTTACCGGCAAAGTATATAATCAGGCATTCTATAAGAATGCCTAAATCCAGCCGGCAATGTATGAAATAAACCTTATTTCATACTTTGCCTAGGCATTCTATAGAATACCTACTATGCATTAGGCAGTATGAAAGACAGGATTTGTAGCTTGTAGGAGTAACTACCGGCGGTGCGATTGCGGATTTATATCCATGAACATCGCGTCTGATGATGTCTAGGAGAATTAGAAGAATGCCTAGGACGACTTTTGGGCATACGTGCTCGCTACGCTCGCTCAAGAAGATATCAAAACCCTAGTTAATCCAACTTGCAGAAATTAATAGAATTCTATTAAATTCTGCGAGTTGGATTGACTAGGGTTTTGATATCTTCTTGAGTGAGCGTAGCGAGCGGAAACGCATAGCACGTATGCCCAAAAGCGACAGCTTACGACAGGTCAGCTACGAAAGGTGAGTCTAAATTTCAATTATACTTCTTCATTAAGGATTATTGCGCATGCGCATGTTTACAAATACGCTGTTTACGTCGTCATAACAGTGAATTTTAGTGCTTAATAACTTCTTTCCTAGTTGAGAGCAACTTTTTTTTTTAACGGATTCGTGTTTAGTGCATCAAAATACGTTATAGTGCAAACTTTGAAGAAAATCGGTGCTGAGGACGCTTTATTTTAGTGATTTTCATTGATTCTGAACACTCAAATTCTACCTTATGTAATTTCTTTCAAGTATCTGTGTAAAGTGTATGTAATATACTCAAAACCTTTTTAATTTTATACAATGCCAAATAAGCAACAGGCATTCTATAGAATACCTAGGCATTCTATAGAATGCCTAGGCAATGTGTTTAATATGATGTAGAAACTAATACATTCTACACTTTGCCTAAGCCACTCAGGCATTCTACAGAATACCTAGGCATTCTATATAATACCTAGGCATTCTATGTAATACCTAGGCATTATATAGAATGCCTAGGCAATGTGTGTAATACGATGTACATTCTACACTTTGCCTAAACCACTCAGGCATTCTACTCGTATAGAATACCTAGGCATTCTATATAATACCTAGGCATTGTATAGAATCCCTAGGCAATGTATGTAATACAATGTAGAAACTAATACATTCTACACTTTGCCTAAACCACTCGGGCATTCTATAGAATGCCTGGATTATATACTTTGCCGGTAACATATACATTAGCAGACCCGGCAAACGTTGTTTTGCCATATAAATTATTTCTCTTAATTATTTTGATAGTCAAATAAAAAATAACTAACTTGTTGTAAGTTTGTAGGGATGTGGCCTTTGACTGAAAGAGGAATAGTGAGGTATGAACGATGACGGCCTATAAAAATAACAAAATACCAAACATCCATTTTTCAAATATATTTTTGTTGTGTATTTGTTTATTTCTACCTCTTAGTTAAATTATATCATGTGTTCTATAGTTCAGGGTTACATCATATGTTTTGATCAGTGAATAAATGTGAGTGTTGAAAGCAACTATATTTTAACATATCGTCCATACAAAAGCAAACTAACGAATATGAAAATCACCACTTTTCAGAGTAGAAAAGTATTTATTCATAACTTTTTTTTGGACAGTCAAATATTCGGCAGATTTGACCTTTTGATAGTGGAATACTTTCCCTTTCATAGAGTGAAGTAAGATTGAAGAATTTGCCGTAAATAAGTCCAGCAGAAATTATTAAAGATGGACAATGAAAGATACATTTTTTCATATTCGTTAGTTTGCATTTGTATCGACGATATATTTCATGGCGCAGGCGAGGTTTTAAGAACCAGTGGAAGATATCAAGAATGGAGTCTTTGATCCCTGTACCAGTATTCCTTGTCTGTGGCGAGAACCCAACGGGTGAGTGGGTGTCTTTTAACGAAAGATTTTTAACATATTCGGATGCTATTGGAGCACTTGAGATCTATAGTGAGAAAAGGTAATTGGCTATTTTTAAGCATTTACTGGGGGTACAAGGCCTTAGAATTTTGAATAGTTTTCCTGTGACGTATGAGATGGTAGCTGATGCTATCGAAGGCTTAGATGAGTATTTTTTGCTTCAAAGGAATCTGATTTATGAGCGTTATAAGTTCTTTGTATGTGTTCAGGAGGAGTCTGAAACATTTGGGGATTATTTGACCCGCCTGAGATTGGCCGCAAACTCGTGTGAGTATGGTGGGTTGTCTGAAGGGATGATACTGGCTAGGTTGGTGGCAGGATTGAGTGATAAAGAACTGAGAGAGACCTTGCTTCAAGACCGGGACTTGACTTTGAACAAAGCTTTGGAGAAGTGTAAGGTGATTCTGGAGTCTCGAGCTAGGACTAAGGAGATGGAGGGAGGCCAAGAGGTGCTGTATGTTAAGCCCGTACGGCAGGCATCTGGTCAGGGCCCTGCTGTCAACAAGGGTGGATCCCAGGTTAGGAATTGTGACTACTGTGGTTATAGTCATGAAAAGGGGAGGTGTCCAGCCTATGGTAAGACTTGTAGGAAATGTAATAGGAAAAATCACTTTGAGGGGCGTTGTAAAGAGGCGGTGGTGAGTCTGGTAGAGACAGACATGGAGAAATCTTTTGGGGAAAGATATTTGTTTGCAACAGAAGGCTGTTCAAAGGGGACTTCAGATTGGATGGTGAAAATTAAGATTAAAGATAGGTGGATGAATTTTAAAATTGATTCTGGTGCACAAGTTAATGTTATTCCATTTCAAACAGCACGGAAATGGCAAATTCCTATAATGAAATCTAATCAAAAACTTTCTACTTATGCTGGAAGATTTTTGAATGTAATAGGTCGATGTCGCCTAGACTGTTTTCTTAAAAATAGGAAGTACACTTTGAATTTTGAAATTGTGGATACCCCTTTGAGTGTTGCGCTGTTGGGATTGGCTTCTTCCATTGAGATGGGTCTTATCTGCAGAGTAGACGAGATTTCTTTGGACTCTATAAGGCAGGAATACGGGGACCTATTTGAGGGATTCGGTATGATGGTAGGTAAGTGCCACATCACCACGGACCCATCGGTGATGCCGACTGTTAGACCTCCTAGGAGGATCCCGTTTACAGTCATGGGCAAGGTTAAGAAGGAGCTGGATCGGATGGAAGGTTTTGGGGTTATAGAGAAGGTTGACAAGCCGACAGATAGGGTCAGCTCTTTGGTTATAGCCTACAAGCCTGATGATGTAAGGATCTGTCTGGACCCTAGGGATCTCAATAAGGCTATCAAAAGGAAACACTTTCAGCTACCGACCGTGGAGGAAATAGCAGGAAAGCTGAAAGGCGCAAAGTATTTTAGTACCCTTGACGCAATGTCCGGATTTTGGCAAATTGAATTGGATCAAGAGAGTTCTGATTTATGCATATTTAGCACTCCATGGGGCCGATATAAGTTTTTAAGGATGGCTTTTGGGCTTTCATGTGCCCCTGAACACTTCCATAGGGAATATAGGAAGATTTTTAAAGGTTTGGACGGGACAGACACCTTCATCGATGATTTGCTGGTTTTTGGAAGGACGAGGGAGGAGCATGATAAGAATTTGGAGCGGGTCCTGCAGCAAGCTAGGGAAACAGGTCTATCCTTATCATCCGAATCCCATCCATACAATCCTCCCAGGCGGCTCAAGAGACAGTGGCCTCGAGACAATTTAATCATCTGATCTTATCGTGACCATTAAAACATTTTCCAAGACATCTCTGGAAGTGCCAACAGTGGTTGTCTTCTTCCATATTTTGTATGTCTTTATTATTTATTTTTTCTTTTCTTTTATTTTACTTTTACCGTTTTTGTCATTGTACATAATATCTGCATTAACCGACTTGATTATTGTACTGCTAATAATTGTACAGATTTCAAATATAATAAATAAATAAAAAAAAAAAAAAAAAAAAAAAAAAAAAAAAAAAAAAAAAAAACTAATATATATAGAACTATATCAATATCTTATTGCAATGGAGTGTAGGATATTTTTGGTTAGTCCATCTTTAGCCAAAACAAACAAACTGGATGCTTTACCTATGCGAGAACATACCACGTATAATCATCTGTTTGAAAAACAAATCTAAGCGACAAACAGACATCGCTTGGCCTTCCTACTTATTGATGGAATTTCATCTTGAATGTTAAAGACAATTTTGCTAGCTGGAGTACGCTGTAGATGTTTTTACTATTTTTTCTGACTCATTTTTTTTTAGCATAAATATGCTTTAACGGTAACTAAACTGGAAAAAAACGTTAGAAAAAAGTGTCACAAAAAAGTATCCGCTGGGTTCGCGCATGCGCAGGGGCGTTCGCGCACGCGCAGTGGCCATGTACGAAAAAGAAGACAGTATTTGTTACACAATAAAGATGATGATTAAATTTAAAATAAAGATTTGTAAAGTGCGTTTTACTTATAAATAGACAGTATTTAGGGCGGGCTATTTATAAGATACCATCCTTTTATATCAGGTTTAGTATCGAAGTCTATCTTTATTAGTTAGAAAATCTTTCTTGACGACCAACCACAATACTTTCTAGACCATAGTTGAGGAATCCTTTCTTGACTGACCTAGAATCCTTTCTTGAGGTTGCCAAGAAATCTATTCTTGACTATACTTGAAAAATCTTTTCTTGAAAAGTCTTAAAGAGTACTTCGTGGTCATAACATAGAGGACTCCCTTCTTGAATAGATTTAAGGAACCTTTTTCTTTTGACGAATGAGTCCTTACTTTATCCTGTAATTGAGAGGAATCATATCATAACTTAACCTAGGGGAGTCCCCTCTTGGCTAGCCTTGAGAAATCCAGTATTGTAATCTGGAGGAGTCCATTCTTGACTAGTCTTGAGGATTCCTGTCTTCTAATCGAGAGGAGTCAAACCTCGAAATCTTAAGCAGACACATCTTAACGTAACCTTGACGAGTCCTTTCTTGACTAATCTTGAGAAGTCCTATCTAGTAATTTTGAGGAGTCATATCTTAACGTAACCTAGAGGAGTCCTTTCTCTGCTAGTCTTGAGAAATCCTATCTAGTAATTTTGAGGAGTCATATCTTAACGTAACCTAGAGGAGTCCTTTCTTGACTAGTCTTGAGGATCCTATACTGTACTCTTGAGGAGTCATATACTAACCTAACCCAGAGGAGTCCTTTCTTGACCAGTCTTTAGGATCCTATCCTGTAATCTTGAAGAGTCATATCTAGTAATCTTCAAGAGTCATGACACTTCTTCTATTAGTTTGTCAGAGTCCTTTAAAAGATTAATTTCGTTATGTAGGTCGATGTCATGGAAAAACGTTTGTGGTAATAAAATATATAGCTGGGGACTAAATAAAGATGAAAACAGCAATCCCCTGATAGTTTAAAATAGTGTTCAATATTTCTGTATCTGATGATACGTTTGATTTGAAGAGGAAGAAATAGTCTTATGAAAAGAAGCAACAGAAGGGACAGACATTAATATTTGATCGGTACAGAAGGGTTGGGGTTGGTAGCACTGACTCACCCCGATCGTAAAGTTGGCCCCCTGCTTCTAAGCAAGTCTATGCCCTTCCTGGTTTCTATCTCTCAACCTCTCCTTGCCTACTTGTGTTGGGATTTTTCCTTCTAGTAGTCTTTGGATTTCTCTGTAAATGTCTATAAAACAGTTTTTTTTGTTTTTTGTTTTTGTTTTTTTGGATATTCTGCTCAATAAGACTGCGTGAACACAGTTTTGTAAAATTCTGAACAAGGCCGTATTTACATACAATTTAATTTTCTAGCCAATTTTTGATAACTGAAATCAATAAAAATTTATCCTAAAATTTATGCGGATATAAACATTTCTCATATCGCACTAGTATTTCTAAAGTGACGCAACTCAAAAATCTGTGTTTTTCAGTTATGACTATGGAAGACCTTGTAATTGACTCTTTATCAACAATCAAAACTGTATGTACCTAGCTTCAGAGTTTGTACACCAGAGAGCACTTGTGTCAAACTTCCTGTCCTAATGCTATTCCCCCTACATAGGCAAGAGTGACACATTTTCAGTTGAGTTGTCAATTTCGAATGTTTGAATCAATCTGCGATCCTTAGACTGAAGAGAACAACTTCAACCCTACATTTTTCTTTGAATGATTTATTCACGGGAACGTGGTTGATTCAACCTCTATTAGCTTGTGCCTTTCTTGATTAATTGACAGTTTTTAGCACTTTCCTCCGAAGGAAAGTAGCTATTGAGGTTGGACTCATGACGGAATTTTTGAAAAATTTCTTCAAATCTTTATCGATCCTACCTAGTAGACACCGAAAATGACCCCCGTTAAAATTTATATATATATATATATATATATATATATATATATATATATATATATAAATAATTTCTGCTGTATTGTAACGAAACGCGGTATACGTCGTGGGTAACTCATGAGAAAGAAGTGTTGTAAAAATGAGCTGAATCGGTCAATCGGAAAGCGGGGGTTTAATTTGTAATATATTTGAATAGAAAAGCCGGCAGACGTAGGTTCACAAAGCCGCCGCAAGGAGCGCTTTCTACCACTAGAGTGACTGTATCCTGTTCCTGCGTTAGATCAAAATACGATAATATGAGGATTTTTGTATTTATTACGTAGTGTAGTAGGTTACATGTGTAAACATAACTCTGGATGCAAATTAATAATTGATCAGTTACTCATTACAAAATGAGAACTATTCACGTTTTTATTTTATTTATGTAGGATATTTTAAGCAAATTGTTCTGGAAAGCAGTCTACACTACCCAAATTCTGAGGAAAGTGCTTAGTTATGCAGCTCTTGCGTGACGGACTTTTTTTCTATAAATGCCCGGCCACACTCGAAAATACAGTCCATTTACACACATGGTAACGGATATGTTTCCACGAATATACTAAAAGCTATTATAAGCGTGAGCACTCCAAGTTGTGGGTTCGATTCTCACTAAGGGTCGTAGCTTTCCTTTCAAAAAATGAACAGGCATCAGCCCTCACATGCCTAGAAAACTGTGGTTACCCTTAGATAGCCCGTCTTAAAAGATTTTTTCTCTAGTTATAGATGAACCAACAGAAAATGAAGTAATGATGGGAAAAGGAGTCGATGTGAATTTGTGCTATATACCAGGACATTATGGTATCGCGAGGAATCATCTTGCAGGCGAAGCAGCTAGTATGGCTGTTTATGATGGTCCTCCAGAGCACTTTCCTCAGAATTTGGGTAGTGTAGACTGCTTTCCAGAACAATTTGCTTAAAATAACCTACATAAATAAAATAAAAACATGAATAGTTCTCTTTTAAATTTGTAAAGAGTAACTGATCAATTATTAATTTCCTTCCAGAGTTATGTTTACACATGGTACCTACTACACTACGTAATAAATACAAAAAACCTCATATTATCGTATTTTGATCTAACGCATGAACAGGATACAGCCCCTCTAGATACAAAGCGCTCCTTGCGGCGGCTTTGTGAACCTACGTCTGGAGGGCTTTTCTATTGAAATATATTACAAAGTAAACCCCCGCTTTCCGATTGACCGATTCAGCTCATTTTTACAACACTTCTTTCTCATGAGTTACCCACGACGAATACCGCGTTACAATACAGCAGAAATTACGACCGGTATGAGTATATTAGGAATTTGGGTCCGGAGTAACCCCCCCCTTCTAATGAACCGATTTAGTTTATTTTTACAACACATATTTACCTGTAGATTAGCACTACGAATACCGAGTTTCGTCGAAATATACCAAAAATCACGGCTGGTAGTGGTGAATTGGTATTGTGGGTCCGGAGTAAACCCCCCCTTCTAATGAACCGATTTAGTTCATTTTTATATCTCACTTTTCTCTCTATATTACCACTAAGAATACCAAGTTTCGTTGAAATATAACAAATATTACGGCTGACATAGTCAAATAAGTGTTTTGGGTACGGGGTAAACACCCCCTTCCGGTGGACCGACTTTGGTGGTTAACGAACTCGTTCAATCGTTTGCTAATTGAATGCTATATACCAAGTTTCGTGACGAAAAAACAAAAACTCTGGCCGCTATCGTGTTAACAGACACACATATATATATATATATATATATATATATATATATATATATATAGATATATATAAATTTTAACGGGGGTCATTTTCGGTGTCTACTAGGTAGGATCGATAAAGATTAGAAGAAATTTTTCAAAAATTCCGTCATGAGTCCAACCTCAATAGCTACTTTCCTTCGGAGGAAAGTGCTAACAATGGTGCGAGAAATTAGTGCTTAAAACGTAAAAGCATGGTTAGAATATACAAAACCTAACCATAACAGTTTCTATAGTGATCTTTCCTAACTACATCAGGTATAAAAAAAAATTAAACGCGCTATGATGACTCAGTTCCTACGAGTCAGACTTTTTTTTTCTCTTATCGTATGTTTATTATAGCCATGAGGGATATTTGATGATGTTCTGTGCTCTCTTCTTGTCTACAATCCTTCCGCAGGAAGTGTCGCTATGTTTCCTGATAAATGAAACACCTGGAAGATTGCCTTGTCTTCTCCCTTCAGGAAGTTACATCTTCACAATTTGTTTCATGTAAGCCCGCCTTTCCGGCACAGTCGCATTATTTTTTTCCTTGACAACCCTATATGCATACAAGTCTGATTCCACTGTATCTCGATGTTTTATAATTGTCAAAAGCGCTTTGGGATTAGTTAATCATTCTTAAATATACGTACATGGACCAAAATTTATGGTCAATTCTATTCTAAGTAGTAATGGAATAGAAGCCATTAGTAATGGAATAGAAGCATTTATTGATACGTTTTGATCTTTCCTAAAAAATATACAATGAAATCTCAACGAGAAGTGGTGAAGATTTTAAGCGCCACAAAAGGAAACTGATTGTATCCTAGCGGAAATTACTCCACCCTCTTTCTCAACGTTCATTCTTGGAAACACAATAACAATTTAATGAGATTTAAAAAAAAATAACAATACAAAATAGACAAAACCACATTTAAAAGAACAAAATTAACAATTTCGAAGTTTTAAGCACTTATTTCTCCGTTTGACACCTCCCATCGAAAATTACATCACAGCCTTTTTTGCGGAGAATCTTTCAAAGGGTCATCTTCCACTCACCACGATTTCTTAACCGTTTTCGATATATTTTAGATAATCTATTAAGATCCGAAAGCCTTTCATGTCTATTAATATATTATTTTTTTTTTTTCGAATACTTCCTTACTTCCAATGCAACCAAAATTGAAATATCTTAATCAGATGTATGTCAAACGTCTGAAACGAGTTTCAACTGAATCAATCGTCCCTAAATACCCAAACTAAAAATATGTTGGGAAATGTAGAGGTATCATTTTTTCTCGTAAAAGGTTACAGATATCGCTTTGAAAATGGTTTCATTCGTTTAAATAAGTTAATGAACCTGTATAACGAATACCTCCAAGCATGTTAGCTAGGAAATGTAAGCGTTAAAACTTTTTTCGTGCAAAATTCGCTCTAAAACCCATGTCCTGGTGGTCGAAATCCACTGTTTGACAACTTGACCTTTCAAATTACATGAATAATTTTTGTACTAATTTTCTTTAAGATCGGACCATTTGTGGGCATGAGAGAGAGCCAACACAACTATGGTTCGCTCGCCCCGAAACTCGGCAAAGAGCATTCCCGTGAGAAATAATTTGATTAGTCGGTTGACTAGCAAAATCAGTTACCTCTCCCCCAAGTCCAAGTTAGTAATGTATACCTTGTGGGCCTAATGTTTGTTTTATTGCGGCAATAATATTTAGCGCTAATGAGAGATATGTTTTATGAATATAGGCATACTCTGTCCATTACGAATATGAGTTTACTTCGTAAATAAATCATTAATTTGCTCAAAACGGCACTGAAATGTAAACTTCCCTGGAACGAAACTTGCTGTTTATATTGTCTTCAACTAATGAGAATGATTTGTTGAGAAAATTAACAGCAAATCGTCCCTCGGGAGAGAGTTTAGAAGAAAGCCAAGTAAATGTTTCAACAGAAACTGGATTTGTACCATGTGTAACTCGTTAGGAAGATGTGTCGTAACAATAAGCGAAATTGGCCAATTGTTAGTTGGGAATCGCTTTAGAAGAATATAAAAGAAAAACTCCGACTCGCATGAAGAAGCAGTTATCTTTCTGAAACGTGAAATTTCTAGTCGGCACTTCTGGATTGCATCATGATGTAAACCTAATAAGCGGGTTTCCTCGCTAGGGAGGAAGGGATCATCGCACTAAAATTAATAATTTAGTCAGCTGTTCATTAAAAATATGTAATTATGAAAAAAATAGAGCCTTCTTCTCTGGTGCTAACAGAGTGGTGCGTAAAGAGATCGAAGAGGAAGAGCAAAGAACATAAGCGAAAAAATCCATGACGACAGGTTAAATGGAAGTGCACAGAGGAGAGCAGCTGGCAAAGCAAAGAGCATAGAGGATAGCAACGATTTCAACTCAGTTAATCTGGCAGCGTTTTTCTCTATGCTCTTTGATTTCTCTACGCTCCACTTTGTAAGCACACTGAACGAATAACCTTACAGGAAAATGGGCTTAGTAGTACTGTTCCAGCGTGACGGGCTTCTTTTTATTCCTGCAGCCTTCAAATGCCTTTGCTGAAACGACAGGCTCTTGAATGGCGGAAGAATAAGGACTGTCAATCTGGTAGTGCTTGGGTGAGACGAGTCTCGGATCAGATATTCTGAGGTCGATTCTCGGGCGAGCTCTAAAGATCTAATCTTCCAGTAGTCGTCAGGGGTTTCCGAATCTGGATACCCTAACTTTAATGAGAGCTCTCAAAGAAAAATAAAATCAGGCCACCGAAACTCATTATTGACGACCAAAGTGTATTTATGCAGAACGTAGACATGAAATTACATTACGGCCAAAGTGTTAACAACCCTACAAAAAATCTCTTTTAATTTTTTTTTTTTTTTTTGCATTGGTCGCATTCTTCTGGTTGACGTTTTGACTCTTAACACCTGAAGAGCAGGTAAATGAATACAAACTTGGACTAGACAAAAATCAAAAGATGAGGAACAACCTAAACGTTTTAGGCTAAAACCCAGAGCAGAGAACGATATTTCAGTTAATTATATAGATTAAAAATAAAAGATGAGATTCGCGGGTCCCAGGTTCATATAGTTTAGCATGAACCGCACCAAGGCCTGTAAGACGTATTATGTTGCCCGACGCGTTCAGTTAGAACACCAGACCCTTGTTAGCGATAAATCTCCTAAAGGTCGTGGGGTATAGTCCTTGTATCCCATTTTAAGGATTTTCCTTTGGATCCTTGGATCATCAATAAAGTACTTTCCAAAATATAGATATCTCTTGATTGAGAGCTTCGTGTACGTGCAAATAATATTGTACAGAGCTGAAAAGCATAGTAGGCACCAGGTGATGCCGATGCAGTCAGTGCCTTTAAGGAGAGGTTTTAGTTACCTTAGTCCTGTACAGAATAATAAGGTCGTCCAGACTACAAAAAGCAAAAATTGCTCTGCCTGTCTCTGGGTAGTATAGTAGCACGACAGCCGCTTATGTTCAGCCTCGGCCCATCTCTGTCTGACCTCTGCCGGTGGTATCCCACGTAGGGGCTTTGGTGAGATGGTGACCGTAAATGCCCCGATATTAACCAGCGCATCTGGCTTCTCGTTCCCCTGGATACCAGTGTCCCAATTCCCACCCTATCTTGGCCCTGTTTTGAAGGATCATGGTGAGTTGATAATGTTTGGAAAAAACGTCGGCAAGGAATATTACCCAAAGAAAAACAAACAAATAAAGAGCGGACTCCATAAGTGTTGTCCTGTTTTCTTGTAGCTTACAGAGGCCTGGTGTAAGTATGGCCGACGCATAATCGGCTCAGTGTAATCTGATGTCTGGAGTCTTTCATTTTCAGGGCTATCTTTCATTAATTTCAATCATTTAAACCTTTTTTGACCGCTTATTGAGAATGTTCAAATTGACCGAGATTTTTAATCGCCGTAAAAAAGAAGAATTAACACAAAATACCACGGGCCATGTAATGATACAGATAACAAATATTAGCTATCCAATATATATGTGCATAAAACTGAAATAACAATATTTCTGCAGAATTGTGCTTAATCGGCCGTAACTGTCGAATGAGTACAAAGTAGATTGCGGACTTTAGATGCTTTTAGGGGGCTACTGTGTATTTATTGTGGCATTAGCGAGCCTAGCAGTATTGAGAAGTAACTCATGGAGTTTGTTGTAGAGCCCTATCAATGATTCACAATATCTAACACAACGCTTTAAATCCACAATACAACTTCAGCCGATCACATAAATTATTCTGCCAACACCTCGCTCATTCGCTGTTCACACATTTGGCTAACTTCAACTTGCGAAGCCACACCTTCTCATTCATGTCAAAGTATGCAACTATTTCAGTCCGACTAGCTGGAAATGTGTCATTTTAAAGTATTTCTATATAATGCTTAATTGTGGTGTACCTAATGTATATAAAGGAATTTTTGGGATAGGTTATCTACACAACTCTTAAAATGTGCAAGCAGAAATTTCCCTCAAATAAATGTACTTGTGTCACTGTTATATCAAGTTATTCCTATGTCCACCCAGGACTAAAATGTGTCTATGGGTGATTAACATGTGTCTACATGGTACTTTCATTTTCTCAAAAGACAAGTTGTGGGCAATGGGGTTAAGAATCCTTGTACGCACAGATGTGTTAGTAGAAATTGCCCAAAAATAAATTTACATGTGTCACTGTAATATCAAGTTAGCCCTTTATTCACTCAAGTTGATTTCTAGATGTTATACATCTCTTTCTTCGTTCTTTTTTATTTTTTACTTTTGGGGGGGAGGGATGAAATTGTTTTTTTTAAGGTAAGATAATCCTCTCTTACGAAAATCTCAGATTTGAATTATCTACATATGTATGTATGTTTATTTGTACATATCGCACTAGTATTTCTAAAGTAACACGACTCAAAAATCGGAGTTTTTCAGTTACGACTATGAATGCCATGATAAATAGCTCTTTATCAACCATCGAACGTACCTAGCTCCAGAGCTTGTACACCAGAGGGCACTTGTATTACTCTTCCTGTCTTAATGATATTTCCCCCACAGTGACACATTTTCTGTTGAGTTGTGTCACTTTAGAAATACTAGTGCAATATGGGAGCTTTTGTTAGAGCGACAGTGGCCACAATTTTGGTTCTTCACCACAAAACTCGGCAAATAGCATTCCCATATCAAACAATTGGATGAGTTCTTTGGCCTGCAAAATCAGTAGGAAAGCTGTGGGAAATAGATTTATGAAATTGCCCTTCAAATAAATTTATATGTGTCACTGTAATATGAAGTTAATGATCTACCGTCTCAGGAATAATGGCTGTGTTCGGATTATGTACGTGTGTCTTCATTGCACTTCCCCCTTCTGAGAAGAAGCTGTGGGAAATAGAGGACACGACGGGGAAGAAAGGGACCAGGGTGGGAGATATCGAGTCAAGATCTCCATAAAGGCAAGAATCAGGACAGACATTTGTGCCGATCCTTGTGTGTATGTATGTTTAGCTTTAGTGTGTATGTATGTTTCGCCTGAGTGTGTATGTGGAGCAGGCATACTCCCCGCCTCATAAGCCCCAGCCTCCATTCCTGGCTTTATTCTATCCTGCTCCTTATATCGAGTGGAATCCTAACTAATCCTTATCTACTTACACAAAGCTCTTTTGTATTATTAGAGAAAATAATTCATTATTCTTAATATACGTTCAGGCGTAATTATGTAGTTCGTTTCAATCACCTCTGGATGAGATTCTGTAATAGAATTAATTTTGTTGACCACAACGATAAGATCACTCGGGTATGTGGTGATTACACGCTTTTATAAGTATCTTGTATTTAAAAAATCTGGTTAGCAGGAACTGGGTCAGAACGAATGGCACTATGGTCCATTCTATACGCCAAATATTAAAACGTGGAAGTTTGAAGACCTTGAAAACGCCAAGTGACTGGGGACATGGGAAGTACATGTAGTGCCTATACGGGCTTTCTCACGGCTTTGTTGAGACGCGTTAACAGAACAGTCGTCAGTCTCAAAACGACCAGACGCGTAAAAACGGCGCGCCGTGGAATAGCTTTCGAGCAGTTCTACGGCTAGTACCAAGCGAGAAAGAGCATACTGTAAAATGTTTGATACTGTGCGATTCAGCTACGACCTTGCTTGTACAATTTAGCAAGTAACGAGTACAGCAACAGAAATGCTTTTCCTCATATTTGTCTCCCGTTTAACAATTTTGTCAGGTACCAAACCCAATAGATGGTCGAACGTAGGTACAGACATTCTGTAGTATTGGAAAAATTGTATGGCACTGCTTAAAAGGAAAAGCTTCATTCTGCAAGCAACTGTCCTGTCTCACAAAAATCGCTAAGGCTTTCGATACTGATGCATTTATATTGGAAATATAATCCCGAAAAGCTATTCGGGATTTACTGAGTGAATATTCTAATCGGGAATTGAAGAAAAAGGAGTGGGAAGAAATAGTTGAATTATTTGGAGGGGAAGGATTACCAAAAGAATATTTGAAATATATTTTAAACATCCCTTTTAATCTTCTTTCTTGTAACAAAGGATGTATCCAACACTCTTTTGATTTTCTTTTCTTTTTCTTCCTCTCTATAATTACTAGCGCTAAAATTGCCAATTCTTCACTGCACGAATGTACTTGGAATACTGTCGCTAGGCTTGGTCTCCCGACCCGAGTTGCACATGTTTGAGTCGCAGGCGACTAGTCGACAGTGCGTAATAGGCCTAACCGCTTGCTTTTCGGGCGTTCGTATAGATGACAAAAAAGTCCGACTCGCAGGAACTGCAGCATCTTAGCGCGGTTCCGTTCATGTCCCTAGTGCCATTTGATAAGCTTAGAAAATAAATAAACTTTTTTTTTTTATATATATCTCGTGAAAATTGTCAAAATCCTCTCGAACATCTCGAATAAAAGTGATATTGGGGTGCTCTCCGCCTAGGCTTTGTATTTGTCTCGGCAGATACCTGGGGTATATTTACAGCTCTTGAGGATTAACTCTTAGCAGGTAAATTGCCATATTCGCTCATAGTATCTTACCGTTGTGAAGTTTATTTTTTGGATTTAGGACTTAATATACATATGTAGACTAAATCATAGCAAGAAGTAATCCTCCGTCGTCGGTTCTTAACTATGTTGACTCGCTAATGTTATCCAATCTTAGATACATCGTATTTAAAATCCACAGCAAAAACACAACATTTCATCAGAATCCCCTGCTGAATAAAACTTATATAGAATAATATGCAAAATAAAGCCTATCTAGTGGATAAAAATAGAGGAAAAAAGCCGTTCGTGGTGGTAGAAAATCTTAAAAGTATTTCGCTCAGAAATCTCCGAAATATGGTCACTAATTTTACATATCCTGTTTTATAGCCAAATAGATTAATATTCTATAATCAATAAGAAAAACCTACTAACAATAAAAAACTATGGGTTACAGATGAAAATAGGGAATACCAAGAATAATTCTAAAGAATGAAATCAACACCAGTACTGTAATCTAGATATTCATACGGCATCTTCGAATTCTAACAAACAAAATATTGATTCTAATTATACGTATCCTGTTTTATTGACAAATACATTAGACTACTATAAGCAATTAAAAACACTAGGGAATATGTCAAAGAACTCGGAGTAGGAGCCTCGACAGTTTCAAGACATTTGAAGGAAATCGACAAATCCAAAACTGACATTTCATACGGTACAGCCTGATATATTTTTAACAATGAATTGTTTTTCTTATTTTAATTAATCTGTTTTATTGTCAAATACATTATCCACCTTTAAGCAATTAAAAAGTAACAAGGAATAAAAACAAACAAAAAGAACCGTTCGAATTAACTAAATCAATTACTTCAAAGTTTAAGCACTTATTTCTCCGATTGACATAGCCTAATCAAAAATTGTTTCAGAATCTTTTTTGTAGAACATTTAGTAAGCTTTCGCATGGTAACGCTCCGTTTACCAATATTCCTAACCGTCTTCGAGATATTAGGGAATGTATACGAAGTTCCCAAAACATTTCATGTCTGTTAATAAAATATTTTATTCTAATCCTTCCTTAGCTCCAAACGTAACCAAAATTTTAACATATTAGTGTTGATGAAATTCAAACATGCAGAAAATGTTTCAACTGAATCCCATAATTTTAAGTATCAAAATCAAAGACAAAAAGAACAGTTCGAATAAGCGAAATCAATTACTTTAAAGTTTTAAGCACTTATTTCTCCGATTGACATCGCCTAATCAAAACTTTTATTAGAACCTTTTTTGTAGAGCATTTAGTAAGCTTTCTAATGGTATTCTTCCGTTTCCCAAATTCTCAACCTTTTTCGAGATATTAAGGAAAGTATACAAAGTTACCAAAACTTTTCATTATTTCTGACAACAGAAAATTGGTCTCATTTTACCTATCCTGTTTTACACACACATACATTTTCCTTACAAATACAACATCAGAAATTAAAAAAATAAAAAGCAATAAAAAACCAAGGGAAAGAGACAAAAATTACAAAAAGAACGACAAAAACCCGTTCATAAGAACAAAACAGACGTATTTGAAGTTTTAAGCATTTATTTCTCCGATTGACATAACCTAATCAAAATAGTTGTAGAATCATTTTTGTAGAGAATTTAGTAAGCTTTCAAATAGTTTCAATCCACTTACCACGATTTCCCAACCGTGTTCGAGATATTAATGAAAGTATACGAAGTTTCCAAAACTTTTCATATCTGTTCATAAAATATTTTATTCTAACCCTTCCTTAACTCCAAACGTAACATAACTTTCAACATATTAGTTTTAATGAAAGTAGAACATGCAGATAATGTTTCAACTGAATCCCGTTATTCTAAGTACCCAAACCAAAAACGGTATTCAAAAACTATTTTTCATATTTTTCTCGACAACGGTTAAAGCTATCGCCTTGAAAATGGTTTCATTAGTTTTTCTAGCCCAAGAAGCCTATAAAACGAGTACTTACAAGCTTATGAACTCAAAAATGTAAGCGTTACGATTTTTTCTGCGCGAATTTCGCCCCAAACGCCATCTTCCAGTGGGCGGATTTTGCTGGTTAACGAACTTGACCTTTCAAATTGGACGACAGATTTTTGTACCAAATTTCATCAAAATCGGACCATTCGTCTTCTATTTAGAGAGCGAACAGACAAATATATATATATATATATATATATATATAAATAAATATATACATATATATATATATATATACAAATTTGAACCACCGTTATTTTCGGTTTCTAGGGGTTCTGAAACGCAAAATTTTCTAGTCGGCACTTCCGGATTGTTTCATTGTATCAA
Source organism: Gonocerus acuteangulatus (assembly GCA_946811695.1). Taxonomy (NCBI): domain Eukaryota; kingdom Metazoa; phylum Arthropoda; class Insecta; order Hemiptera; family Coreidae; genus Gonocerus; species Gonocerus acuteangulatus. Next base: position 31,909,017 of record OX328128.1, read on the forward strand.
CCTTATAAGCGGGGTTCCTCCCTATGGGGGAGGGAGGAACCGCGCTAAAAGCGGCGCCTGACAAGTCCGTATAGAATGGACTTTATATCTTGTGTTTCGTCGAGATATTTTGGCAGGGAGTGTTTAAATTTTAAACCTTTTTTTTTTTTACTATTATTTTATTCTGTTCCATGCCTCTTTATACCTGCTTCAGTGCTAAATATTTCCTAAGATATCTAGTCAGCCTTGAAAGAAGAGCGGTTCCATAAAAAATCGAGACTGCCTAGAATCTAGACGAGAGATCTGGTAGTTCTCGTGCACGGAGGGCCGATGGATTGAATTATAGAGGAGGGAATGCCACGAGGTGGGCTTTTGCAATTGTAATGGCTACGGTATTAGTGTGCCGAACACCTATTAGCATAATACTAGGCTTAGTACTACACTCCACTAAATACTGCCGTAGCTCTCCGCGAGGCGGCGACACCTTATACAATCACACACATTTCACTGGTATTAGTGTCACTTACAGAAACAATAATCATGACTGATTTTATCTTTGTGAGTTTCTTATTTTTTTGTAGCGTGTGCGCACAACCTGTAATTTTTAATAAATTAAAAGAAAGCACTCATGGTGCACTGCTATTTCCGGACATTATCGAAATATTATCTTGAATTGGTGCGCAGCTAAATATTCATTGTGGGTTGCGAACTTCTTGTCTATGTCTCTACAAAGTTCTTGCTTCCCTTCTGGTTGTACGCCAACCTAAATTCGAAAAAAAGGTCTACTCGCAGGAGGAGCGTCATCTTTGTGTGTTTCCAGGTAATTCTTTATTTAACAAAGATAAATGTTGGATACTTTTGGAATAGAGTAAGTATTACAAATTCTTTATTTGAATTCTTGTTATGGATTGAAGGTCCAGTAAAACTTCACTGTACGCTTTTATTACTTTTAATTCTTACTGTTTGCACTACGCTGTCCCAAGGTGCTATACCATTGGGAATGAACGTACCGCTGTAATGCTGGTGCTGATTTACATGAATGGAGTGGACTGTATTTCGGGGTATTTGAAATTATGCACGGATATGAAATAAATTAAGTGTAATAAGATTATGCTACATGTTTCTATGAGTGGGGGGTGGCCGAAAAGGGTTATAATATTGGTTAAAGTATTAGTGGTTTTTGAGGTTTATAAAGGGGGGTTTGTATTAAAATAAATTGATGTCTGGTCCATGCGGTCTGCTGAAGCAGGAGTAGTCTTTGATGTTGAGATAGTTGTGCTACTCACTGTGGGGCCTGTCCTTTCTTCTCTTCATCCTCATCCATGTTGCTCTCCGGGTTGCTTGGCTTCTACTCGACCATGGCCAAAGCTATGGGCTTTTGTAAAAGGATGCACATGGTGTCCACAGCATACATTAGTCAAAAGTTGCTAATGGAGTCCTGGACCCTTTTTTTAACGGTCTCCAGCATTTGAACTGCATGGAGGTAGCAGATGAATATATGGAGGCAACCTCTATGGTGAGCCGAGTGATGACGTCACAGGTTGGCTGCTATGGGGGTTTACATCAAACAAACCGCCCACCTAAATTTGACCCGGTTAAATTTAAATAAAGAAAACAAACTTAAGTTATGGAGCATACAAATAATAAACATCACATGGGGAAAAACTATAACAATGACAAATGATGAAAGAAGACGATCACTGCATCGCTTATAAAAAGATAAATAATTACTTAAATTTAACAAAATAATAAATTTAATTGCTTCCTTCAGTTACCCTACTGAAATAAATAAATACATGAATAGTTACCAAAACATGGTAGACGACAAAAATTAAAAGTTTAATTATCCTTGGACTCCTTGTCCTCGGGAAGAAAAAGGGGGACAAGCGATGACACTGCTCTGGTAAGGTGACTGCCGGAAGGAGTCCTGACAACTACCGAGCGCGTAACACCGTCTCTACCCGGAAAGGTTTCGACGACTCTGCCGACAGGCCAGTGGCCAATGGCTGGGCGTTTCTCGACGAGAATGACCAAGTCACCAGGCTGAAGATCAGGGGTTCTTCGCGTCCATTTGGACCTTTGTTGAAGGGTGTGGAGATATTCCCTTCTCCACCTAGGTAGCTCAACCTGATAACGGCCGTCCTTCGTGCGGCTGTGCGGGTTCTGAAAATGCTGCTCACACATTTCGTCTTTTGTTTTGATGCTGGACGTTGAGAGACAAAACAGAACGCTTGTTTCCGGGCTCTCGGTGGCTTCTAACTTCCCCGAGACCACAAGTCCAAAAACTGAAGGTGTAAGGTACAAATCGCCGACCTCGGATTTTATTGGAGCTCCGTTGATTAGCTGTGGGTATAGATCACTGCCAATCAAAGCATCCACTGGAACCGATTTGGCAAAATCCTGGTCCGCTAGCGGGAGAGATGAGAATCGCTCGTAGACATTTGGAGGAGCTGGGAGATTGGGCAGCGCGGAGGTGATCCGTTCGACGATCAAAACTTTGGTCTTATATTCCTTTGGGGAGGAATATGGCTTGATCACACAGGTCGCAGTGTTTAGGGGTTGAGCGATTTTGGAACCCCCGAGTCCACACACGTTTCCTATGAATGTTTCAACGGGCGCCCCTATCCGACTGGCTAGTTGCCTAGTGATAAAAGTGTGTTGGCTGCCGGAATCCAACACGGCGCGGATGGGGTATAGTTTTCCCGTTGGGGATTTGATGAGTGCTTGTACAGTGCCCAAGAATACTAGTCCGCCCGAATATGCAGGTTCTTCGGCTGAGGATTCGAAGCCAATGAACGCATCAGGGATTTGTGGATTGGCAGGTTCTTCATATTTTGTTCCATTTTTACTTGATGTTTTTGTAGCAGCTACCTTTTCCTCGTGTATAAGACTATGATGCCTTCCTTTGCAAAATTTGCACGAAAATTTCGACGGGCAGCAGGCACTATTATGCCCTTCGCGAAGGCAGTTGGAGCATCCCTTCCAGGCGGCAACGAACTCCGATCTTTGTTCAACCGCGAGAGACGCAAATCTGATGCAAAATGATAAAATATGTCTGCCTTGACAATACGGACATTGGCCCGAATGCGCCTGGAAACTGCGCGACCTTGTGGGAATCGCAAAATGACGCCTTTGACCTTGTGGTGAATTTGGAGCCTTGTTTCCTGGAATGTTTGTTCTAGGTGATGGGCTGCGGCGGTTAGTATTTGTCACATGAAACGATACACCATTATATTTTGCAGACCACCGATTGGGATATTTAGCCCTTGAATCGCCTTTTGGGCGCGATTCAGCAGGCATCGACGACGCTGACGACTCTACGTCTCTTGATAACTTAAATGCCATAAGACGTTGGCGCACAAAGTCTATGACGTCCGCAGCAGATGGCATGGCTTTCGGGTCACTGCAAGCTAGCTCGAACTGCCTCCGCGTCTCCGTGTTAAGAGAGCGGAGCGCTAGCTTAGAAAGTATGAAGTCCGCTGGATTGGCAAGATTGAGAGACAAGAACCCTTCGATGCTGTCACCGACCTGAGTCCGAAACTGCTCATATCTCTGACGTTCACCTAAGTTGCCTTTACAGTCGCTGTCAAGAATCCGCTGCAAGTACATGCTGGCCAGAACACGAGGGTTGTCATATGCTTCCGTAAGTTTCTCCCAAGCTAGCTCGTATGATTCTTCGACTTTAGGGAACCGGCAAATGAGGGAAAAGGCTTCTCCTTTTAGGGCTTGCATTAAATAATGTAGCTTGTCAACTTTCGGCAATCTGGTATTGTTGTGGATGAGAGATACAAATGAATCCTTAAAACTCGTCCATTGAAAAATATCTCCTGAAAAGCTGGGGATCGATATTTTGGGAAGTTGAGCTCTGTCAGATCCGCTTAAGTTCAGAGCGCCAAGGACTTGACTAAGGTCTTCGGGAAGCATAGTTTGACGAGCATCCCGGGGTTCTTCCTTCGCTTTGAGGTGCGAACGTAGAGCGCGAGCGTTAAATATCTCGCTCTGCACTTGGTCGTAGTGCTCCTCCCAAGCCCTTGAGGGAAATTGATCTGGCTTGTCTATCAAGACGTGGATCCTATCAAGCTTATCCCAGGTTTCTTGATAAGACGCCCAATGTGCTTCGGCTGAATCGTGGTGCACGAGAAATAGATACGTTTGCGAATCATCAGCGATGGCGGCTTTCCGTGCTGTGGACAAACTGGTAATGTTTCTCTTGAGAGACCGCAACTTCCGTTCAAGGATCTTGATGTGAGAGTCGTAATCAGGGATAGACTCCGGCATGGTTGAAAATTCTTCTATCAATAGAGATGACTTGAAAGTAGAGTGTAAAATGATTAAGATACTACAACCCATCGAGCAAAGAGGAGAGAAGAGAGAGAGAAAGCAAGACCATGAGGAGAAAAATGTAAAAAAAAAAGAGTGCAAATGATGAGCATCACGAACATTCTATAGAAATAAAATAAATAGAAAATTGTATAATGGCTTTAAAGTAATAAAGCAGTAAATAATAGCACCAATTATTGATTCAGCAAATTAATATATTTAATGATGTCAACAAGCAAAGCAAATAATCATTATAAACTAATAAATTGACCTAAGTAGGCAAGAAATAAAGTAAAGGCATGACAATGATGACGTCACGCAGAGGATGACTGTGCAGCACGGAGAGTTCAGAGAGCTGTAAAGAGACAGACCTCTCTGTTGAGGCAGTAACCTGCCCAGATATATGATAACAACTGACATTAGCACATTGTGTTCTGTACTAAGTTATTTGCTCTTTGCTAAGTTAAAAGTGTTGACAATCATTTAATAGTGACTAAATCATTGTATATAAGAATAAATAAGGTGTTAAAGGACAATTGATAATGTCAAATTAATTATATAAAGATGATAGCTGCACTATGTAGGCAGAAATGACTAAGTATTGTAACTTATTATTATCTAATTAAATAGATACACAGAAAAATATAATGACAAAGATGAGTATTTTATTTATTTAAATCCATATAATTGTTGAAAATTGCAAACCGCAAGGCTTAATGAATGCTGAGTGAATAACTATTCACCTTTATTAATCACTTAATGGAGAATTGGAACTTAAGTCAGGTAAATAAAGAACTTAGATGATTATAACTTATGATTATATCCAGGCAATATTGAAAATTGATACAAAGCACTAGCAATGAAAGGTAAGTGATTTTGCTAGGAAAAGCAGTGATAGAAGTAAGCTGAATGATTATTACAATTATTTTACCAAAATTATCACAACATTGTAATAAATTAATTAAATTGTTGATCAATTTATAATCATCTGATTAAAATGTTCATTAATTTCTAAAGGTTTACTCAATTTGATTAATATTCTTACAGAACTCATTTACCAGATTGAGAGATACTATAATTAATTACTTGATAATTAATCATGATGATTAGATAGTTAGCCGTCGAGGTGATAAGTACAGATGGAATGGTTGGGATTCGGCTAAATAAACCTCAATATGATTTTGTTTTAAAAAAATCTATATTTCGGACGTTTCGGCTACTCATTGGTAGCCTTCGTCAGCTAAAATGACAAAAAAAGAAATTAATACAGAAACAAACAAGAAAAATTTATAATTGTGATAGGTAACAGAACTATAGATACAGTTTAACTTATAACAGAACATATCGTCTTAAAATTATTAGAATGAGTAGAATGAAAAAGAAAATAGGTACAGTAATTGATTTTAATAGTAATTAGTAACATTAATTGATTTTACAAAGAAATAAGAGAACTATATACCAATGACAAATATAGTAGCTAATAGTAACATTAATTAATTTTACAAAGAAATAAGATACTACATACCAATGGAAATGCCGAGCGGCAGAGGAAGACCAAGGTTGGCAATTAAGTAACCATTGTGAAAGTGTCTAAGGAAAAAAGGAATCTGCAGGGGTATATGTAACTGGAAACAGCAAGAGGTGGGGGAAACGGGCGGTAGGATCAAACAGATGTTTATGACATTTTATGACAGGAAAGGAGAAAAAGGTGTTAATGGAAGGATACCTAAGGGGCAAGGTAAAAATCTAGGTAGGTGGTCGGGCGAGTATTTGGAAAATATTAGCGTACATAGGAGAAATGCCTTGTTGGTCAGTTTTGTAATTTATATTGTTTTTGTTTAAGTTTATGTGTACACATTCCGAGATCTGTAGTCTTTTTTTGTTACGTTGTGTAGAAAGAATTTTCGTGTCGTCGAAGTTAAAAGTGTGTTTTTGTGTAATGGCGTGTTTTGCAAGTGCAGATTTATCTATTTCTTTATTAGTGATGGTTCGTTTATGTTGTGTAATACGTGAGTGAATGTCATTTATGGTTTCTCCTATGTATACACCATTACAGGAAGGGGTTTGGCAAGGGACTTGGTACACACATCGGGTGGTATGTTCAAACCCCTTCCTAGCCCGACCACCTACCTAGATTTTTACCTTGCCCCTTAGGTATCCTTCCATTAACACCTTTTTCTCCTTTCCTGTCATAAAATGTCATAAACATCTGTTTGATCCTACCGCCCGTTTCCCCCACCTCTTGCTGTTTCCAGTTACATATACCCCTGCAGATTCCTTTTTTCCTTAGACACTTTCACAATGGTTACTTAATTGCCAACCTTGGTCTTCCTCTGCCGCTCGGCATTTCCATTGGTATGTAGTATCTTATTTCTTTGTAAAATTAATTAATGTTACTATTAGCTACTATATTTGTCATTGGTATATAGTTCTCTTATTTCTTTGTAAAATCAATTAATGTTACTAATTACTATTAAAATCAATTACTGTACCTATTTTCTTTTTCATTCTACTCATTCTAATAATTTTAAGACGATATGTTCTGTTATAAGTTAAACTGTATCTATAGTTCTGTTACCTATCACAATTATAAATTTTTCTTGTTTGTTTCTGTATTAATTTCTTTTTTTGTCATTTTAGCTGACGAAGGCTACCAATGAGTAGCCGAAACGTCCGAAATATAGATTTTTTTAAAACAAAATCATATTGAGGTTTATTTAGCCGAATCCCAACCATTCCATCTGTACTTGATAATTAATGTTTCTTTTCTGCAGAAACATCTTAATATAAACATTAAATAATACAGTTTGCCTCAATGGAGAAAAAAAAAAATTAATAATTAACTGATAATAATGAAAGCAAACTCTGAAGTACAGTAACTGCACTTGCAACTGTTGAAAGTTGCAACTTGTATCCTATAATCTATTAACTATGCAAGTTAAATAAAATAAAGAGCTTTAAACACTAAAGTAAATAGCATTTTTGGTTCTACTATTAAAGATATGCCTAATATATACACAATAATTAATATTACTGTTAACTGAAGCAAAAAAAGTAAAAAATGTAAAATTATTTGAGAATCAATCATGTTGATAATTCTAATTAATTAAAAATTACTGCGATGCAATGATTTACAAGTAGGATTGACCTAATAGGAGCAATATATGAAAATAATAATTCTAATAATGAAGATTATGCAGACAATGATGATGAAGAATAAACAAAATAAATTGAGAAAGCTCAGTAAATATGATTTTAATTTTGAACCCAATTGTTGGGTTAATTTTATCCGGCCCTGCTGGACCACTATGTTTGCACTACGCTGTCCCAAGGTGCTATACCATTGGGAATGAACGTACCGCTGTAATGCTGGTGCTGATTTACATGAATGGAGTGGACTGTATTTCGGGGTATTTGAAATTATGCACGGATATGAAATAAATTAAGTGTAATAAGATTATGCTACATGTTTCTATGAGTGGGGGGTGGCCGAAAAGGGTTATAATATTGGTTAAAGTATTAGTGGTTTTTGAGGTTTATAAAGGGGGGTTTGTATTAAAATAAATTGATGTCTGGTCCATGCGGTCTGCTGAAGCAGGAGTAGTCTTTGATGTTGAGATAGTTGTGCTACTCACTGTGGGGCCTGTCCTTTCTTCTCTTCATCCTCATCCATGTTGCTCTCCGGGTTGCTTGGCTTCTACTCGACCATGGCCAAAGCTATGGGCTTTTGTAAAAGGATGCACATGGTGTCCACAGCATACATTAGTCAAAAGTTGCTAATGGAGTCCTGGACCCTTTTTTTAACGGTCTCCAGCATTTGAACTGCATGGAGGTAGCAGATGAATATATGGAGGCAACCTCTATGGTGAGCCGAGTGATGACGTCACAGGTTGGCTGCTATGGGGGTTTACATCAAACAAACCGCCCACCTAAATTTGACCCGGTTAAATTTAAATAAAGAAAACAAACTTAAGTTATGGAGCATACAAATAATAAACATCACATGGGGAAAAACTATAACAATGACAAATGATGAAAGAAGACGATCACTGCATCGCTTATAAAAAGATAAATAATTACTTAAATTTAACAAAATAATAAATTTAATTGCTTCCTTCAGTTACCCTACTGAAATAAATAAATACATGAATAGTTACCAAAACATGGTAGACGACAAAAATTAAAAGTTTAATTATCCTTGGACTCCTTGTCCTCGGGAAGAAAAAGGGGGACAAGCGATGACACTGCTCTGGTAAGGTGACTGCCGGAAGGAGTCCTGACAACTACCGAGCGCGTAACACCGTCTCTACCCGGAAAGGTTTCGACGACTCTGCCGACAGGCCAGTGGCCAATGGCTGGGCGTTTCTCGACGAGAATGACCAAGTCACCAGGCTGAAGATCAGGGGTTCTTCGCGTCCATTTGGACCTTTGTTGAAGGGTGTGGAGATATTCCCTTCTCCACCTAGGTAGCTCAACCTGATAACGGCCGTCCTTCGTGCGGCTGTGCGGGTTCTGAAAATGCTGCTCACACATTTCGTCTTTTGTTTTGATGCTGGACGTTGAGAGACAAAACAGAACGCTTGTTTCCGGGCTCTCGGTGGCTTCTAACTTCCCCGAGACCACAAGTCCAAAAACTGAAGGTGTAAGGTACAAATCGCCGACCTCGGATTTTATTGGAGCTCCGTTGATTAGCTGTGGGTATAGATCACTGCCAATCAAAGCATCCACTGGAACCGATTTGGCAAAATCCTGGTCCGCTAGCGGGAGAGATGAGAATCGCTCGTAGACATTTGGAGGAGCTGGGAGATTGGGCAGCGCGGAGGTGATCCGTTCGACGATCAAAACTTTGGTCTTATATTCCTTTGGGGAGGAATATGGCTTGATCACACAGGTCGCACTGTGGGGCCTGTCCTTTCTTCTCTTCATCCTCATCCATGTTGCTCTCCGGGTTGCTTGGCTTCTACTCGACCATGGCCAAAGCTATGGGCTTTTGTAAAAGGATGCACATGGTGTCCACAGCATACATTAGTCAAAAGTTGCTAATGGAGTCCTGGACCCTTTTTTTAACGGTCTCCAGCATTTGAACTGCATGGAGGTAGCAGATGAATATATGGAGGCAACCTCTATGGTGAGCCGAGTGATGACGTCACAGGTTGGCTGCTATGGGGGTTTACATCAAACACTTACCTACATGTATCACGCGTTTTTTTTTTCGTGTCTTTAGGTAGGCTTGCCATATTTTTGATGAGTTAAACCGGGACATATGTGGGATGGGCATACCGGGGGAGGGGGTGTAAAAATGGTAATGGTGAGTTTTAAGCATTGCAATTAATGGGAGTGGGGAATCTGGAACCCTAAATTGTTAGTCTACCCACTTTTTAAAAAATTGTTGCTACTTAATTTACTTAAAAAAATCTCCCCAGCCAAATAGAAGAGGGGCTGGCCGCTGAGAGCGCAGTGTATTTCCACCGGGACAAGGGCAAAATACCGGGACGTATGGCAAGCCTATCTTCAGGGAAATGTTCTAGAATTACAAATATGTCCAACCCCAACTTGAGGAGCTCAACCTTCCACTGGATGAAAAAAGTGTAAAGTGAATTTTATTTTTGGCCTTCCTTATATGACAAGAATTTCAGAGATGACCATGAGTGTCCATTTGGTTTCGGGCCGTTTCGTAGGCACTGAATTCTGTGCAATGTGTTTAATAGAGAGAAGTTCGCCATAAACTGTGTAATCAGGCCTAGGTTCTCTTTTAAATAAGTACGAATGGGCGAGATTAGTGTGACGCATTCTTATCCTCCTCAACTCGAACCGCCTCATCTCGCTTAGAATCTTGAGTTGAGGTTTTCCATTCTTTGTCAATGGCTTTAATTTCCCTTTGACTTCCAGATTTTGATATAGGGTTGATGCTTAAAATGCTTTTTGCATGAAAGTATGGACTAATAATGCTCAATCGTCATTATTTTTGGTAACAAAAAGTTGCCCCCGCCGTAAGTGGCTGAAATCAGGGAGTCCCTAGATAGCGGATATTCAACCAAAGCGAGATCCTGGATACAATAGCACCAGAAGGAAGGAAGCTGGCGAGGGGGGAGTGGGGTGTATTGGAGAACAGGGCTGCCACCCTCCGGTAATAGTGGACTAATACTCCGCCCCATTGGCTCCCTTTCAGCCAGTCTTGCCAACCCACACACTTCCATCTGTGCTCTCTCTACCTTTCCAATTTAAATTCTTCCCGCGGTCTTGTGATGGCCTCATTCCGGCGCAGCCTCCCGTGGGGAGGCGCCAAATGAAACCAGCGCCTCTTACCTATGACAATAACGCCTTCCTCGGCGTGGAATTTTATCCGCAGTGGGGAAAATTGAAAATTTCATAATACGTTAAATTCATTTTTGGTTTTTTTAATTTCTAAAACATAGGTAAACGTTCGAGTTTGGTGCTCAACATGCCATTTGTATATCATTGGATTAGAGGATCAACAAATAAATATAGGTTGGATATAGGTCGAACCTCCTCTTTGTAAAACCTGCATAATATGTGTAAATAATAACATATTATATTATTATTTACACTCTAACCATATGTAATTACTATTTAGAAAGAACAGACCAACATAAAGATTTTGTAATAAGATTCTGGCCGTTAAAAAGTAACCGAGAGAAGGTAGCAAACGTATCGGCACGCCCATTTTTACCAGTTTCTAGACTTACATATCACAGTTTATTCAGGAGTTCCGTGGATTTTAAAAATCAAATAAATTTGTAATGTTAGTCGGGTCGTCACATATATCTTCACTCAAATTACCGGTGATGTCAACTAGAGACCTTTCTTTCTCGTAGACACGGCATTCAGTGAAGATATGTATGATTGAAATTATGACTCCACAAGCTGGGCACTCTGGTGCTTCATTCCTCGAGATCAGATAGCAATCAGTCAATCTCGTGTGGCCTATCCTGAGCCGAGCATGAACAACCTCTTTTCTCCTATTTTATACTATAGTCGAAGTCCTCCAAGGGTTTCCCTGGTATTGAGTCGTTTAGATATCCAGGCTGTTTTAATTTGACTTTTAATACAGCCTGTAACATCAATCCTACGTAGAAAATCTTTGTGTCAGATAGTTAGAAAGTTAGAAGGAACGTCTACCTGTACCTAGTCCGTAGAGGGATCGCTGATGGAGAATATCGAGTTTACTCATAAAGCCCCAGGCGATAATGTCCCAGCTGAGCCAGCTCTCAGCTGTTTCATTATTCAGATACAAGTCTTAGCTTCTTGTCATCCTTTCGGGCTGATTCCCGCAGCATCAACGCTTTCTCCTCCCTTCGAGTCCCAATAGTAAGTGACGAATCAATAAGGACAATGGGAGGCCCTGTGGCCGTCAGTGTTAAAACGTGAGCATTTAACACTCCGTGCCAATGTTCGTGGGTTTGATTCTCACTAGGAGTGGTGGCTTTTCTTTGGAAAGAAGAAAAGGCATCAGCCCTATCCTGGCTTGAAAAGAGTGGGGATCTATAGATAACCCGTCCCAAAATTAATAGTTAATTATAATTAACTCAGAAGTTTAGGACTGGTCATCTATAGGTCACCACCCTTTTCTAGCCAGAATAGGGATGATGCCTTTTCTTTTTTCCCGAAGAAACGCCACCACACTGATATCACTCATACAGTTGACTCAAAGAGTCAAGTGAACTGTATGAGTGACATCAGTGTGGGATAAACATTAATTGTTAAAGGGTTCAATGTATTTCCATTTTCAGTTAATGAGAAAAAGAATATTTTTCTTTAACATTAGCCTTTTAACAATTATGTTTATCCCACCTTGATGTCACTTGTGCAGTTCAATCAAATTACAGTGGTTTGAACATTGGCCCTTTTTGTTCCAAGGTACTGATGTAGAAATTACTTAAATCGTGGTTTTGAAACAATTCCCTGTTCATTAAAGATAATATTTTATACTTAAAATGAGGTATGTTGGCGGCACTGAGATGCGAATCAATCTCCGGCGCAACACCTGTAAATTTGGCGGGTAAACTGTTTTTTCCCCTGTACTCTTGTCGGGAGGGAATCCCCTATAAGAGAGGCCATTACTCACCCAGCCTCCCTTAATTAAATATGTAGGAGGAAGAGAGAGGGGGTGAGACAAATGTCTGGAGCAACTCGAGACAAGATTTGTAGGTTAGTTAGTGTCAGCTGGTGTTGTTGAGCACATGACACACTCCCCTTCTTCGGGATAGTCTTCTTTTGGTCTTGTTGAGCAGTTCTTGTCAGGCATCACGATACAGTATCTCACCATTTATAGGCTTATAGGATTTTAAGTAATTAAAACGGAATAAACATTTTCGAAGGTTTAAGCATTTATTTCACCGGCTGAGGTCGTGACATCGAAAATTACTTTAGATCCGGGTTTTTTTTCAGAACATTTATTAAGCTTTCGAATAATAAGTAACTTTTCGAAATACTTAAGAAAATGGGGGTCTCCCGTGGTCTGGTGGCTAGCGCCTTAGATTCATAAGTGGGAGATGGTGAGTTCGATCCCCACCGGCGGCAGGAATTTTCTCATCCCACGGCTCGTTGGGAAAATTCCTCGCTATACCCTGGATGTCGGCGCTAATGGCCTATATGTTGATGCGCCGTAAAAAAAGTCATAAGCGGGTTTCCTCCTTATGGAGGTAAGCAATTAGGAAATTTAAAGTTGACAGTGATACAGCTAAATATATTCCAAAACACAATAACAATTGCAACCCGTCAGGAACATGCTAATGGGAGAATAAACCAAGAAGTACAATATTCGACATACAAATTAAAACATTGCAAGGTTTTTATTTTTTTATAGGCAAATTAATTAAAAGACGAGACGGTAGTTTTAGTTAAAGTGTAATAATTTTGAACGCAACAGCATTATTGTGCAAAACAAACACTTTACCAAGAGCGCATGCAAATGAATGTTGTAGATTAAGGGCGGGGGGAGCTGTAGCTGCTGCACCCTGGCGGGAAACAAAGGACTCAATGACAGCATGTTTGAGGAATAATCTGCATAAATCCCTCAGAGAGAAATACAGACATAAAACCTGTAAGAGTGACGCAGAGAGACGGCAGAACCGTAAAGCCAGCCGTAAAGCAAGCATTACGGTTCCGGTCCATCTCTACATCTGTACACCCAAGCTACAGGGACACTCGTAAGAATGCTTTACCGTCTTAGCAATGATTTCATAGTAATTCGCCTACATTATTCTTGGAATGTGAGGAGATGGTACTCTGTATTTCACAAGATCGATTTACCTTGGGCTTATATAAGAAATAATTTAGGAGGGGACTGAGAAAATTTCGGGGGGGGGGGGGGGCTGAGACCATTTCTGGTGTATGGAATACTAACTATTTAGATCTTGGAACAGTGTTAGCCCACTAAAACGCTATTATACCCAAAATAGAATATTTTTTATGGACTAAATGATCTTATTTAATTGATTTTTAAGGGTTTTATAAATTTTTTACCGATCAAATCAAAATTTCGGGGGGGGGGGGGCTGCAGCCCCCTCCCTTATATACGCCCATGCGATTTACATCAAGACGCCAAAGTCAAAATAAATCTTACATTTTCAGTCACATGTAAAAAAAAATTATTCAAGGAAATGGTCCAAAGGTTATTGAGTTTCCAAATTAAAAAAAAAAAAAGTCATATTTATATTTTATAGTGACCCATTTTTTTTAATACAATATTTTTCAGGCCGAAGATCAACAAAAGAGAATTAACATGACAGTTCTTTAAAAATTCTAAACTAGATGGACAGAAATTTTATACATTTAACTACAATCCAGTTTTATTGAATAAAATAAGAGATATTAGCAAGGACGTGGGAAAAATTGCGTGGTTCAATAGCAACAAAGTAGAGAACCGTCCTAAATATAATATAACCAAAAGGTTACCAAATATAATATTTATAAAATTAATTGCAGAGATTGTAACAAGGTTCATATTGGAGGTTCTACTTACAGTCATTCAGAATGAGGATAAAACAACACGTGAAAAATGTTGATCATCAGGAAAATAAAACTGCTCTGACTAATCATTCCATAAAATATGAGCACATATTTGACTTCGCAGACGTAAAAATTATAGAAAAGGAAAGAAACTTAACGAAGCGAAAAATAAAAGAATGCATTCATATTGTAAAAAAAGCAGGGGGAAAAAGGTTAATATCAAATATTTAAATAATATATTTTTTAATTTGTTAAACAAAATGTAATTATTTTATATCCTGTGACAAAATTTAAACAATTTATTTTATTATAATAGATTAATCTTTTTCTGGACGATCGATTTTTGTTCTTTGGAATTTATCGATTTTACACAGCTGAATGACCATTATAGGGGAAGGTTTGCCTTATTAAAATTAGGTTGTATTTTTTAGTTTAGTGAGCTTTTTAGCTCCTAGGGACCTAAGGTGTGAAATATGTAGAGCAAAAATAAATTGAATGGCCTTTGTTAATTCTCTTTTGTTGTCCTTCCGCCTTAAAAATTTTTGATTAAAAAAAAGGCCAACTTCTTATCCGTAGTTTCATTTGGAAAATTGGAATTAAAATTATTATAAAATGCTGACCCTATATTTCACAGTGTATTTTAAGTTCCAGAAGGCTAAATTTCATTAACTACACATCTCTTTAAAAATCCTTAATTACGATCAACATGTTCACGTCCGTTTGTACACCTCTTCAGGAGCACTTAAAATACAAATCAAGCTTGTTTAGTGCGATCTAGAAACACTTTTCCACGTATTGTTGCCTCTCTCCTGGTCTCTGGTATAACTCCTGTTATTGGTAACCTATAGATAACGGGTTATCTCTAGGTTATCTGTTTGTTGACACTGGTCCGGAGCGCCCGAGTGTCAAGAAACATTATACATTGATTACTTATCAATTGATGAATAACATATAGTATGACGGGAACCGTGTTATAATAAACTGCAAACAATTATGTAGTAGCGTTAATTTTGCTGATACATTATTTAACGCAATAAAAAAAAACTACTTATCTGCCGTGACGAAGCACGGGCATTCAGCTAATTTAGTATCAGCCCCCCCCCCCCGCTTAGGGTCTACCTTTGACTAGGGTCTATCCATGACTATAGAACTCCTCCCTGGAGACCCAAGTAGAACCAGCATATGTAAGAGTGTTTCTAGGTCGAACTAAACAAGAAGATGCTGAATAAAGCTACTCCAAGCAGCCTAGCACATTGAGAGAAACCCCCCACACCAGAAGGACACCCCCTGGAGTAGAGACATTAGGAAGCTAGGGCCCTCCCTATCTCCAGCGGCGGTACGTTGCCTCTATTGTCCAGGCTTGTTATCTTATCGGCTTTCCAGCTAACTCCAGATCCTCATTACAACACACTCTACCAGACCCGGTTCTATACTAGATCATAAGCCGATTCGTCAAACTCTTATCTACTTCCTGATCAGTCCTTCACTACAGGGTAATTACTCTAAAGATATATTCTCCAGAACTATCAAGTATGAGCTCAACATTATGAGTGTTTTACAAATCTAAGTTGTAAAAAACTGTAAACCCAACAAAATATAAAACCCATCTTAATTTTATAGAGTAACTAGCTGAATACCCGTGCTTCGTACGGCAAGTAAGTAGTTATATTATTGCGTTAAATGACGTATCATCAAAATTAACGCTTCTATATAATTTTGTGCAGTTCATTATAGCACGGTTTGAGTGAACTGCATGAGTGACATCAGGGTGGGATAATCATTAATTGTTAAAAGGGCCAATGTCTTCCCATTGTTAGTTAATGAGAAAAAGAATATTTTTCTTTAATATTAGCCTTTTAACAATTATGTTCATTCAATCCTGATGTCACTCGAACAGTTCACTCAAATTTCAGAGGTTTGGACATTTGCCCTTTTTGTTCCAAGGTTGCAGACATAAACATTGTAATAACTGATTTTTGAACTTTTTTTTTTTGCACGAATGAATGAAAAGTTTGTTCGTGTCCCCAAAAAAACTACTGACTAACTGTGTTTCCTTTTTGCGAATCCTCGATTCCATTAAAACTTTTGTAAAATTTTCAAACAATCACCTCCACTTTGGTCTTAAGTACTATTTAAATTATTATTTCACTTATTATGTGCCTTAAAAGTGTTTCTGGTGTGGATCATGAGGGTTGGAGTCAAAGTATGTAGTTTCCTTACGGGGATCTCAAGTCGCAAGTTCGTTTGTCGTTTCAAATTATCTAAGCCTTCATAACGTTGTTTTATGTAAGATCAGCTCTCCGACCAAAGGTACTTATTTAATTTATATTGCCTAGGAAGATGTAATGAATGAAGACCGTGGTTTCGAATTAAATTTCTCTCTTTGTCAGGAAGTAAAATGAAAAAATAAGTTTCGTTATGAAAAGCTGTTCTTCTAAGACTGTTGTGCTAAGAATCAAGAGAATGGAAGAAAAAGAATGGTTTTCTTTGTATTAGAAGAATAAGAAAGTGGAAGAAAAAGTGGAAATGAGAGAAAAATAAACTTCTTTTATTAAGCAATTAGAATAATTTCTAAGCGGCCACCGCCATCTTAATCGGAAGTATTATTCCCAACAAGTTCCTGGAGTACAATGGAAGAAAAAGGAGAATAAAAGCTTTCTTTAATATCCGCCATATTGAGACTTGGCCCTTATTAAAGGATCTTGACCTGGGCTGGATTTCCACCTTGGTGAGGATATTGTAATTAAAACAAGACCGGTGGCGCTCTCTCTCCCCGCCAATAATGACAAGTTTTCGTTTGCGCGGGAAACCTTTGTTTGGAGTAATCAAAAACTGAGGGAAAGCTCCACCACAAAGGACAATGGACTCCTTCTGGAGTCTTTGCTCATTTTAATATTTGCTTCCTCTTTCTTCCTTCTCGAACACTTGGGGTATTCCTTTCTTTCTGCGGCAGAAAAAGTCTGGAGCTTTCTGTTGGATGTAGTGTAGAGGATTTGCAGAGGTTAAAATCAGAGAAACAGAAAACCAAGCTATAGAAAAAGTCACATGGAGTCATTAGGACTAAAACTTGGAATAAGCATATTTAATATTTTGTAAAAACGTTAAACACCTAGTCTCCCAAGAGATGCCAATCCAAGTTTTGAAAATAAGTGAAATTAAGGCGCCATTATGTACTGAAAGTGAAGTGAGAAGAATACCATATAATCTTATACATAATGATTACAATTTTGAAGGTGTTGATCATTTCTTGGCGCAGAAATTAATTCTGAAAATAAGATCAGCGAGGAGATCAAAAAATGTCCGACTCACAGGAACTGCGCCATCTTAGCGCGGTTCCGTTCTTATCTCTAGTGCTACTGGGAAATAGTAGCAATTATTGGTAGGTTTTGGTCGTTCGTGAAAAATATAAAATAAAATATCGACGAAAAAATAGATTTAAGGCGCAACAACATGAAACTGACGGTATCATGGCGACTTCCCCCTCCTTCTTAACGTTCGCTCCTGGATTCACTGAAACAACGTTTCACATTTCAAATGAGAAACAACAAAAGGTAAAAAGATACAAAAACCCGTTCAAAAGAGGAAAACTAACAATTGCGAATTTTGAGGTCCTTATTCCTCCGATTGACATCCCCCAATCGAAAATTACATCTAAACTTTCTTTATAGGGAATTTAGTAAGCTTTTGAACGGTCATCTTCCACTTACCCCGATTTTCCAACCGTTTTCGCGATATTTTAGAAAATATACGAATATCCCAAAACTTTTCATGCCTGTTAATGAAATATTTTATTTCTAGTACTTCCTTAACTCCAAACGGAACCAAAATTTATCTATCATAGACTAGATGAATATCAAACGTCTGGAACAAGTTTCAACTCAATTAATCGTTTCTGAATACCCAAACTGAAAATTAGTTTGGAAAAGTAAGTGTTTCAATGTTTCTCGAAAACGTTTACAGATATCGCCTTAAAAACTGCTGTTACTGGTAAATTAATGATAACGGGTAATCTCTACGTTACCTGTTTGCTGACACTGGTCAAGTGTCAAGAAACATTATACTTTGATTACTTATCAATTGATGAATAAAATATAATATGACGGGCAGGGGCGCCACATCTCAGAGCCGGGCCCAGGACCAGATCACGGGCCCCTACTTCTCAGAGCCAGATTGAAAATTCTAGTACTTTGCTATAGGACTTTGGACATTTTAAAATTATTTTCCTCTTGAGTTTTGAGCAAAATGAGAATAAACGCTGTCAATCGGTGCAGCAAAGGTCACTTTCGGTACTTGTAGTTTTATTAAGACTCCTAATGAATTATACTATTCTGGGACTGCGCTTAGGTACAGATATAGAAATTACTTAAATCGTGGTTTTGAAACAATTCCCTGTACATTATAGTCGGCAACCGCACGTTTCATGAAGTGTTTTATGCACATTGAAATTTTGCTATAGTGCATCTCTTGAGGAGATAAGGTAAATATGTGTTGGCTAGACTTACCGTGGAACACCAGGTACTGCGCATAGGGGAAAGTGCCAAAAAAATAGTACCCAAAAATAGACCTTTATTCAGAAGCCAACTACCTTTAATGTAATATTAAGGCAATTTTACAATGAATAATAAATAAGGCAGACACTTTTAAGGGGGTTAAAAGGTAAATAAAAAAGTAAACAAGGTTGTGGTGTTGTTGTTTTTTTTTTTTAATATTAAATGAAGTGCTTTATTCACGCTCCGATTTAAACAGCGTCTTAAATAAACATAATAGAAAATAATTACAAAAGGGCAGACACTTTTTATGGGATTGCAATATCACGAAACATGAAAATAAATGTTGCCTATGATAGACTGCAATCACTGCGCAACTCTATTTTTGGGCACTCTTTTTTTGGACCTTTCGCCTAAGCGCAGCAGTACCTGGTGTTCCACGGTAAGTCTAGCCAACACGTACTTAGCTTCTTATCTACGAAAAGGTACATTATAGCAAAATATCAAGGTGCATAAAACACTTCATGAAACGTGCGGTTACTGGCTCTCGGACTAGTAGGTATTTAATGTGGCAGAAGGTCAAATTTCATTAACAAACACCATTCTTCACTACTCCTGAATTTTCCTCTACATGTTTCTAGCCCTTTTGACACCTCTTCAGGAGCACTTAAAAGAATAAAACATTAAAGCCTTCATCGAAACTATTGTTTAAGGGTAAATATCGATTTCCCAAAAGAAGTCTTTCTCATTTTATTAAAGAAATAATTTATTGTCGTATTGTTTAATAAATTGAAAAGTATGTTATCCATATATTAAATATTTGGATAAAATATATTTAATTTAATAAAACGAGAAAGACTTCTTTAGGGAAATCGATATTTACCCTGGATCAATCGATTTTAAACAGCTGATCCACTGCAGCCATGATGGATCTTGTCAGTCTAAACGTGGCCCTACCTACGGAAGGTTCTCGAAAGTTAAGTCTGCATTTCTTTTTAATTTTAAGTGCTCCTGAAGTGGCGTTAAAAAGGCCATAAACATGTAGAGCAAATTGAAGGAATGGTGAAGAATGTTGTGTATTTCCTGAAATTTGATCTTTCGCCATATTAAATGCATAGTGAAAAATAGGGCCATCATCTTATAAGATAATATTAATCTACTGCCGGGCGCTTGCCCGAAATACTGGCGGCAAGCATGGATATTTGTTGTTTATGTATTTATTTAAATTTAACATCCATTATTATTCACTAAGAATTTTGGGACGGGTTATCTACAGGTTACCACACTTTTCTAACCAGGATAGGGCTGATGCCTTTTCTTTTTTCTAAAGAAAAGCCACCACCCCATAGTGGGAATCGAACCCACGATCTTTGGCAAGGAGTGTTAATTGCTCACGACTTAACACTTACGACCAACGGGCTTCCAGCTTTTAAAAAAAAAAAAAGTACAGTAAACTTCCGTGCCACTTTTGAATGTTTAATTTCAACGATATCACGCCTTTGTCGTTTATGCTGCTGTTGCATTTTTTGGATTGTCTTTGCACGTCAGGTAATCCTAGTTCCTATTATTGCCTTATCTTACGAGCCATCGCTACTATCAGCTTATCAGTCACTATCTAGCTTTGAAAATGGCGAATCTTATCCAACCTTGAGGGAAGCACACCTGTTGAACCGGTAGGAACAAGAAGAGTTGGATTCTGTCACCATTGTGGAACACATAAAATGAATGTTTCTTTTCGGGACTTAGTTTCCAAAGACTGCTCGGCAGTAGGTTAAATCAGTAATTCAAATTATGAATTCTGGGGATATTAATTTACAAACTTAATACATTACAACTTACAGGAACTCACGCCGATGAGAAATATGCCTTGCGGGATTGGGAATAAGCCATAAACTACGAAGACTGATGTGAAGTTTGTATGACCTATTCTTAATCGGGTTAACACCACTTATCTTCTTCTTGTTTTAACCACCTCCAATAGGCCGCTCCTGCAATGTAAAATACACATTTTGACATAAATAACGATTATAAGAGTAGTGCATTCTATTGATAAAGTTTTAGGCGATGACACCGAACAAATAAGGAGAGGGTTCTGAAAGGTTAAGGCTGCCATAGTTTATTATTTGAAGTAATTCTCTGAAGATGGGGTCGAGAACACATGAAACAAATAGAGCAAAATAATAGATTTTTATGCATTTTGAAGATTTACTTTGAACCCTTGGTAGTAATAGGCCTGAGTGATTTAGAAGAAATATGACAAGCAATGTAGAGATGAAGGTGATGATCTCTTGTCCTGTGAGAAAAGTGGATAAAATAAAGCACTGGGTGAGTAATGGTCGTTCTGGGGGAGAAATCACATCGGATTTTGGTCGAGGACGGAACGGGAAGATGGACTGCCCAAATGCAACAACCCTTAAATCCCACAGCAAGAAATCTTGTACTCGGATGTCAAAAGATCCCCTTTTTAGCGCGTTTCCTCCCTCCGTCAATAATAATAAATAAATTAGTTGAAAACAAAAGGTTGCTTCTTTCCGGACCCCAAGCTTACAAAGACGTAAAAAACTATATATATATATATATATATATATATATATATATATATATATATACAGTGAAACCTCCTGTAAAGGACACCTCCCAATAGCGGACACCTCTATGAACGGACAGAATATCCATGGTCCCTGCGAAAACCCCTTTAAATCAATGCATTAGCACCTCTGAATAGCGGACCCTCTACTTACGGACAACGGACACCTAAAATCGGACCCATATAGCTGATTTCACCTCTCAATAGCGGACAGCAGGGAAAATATTTAATTGGATTCTCACAATCTCAAGAAAAAAACACACCCTGGCGGGTATTCCTAGTGAAATTCACAGGAAATGTCAAGAGTAAACAGTACCCTACTGTTCCAGGAACCACATCTTGTTTTGTTACACCATTTTTCAGGAGGTTTTATTCAGTTTGTATCTAGTCATAAACTCCGAAAAGAACGCGCGTAACTCTAAAAAATAAAGTGGAAGTTTTAAAAGTGTATGATAGTTTAAAGCTTTGTGTTAGAGATCTGGGCGCTAAGTTCTAAAAACTTCGCGTAGTTTTTAGAACGATATGTGGCGAAAGTGCATCGGTTAATGTTGATTTAGTTCAAGATTGGAAAAACAAATAGTTTTACATTTGCCATGACTATGAGGCTAAAAATATCTTTAATTTTGATGAAACGGCTTTATTTTTTCGGGCCCTGCCAAAAGAGACAATGATTCTAAAAGGGGAAACGTGCACAAAAGACAAACAAAGCAAAAGTCGTTTAACTGTTATGTTGTGCGTAAAGATTTTGAACAGCCGTTAATAATCGGTAAATCATTAAACCACGTTGTTTTAAGAACATTAACGTTATATGTTTCGTTTTATAAGCAGGAACTTGCGTTTCTACTAAGAAAGTAAATGTTTCTTCGAAGGCACCTGCGGCTACAACGCCTGATTTTCCGTGTATATTTTTGGATATTGTAATAATATATGTATAAATATGTGATTTAGTTAGCAATAAAATATTTCTACATATTTTTATTCCTGGAAGCTTTTACATGCATATAACCCTTTAATTTATATACCATGAAAGATTTATATATTTTGAATTTATTTTATAATTCTGTACCTTCATTTTACTGAAATATGCAATATTAAAAGTGGTACATATTAATATATCCTCAAATAATAAGGTTTTTACCTTAAAATACATAAGTGACCGCTTCAAACTGAATTCTCTAATCCGGCGTTTTCTCTAATCCGACTGTACCCCGGTACCGACGACGCCTTATTAGGGAGAGTACTGTATATATATATATATATATATATATATATATATATATATATATATGTGTGTGTGTGTAGTTTTTAATTCTTTGTAAGCTTGGGGTCGGGAAAACAGTAAACTTTTGCTTTTAACTAGTTTATTTACGCCCAACATGTTTCGTCCCTTTTTTTTCTACGTCTATACGAAAGACGTATCTTTTTAGCGCTTTTCCGTGGGTAGAGGTACTAAGATTTTGTAGTTCCTGCGAGCCGGACACATGGGCGTTTATAAGGCGGACTGGGGGGGCTGCAGCCCATTGTTTTGTTTATTTAATTAGTAAAAATGTGTCATAAAAACCTCAAAAATAAATTAAATGCTTAGTTCAGAAAAAAATATAAGTTATCTTGGGGTGTATTTGCGTTTTAGTTGGCTGACTATTCCAAGATCTTTTTTTTTTATTTTTTTTTTTAATTTGAATCGACTTCTTGTTAATGGGTTGTCCGGAAAATAATGCAAGATTTTGGTATTAAAATAAAAAAAAGTATTTTATAACTGTGTTTTTTAATCAAAATAGTCTCCCATACTCTCAATACTCTTCTCCCAACGTGTTGGTAACTTTTTAATACCGTCTGAATAGAATTCAGAATTCTTAGAATTTATAAAGTCAATAAACGCATTCTCTAATTCCGTTCGATGCATAAATATTTTGCTTTGTAAGTAGTGGTTCAGGCGTCTTAAAAAAGTGATAGTCAGTAGGCGAGAGGTCCGGTGAGTAGGGTAGATGTGGCTAGAAAAGGGTAATTTTTGTTTAAGCAAAGAAGTGTAGTACAAACTTCATAGCGCTGATTTGTTTGGCGGTCGTTTAATGCGTGTGGAACACAATTTTCAAGCTTTTTCACTTTTCTAATCGCCTTGAGGTGGCCATGGATGGTCGATTTGCTAACTCTATGTTTTTCTGCATGTTCCAGAACAGTTATTTTGGGGTTTTCTTTTACTTATGATCGCTGAGGATTCAGAGGAAAGTGCTTAGTTATGCAGCTCCTGCGTGACGGACGTTTTCCTATATACGCTCATGCCCTAAATCCAAAAACATTTTGCATCGGACTTATTTTTGGATCGGAAGTTAGGCTGAAGTGATCGCCCTCACAGATCCTATGGGAAAATGGATTTAATGAGACCTCGTCTAGAGAATCTCCGACAGTCATATTGCATGACGATTAGTCAGAGAGAATATTTAATCTTGAGTTAGCGAAGAGAACCGGACAGCCTTTATTTCGAGAAAAGTTTCAATTTAAAAGGAATGCCTTCTCCTCCGCTGTCACTCGCAGCTGGAATGCCGATCTGCGGACTATTAGGCAGGCCGAGTCGTAACGAGTCTCAAATTAGTAAAGTTTTCGATTTAAGAATATAATTAAACATTTAATAAGCATCAGGAGGACTTTCTGGAAACTTCAATTTATTTTTCACTACGATCAAATTTCACGACATTTTAGACTTCGGTAAAAGTTTGCCGGAAGATATTAGACAACTTGCTCCGGGCGATCCTTCGTTTTAGAACAATCTGAAGGAATTTAGCTATTGTGGTTGCAGTAGAGAATAAAAATAGTAATGTAGAGTGGCCGTTCCGTCAGGGAAGTATCGATTTGAAGTTTTGCAAGTGTTTTGCTCCATCAGGGGCGTATATAAGAAATAATATCGGGGGGGGGGAGGATTTGGGGCGTAATACTAAGAACCTAGAACTTGAATAATTAGCCAACTATACGCTATTACACCCAAAAAAAAAATATTTTTTCTGAACTAAGTGATCTTATTTAATTTATGAGGTTTTTATGTCACATTTTTACAGATTAAATCAAAATTTCGGGGGGGGGGCTGCAGCCCCTTATATTGGTCTTATATGGGCCCTTGAAAATGCCCAATTTAATGGGAAATATTAAATGACGATAAAATAAGGGGAAAATCATTTTTTCATCGGAAATTTGGGAACATTAAAGTTTAAAATGCTGTAAACATTATAAATGTTATTTATTGATGATACTGCAACGCATCTTAGAATAAAATCCTCCCTTTTAGTTGACTTATGTGCTCTCCTAACCAATGCTGCTATAAATATTCTTCTAGCTGAAGAAATAAATATTCTTCTAAACGAGAAAGAAAATATTCTTCCCTATGAGGAAAAAAGTTTTCTTAAAACTGAGAAAAAAAAAAATTCTTCCAAGTGAGGAAAGAAATATTCTACCAGCCTAGGGAAAAAATATTCTTCCAGCTGAGGGAAAAAATATTCTTCCAGCTGAGGGAAAAAATATTCTTCCAGCTGAGGGAAAAAATATTCCAATTGAGAAAAAAACATATTCTTCCAACTGAGGAAAATAAAATTCTTTCAAGTGAGGAAAAAAATATTCTTCCAGCTGAGGGAAAAAATATCCTTCCAACTGAGGGAAAAAATATTCTTCCCAACAAGGAAAGAAATATTCTACCAGCTGAGGGGAAAAATATTCTTCCAGCTGAGGGAAAAAATATTCCAATTGAGAAAAAAATATATTCTTCCAACTGAGGAAAATAATATTCTTTCAAGTGAGGAAAAAAATATTCTCCCAGCAGGGGGAAAAAATATCCTTCCAACTGAGGGAAAAAATATTCTTCCCAACAAGGAAAGAAATATTCTAACAGCTGAGGGAAAAAATATTCTTCCCAACAAGGAAAGAAATATTCTACCAGCTGAGGGAAAAAATATTCTTCCAGCTGAGGGAAAAAATATTCCAATGGAGAAAAAAATATTCTTCCGACTGAGGAAAAAATAATCTTCCAACCGAGGAAAAAACATTCTTTTGAGCTGAGGGAAAAAATATTCTTCTAGCTGAGGGAAAAAATATTCCAATTGAGAAAAAAATATTCTTCTGACTGAGGAAAAAAATAATCTTCCACCCGTGGAAAAAAATATCCTTCCAACTGAGGAAAAAAATATTCTTCCCAACAAGGAAAGAAATATTCTAACAGCTGAGGGAAAAAATATTCTTCCCAACAAGGAAAGAAATATTCTACCAGCTGAGGGAAAAAATATTCTTCCAGCTGAGGGAAAAAATATTCTTCCAGCTGAGGGAAAAAATATTCCAATGGAGAAAAAAATATTCTTCCGACTGAGGAAAAAATAATCTTCCAACTGAGGAAAAAACATTCCTTCAGCTGAGGGAAAAAATATTCTTCTAGCTGAGGGAAAAAATATTCCAATTGAGAAAAAAATATTCTTCTGACTGAGGAAAAAAATAATCTTCCACCTGTGGAAAAAAATATTCTTTCAGCTGAGGGAAAAAATATTCTTCTAGCTGGGTGAAAAAATATTCTTCCAGCTGAAGGAAAAAATATCCTTACAATTGAGGGGAAAAGATATTCTTCCAACTGAGGAAAAACATTTTTGACATTAATATAATTATAACAATTATTGATAAAGTAGACCAAATAAATCTTTCCTTCTACATTAAAAACTCATAAAATTCTGAAGAAACTATTATTCTGTAAATGTAAAATGAGTTTGTGCGGGAGGTACAGAGTGCCCTAGTACTGTTTTTCTCGCAACGGACAATATTGAGGGTTCTCTGGATGGGGGGAAAGGGTGGTAAGAGACGTCGGGGAAGGGTTTGCAGAATGAACTCCTCCGACCACCATGGCATTCTGGCGTTTTGACAGCTTTGGCAGCCATAAAACGGAGCCTGGGGTACTCAATACCACTGAACTCCTGCTGGAAGGTTATTTTTTCCGGTGTATCGACTTCTGGGGTCATTAGCACCCTGGAAGGTTAATGAGCTCAAAATTGAATTGCTGGCATAATGTATCATTTTGCGATACCCTGGAGTAAATATCATAAGGAGGTAAATAAAATATTTACTGAATTTTAAAAAGGTCCACTTCTTCAATTTACAAATTTTACCAATGTTTTTAAAAAAAACAAAACATTCAAAACATTTTTGGATAGTAGGAGTCAAAGGAATAACATAAATAAAAAATATATATATATTTAAAAATAATAATTACAATAATGGATTGTTGATGCTTTTCAAGGATCTATGTAATTCTAAAATAAATCTGGATAATATAAAAGATGAGCTTGTGCAACGTCAAACTAAATGTTTTCCTTTCATCTGACATACAATATATCTTCAATGGAATTGCCTTATGTTCCCGTTTCAGCAATTCCTTCATCATCTAAAACATAATTCATTTGGAGAAAATTAGGTATTTTCTAGGACAGCATTAAATTCCTTTAATAGTGGTTTTCATTCAAATTTATATTTTCAGGATATGCCTCCTAGGAGTACGTTTTACTTTTTAGCGTGGTTCCTCCCTCTCTCCATAGGAAGGAAACCCGTTGACCTCATGACGCAATCCGGAAATGCCGACATTTCACAACTCATAGATCAAGAAAATAACGGTGGTTCAAAAAATCATATTTATATATATATACATTATGTAGTGATATTTTCAATATAAATAATTTATCAAGAAATATCTTACTACTTCTTAGTAATATAAAATGCTAACTTAACAAAACTTTCCTCAATCTGAAATCAAGAAGGCGTCTTCACCCGGGCAGATCGTCTTTCGTTTTTTTGCTAGATAAAATAAGGTCAGATCCTAACTGTTTTGCTATGAGTGTATACCTAGAGTTTTTGTACAAATAAGAAATTTTCAAGAAGTTTTTGAAGATCAAGAGGATATTATTTGGATCTATGACATAACCTTTGAGCTACGCCTGTGGATGTAAGGTAATTTATGTTCCTTAGTGTAAATTTTATATTGTTTTGTGGTTGTAAGATTTGCATATCGAGCCACGATTTATATTTTTAAACAATAGCTCTAAATTTGTATGAAACCCAAATACGACCCGTTCAAATAAATAAATTCAATTTCAGAGTTTTGTCATCGCTGGGAATCATATTTTTAGTTGGAGCAGTTTCTTTCTTTAGTGGTAGAGGACTTTAGAGCTATCTAGTATTACTTTTGCTGGATTCATCTCCTGCTTCGTCAGGCAGGTCACTGGTTACATCATTGCAGATAGCCAAGGAATGACATTTCTCTTGATCTGGGCTGCTTATATGCTGCTAGCCTCAGATAGATTCTGCGGGCTAATAATGTTGAAGATCCCTGGTGTAGTTGGGCCAGTGTCCGTTAGGATCACTGGCGACCTCGCTTCTGTTTCCTTCATCGGTGGGAATCATATTTTTACGGAACTGCTTCTTTATCCAGACAAAAAATCATTTGACATTTTGTCAAATTTGTTAACCAGCAGAAGAACACATTCCAGTGGCCTTTCAAATCACACCGAGTATTTTTGTGATCTACGGATTCTGAAATGTGGACTTTTCTAGCTCGCACTTCTGGATTTTGTCTGAGGTAAGCGGGTTTTCTTCTTATGGAGAGAAGAAGCAAACGCACTAAAAGTATTAACATTCGTAATAACTTAAATAGTAGTAAAATTATGCCATACCTTCAAATCCTAAATTGTGGTAGATGCGTTCATGAAAATTGCCAGGTTTCTGGAGCAACATCACAATACACTTGTGGATGGTGATATACTGCTCTACTGTCTGGACCATAAGCATCCTTTCCTTCCTCATCCGATAGACCAGTCCGAAAATGTCAATGTATTCCTCTCCTCTCCCGAGTGCCTGGATCACTTGGTCAATAGCTATAAAAGTACCAGTCCTCCCGACGCCAGCACTGAAAGAAAGCTCCAAATCATCACTTTAAGGATTACCATTAACAAATAATGTCCTAATTAACAGAAACGTTCTGACAAAAATTAATCTAATGAATATATTAATGTAGATTTTGAAAATGAAAAGTTCAATGGCATAACTTATTGGGCTTCTTGCCAAACAACATACTGATCAGCCATTGAGGTAATAATAAACTAGTGAATTATATAATCAACTAGCTGACCCGGCGAACTTCGTACCGCCTAACAGTCGATTCTTTAATTTCTTTGTTAATACTTATTCTTAGGCGCTAATGGCCAAGAATTATGTCGATGCGCCGTAAAAAAAAAATTCTTTTTCTGTTATTTGGGACAACATGTCAGCTAGTCAGATAAAAGAAAAAAAAAAGAAAAAAGAAACTTAATAAGTCAACAATTACATTATGTCAAAAAATAAAAATTATGAAACACTTAAAATTCTTTTAATAGTCCATTTTATTGAATTTGCGTTAACAAAGTAAATAATACCCGAAAAATGTCGTTTTTAGATTTTTTCAGACAATTTGTTTTAATTTTTCTCTCCGTAAGAACCATCCTCGTACTTCAAGGAATATTATAAAAAAAAAAATTAGCGAAATCGGTTCAGTTGTTCTCGAGATTTGCGCTTACCAACACATTTAGCGATTCATTTTTATATAATAGATACACAAATACGTTAAATGTTAAAAATATTATAATTGAGAACATATGTTTTTATTTAAAAATTAATTTGCGTTAACGAAGTAAAAAAGACCCGAAAAGTGTTGTTTTTATACTTTTTCAGGCAATTTTTTTAATTTTTCTCTCCGTAAGAACCATCCTCGTACTTCAAGGAATATTATAAAAAAATAATTAGCGAAATCGGTTCAGTTGTTCTCGAGATTTGTGCTTACCAACACATTTAGCGATTCATTTTTATATAATATATATATATTTCTTTATTGATTATTACATCCTGTATATAAATACATCTGGTAATATGATATATGATACAATATGAAAGTTCTGTGCTCAAGGCCTCCCAACTTCATCCTCGATTAACGCCAGAAAGACGCTCAGATGACGTTGAAAGGGCCTACACAAGCTCCCTTCTGCTCCGACCAGTGGCTGGAGTCGAAGAGAGATCGGTGAGCCACAGAAAATGGTCGCACTTGAACAAAGAGAAAGCCATTGCTAACACTTCACTTGGTCACTGCAGCAGATCTCTAGGCCAATGTCTTTTGAGTCGCCTTGGAGGAGAGAGTGGGTGGGTGACACTTGATAGGGAGAGGACTTCAGGATTTTGATGAGCGGAAAGTTTAGGATGGAAACGTTGGAATCTGGATAATACAACATCATTAACGAGTGAGATATTGAGGTCTTTATGGAGGTTGAGATTGGAAACGTAGAAGGGAGCATCAACTATTGTTCTTAGGACCTTGGATTGGAATGTTTGAATGCGTCTGATGTTCGATGTTTTCGCAGCTCCCCATAGTTCTGAACCATATGTCCAAATGGGTTGCAGTAGTGATTTGTAAATGATCAGTTTGTTTTCAGTACTTAAATGAGATTTGCGGTTCAACAGTCTGTAGAGTTGTCCAAATCGTCTGTTAAGTTCTTGTCTTTTAAGTTTTAAGTGATGTTTCCAGGTAAGTCGGGAGTCCAAGTGTAGTCCGAGGTAGCAAACTGTATCAGAAGAGGGTAATGGGACATTGTTGAAGTGTACTGGTGGACAGGGACTGCGCCGGAGGGTGAAGGTGATGTGATGGCATTTTTCCTCATTCACCTTGATTCTCCATTATGTACACCATTCTTGAATTTTATTCAAGTGGGACTGAAGTTCTGCGACGCAGTGTTAGGATTTGGGTGGGATGCGAGGATAGCTGTATCATCTGCATAGGTTGCTAGAAGGGTGTCGGGACTTGTTTGAACATCGGCTGTACACATCGTGTAGAGCACAGGGCCCAGAACACTGCCCTGGGGAACTCCCGCTTCCACAGGATAATATTCTGAGTACTCTGATCCTTGTCGGACCCGAAAATGCCTATTTGATAAGTAGGATCGTAGGATGAGGTATAGGGTGCTGGGAAGAAAGGTTTTGAGCTTGTAGAGGAGACCCTCATGCCATACCTTATCGAAAGCTTGAGCAACGTCCAGGAACGCTGATGTACAATATTCTTTTAGCTCTAGGGATGAAGATATGCGATCTACAACGCGAAGACCCTGCTGTACTGTGGAGTGTTGGGAACAGAAGCCAAACTGGTGCGTGGGCAGGATATTTTGGCTATGAAGGAAAGGTTGGATTCGTTTGAGGAGTAATTTTCCGAATATTTTAGATAGGATGGGTAGTAGGCTTATTGGGCGATAGGATGAAGGGCAGTGTGTTGGTTTTCCAGGTTTAGGGAAGAGGATGATGATAGAGAATTTCCATAGGAGGGGGCAGTAGGTGGTGCGGAAAATACAGTTGTATAGGTATGTGAGGAATGTGATAGCTTTAGTTGGGAGCTGGCGAATGATTTCAGATGTTATTAAATCAAAGCAGGGAGATTTGCGTCTGTGCTTGGTGATGATATGCTTGACCTCGGAAGGATATATGGGTTTAGGAGGCAAGGATAGTGGAAGGGGAGATTCGAGGAATTCGATTATTTTTGAACAATGTGTTGGATCATTGTGATCAGGATGAGGAGTAAAGGTTTTCTGGAGGTGTTCTGGATTTTTATATAATAGATACACAAATACGTTAAATGTTAAAAATATTATAACTGACAACATATGTTTTTATTTAAAAAAGAATTTGCGTTAAGGAAGTGAAAAAGACCCGAAAAGTGTTGTTTTTAGACTTTTTCAGGCAATTTTTAATTTTTCTCTCCGTAAGAACCATCCTCGTACTTCAAGGAATATTATAAAAAAAGAATTAGCGAAATCGGTTCAGTTGTTCTCGAGATTTGCGCTTACCAACACATTTAGCGATTCATTTTTATATAATAGATAAACATGCTATTGCTGATGGACAGAGGTACAAGAACGTACGGTAATTTGATAAGTCTGAGAGGGCTAGATCATTTTTTATTTATTAATTTTCAGAGCCTGCCCTTTTTTAAATATGTTTAATTAAAGTAAAATCAGTACAGCAGAGTCCGGCTAATCCGAACTGATGTTTCTATGATTACCATTTTATCTTAGTAATAAATAAATAGAAAAAAACTTGAAACCAACTCATGAACAAACAATGCCAGAAATATATTATTATGACAAGAAGAAGAATTTAAGAAATAATAAATGATTATGTTTAGAATAATAAGAAAGCTGTCTCTAAAATATGGCCAGCCATCGGGTGGATATTTGTGCCATGTTTTATATACGAGAATAACTTCTTACAATTAAGGCTAAGTAGTCTGCCAGTTAAACCATTTTGATGAAATTAAATAAAGACAATTATGACCCTTTCTTTATATGATAGCATTTCAGAAAAAATATAATTTACCTGCAATGAACAATTATTGGTCTAGGCTCATTTTTCATCTTCTCCCGGAAAGTCTTAGCAAACTTCACGAGCAGTGATGGTGAATTTGGTACACCAAATACTGGCCATGACGTGAAATGAAAGTGTGTTATGACTCTCTCAGTGTTCCCCTAAATAAATAATAAATATAAATATTTTGTCTTAAATATCCTTTTTTCTCCAAAAGAAATTATAAAACCTCAAATATATATATATATATATATATATATATATATATGAGTTAATACTGACCCGAGTAACCTTCAGTCCAGTAATACACCAGTCTGGATGAAACTGCTGGTCACTTATTTTGACAGTTATACTTCCATAGGTAGCAGCCTCGCCATCTTCCGGCCAGTAATGATCGCACTTCTCTCTCCCTGTAAGAAAGCAGTTTCCAATAAAACATCACCTGAGCTAATTTATTTATATAAATAACGTATGAAAACCGACTGATATGTAGGATCTGAGTCATCTTAGCATTTTTCCATATAATGCTTATATCTGATGTGATTTGGATACCTATAACCGTAGTAGTATAGTGGTAGCACCAAGTCTGTGGGACACATAGTTTACTTTGACGTATTTGTCGTGCAACATCTAATTTTGTTACTTATTTCTATCACTTTTTATTAAGAAATTTTTTATTGTTAACTTGTAATTTATAAAAAAAAAAAATGCTACTTAATCTTGTTACCACTTATCATTTTAGCTGATAGTACCACATAAGTGAGTGGAGTGAATAAAAGCTAGAATCTAACAGGTAGAATCTAGCCCTTAGATTTAGCATTTCCTCAATACGGAGTGAATAAACAAGAGCTACTTCTAGGTAGCAAGATCTAAGTAAGTTAGTCTCATCTCCTGATAAACTAAGGAAATTCTAAGGGTAGCTGTTGCTAACCCCTAGCTGCAGCTAGGATTCCTACCTCCCCTGTCTCATCCCTCTTCCTCCCTGTCAGGGTTTGTTGCTTGTCTCTCTCTCCTCATGCAACTGTCGACACGCATGGGCCCTATTAGGGGGGGCTGCAGTCCCCTCCGAAATCGGTAAAGATTAGTCAAAAAAAAAATAAATAAATTAAATGATACCACTTTGGTCAGAAAAAATAATTTCTTTTTGGTGCAATATCATTTTAATTGGCTAACTATTCCAAGATCTAGATTGATAATATTCCATACCCCCCAAAATGCTCTCAGCCCTCCCTCCAAATACTCCCGAAATTATTTTCTATACACACCCATGCCGACCTGGATCGGTCACTTTTTATAAATGTATTAGTCAATGATCCTGTGGCAATGGAAAAATCTAAATTACTAGCTGCTATTAAAGAAAGAAAACCTGCTTGGGACAGCATTAGTAATGAATTTTACATAGGGCGAAAGGTCACTGTTGCACAGTTAAATAAGTTGCTGAGTAACATTAAATCAAGCATAAGAAGAAAAACAACCAAAAAGCCACCGGCAATAAGCCTATAAAATTGAAGCAGTAGGGAAAAGATTTTTACAAATTATTGATCAATGGCAAAAATCCCAGGAAGAATTCAAATGGATTCACCGACAAGCGTCTAACTAGGAAGTAGGAACCCAGTACTGCTACAAGAAATTGCAAATAAAAAATTGAAAAAGTGCGAAAATGGTTGAGGTTTACGGTAAGGAAGAAAAAAAACATCCGACAACTCCAGAACTTCAAAGAATCATTTTACTGCAGGAAATGTAGCTAAAGAAGATGAAAATAAAACGTGAAGACATCCCGGCGCATATAGTACTCCTTTTCCTTACGAACATGCGTAAACGCCGCTGTAATTGAGCGAAAAGAAACAACTAACTAAAAAGCTAGCATGAGCCAGACCAGACTAGCTTTTTCCTTAGCAATTGCTACTCTTAGAACCTAGTCACAGCTCTTTATTCACACCTTCTACCTAGCTGCAGCTAGGAACCGTGATATAAGCAAATGCTAGCCCTAGCTGCAGCTAACCTTTTTATTTACTCGGCCCTTAGCAATTGCTTGGAAAATACCTAGTTCTAGCAATTGCTAGCTTTTATTCACTCACCCAATATCCAACATATAGCAGCTACAGTTAAGTTTTGATAAAAATGTTGCTTGGCACTATTTTGCCCCGACCCCTTCAATTATTACATTAGCAACAAGAAAAGATTAATTCAAAAAAATTAAACTAAAATTATTAATTATATGAAATAAGTTTGTTTTTTTGTTGTTGTTTTTTTTTTTTAGATTTTTGTGTTCTCTTATTAGTAATATACATATTCTTTACTTAGTGCAAAAACCTTTACATGTAACACCTTTGTACTAAAAAAAATGTATTTCCCTTGAAAATGCCATGCTTCCATGGCAAATTTAATTGTTTACACTTCAGAAAAAGCCCACTGTCTTGAATATCGAAATCCTAGAATACTCTTCAATAACACTCCCTGGAGCTGAGAAAGAATCAGGCTGCAATGTATCATCTTCGGAGAAGTCTCACGTCACTCTAATATTTTGGGGCTGAAATTCTAATTCCATTATACTCGTGCTTCCTCGTGTGGGGCCAAAGCAGCTCACCAACAATATACTGGTGCTTAGACGTCTCCGCCAAAGCCGCTCACCACAAATATTCGTTGCGTAAGGGTTAAAGACAATTGAGAAAAATGTATACTGTACCTTCTTCGATACAACGAGTAAGCATCACTATAGCTCTGCTGTTCGTCTCCCAACACATTCTCCAGAAGTCATCTTTAGTCGAGAAGAGTGGGCCTTGAGTTGCTATATACTCATTCACTGAGTTGTAGCCCTGAAAACAAACCAGTATATCTCTCTTTACACTCACATACGTAAATATACAGGTACAAAAGCTCATCTATGATCACCGCTTAAAGGCAGAACCTACCGGAATATAGCTAGCATTGATGTAGTCTGAGCCAGGAAGCGCAGAGATCGGTTCAAGTCTTACACGCGAATGATTGAATGGGAGTATGTTCGTGAACCTGTTTTTGGCACAGTTGAAGTAGTCGTTCCCATGATTGCAGGGCTGCTCCCGTCCTACGCCCTCCAACTTCTCAAATTCTTCAGAAAATCTCCGATTCTTATTTGACGACATGCTCCTGTAGTACTCCAAGAATCTATCCACTTTTACAGGCTTACTGCAATTAATAATACATTCAAAACTCTTTTAGAAAAAATAATAAAAAACTGAAGACAGTTTTGTTATACCTTGTGATAATTTCATCCTGATGGGAGTATTCTTCAAACGGAATATTGTCAGTTTGAGGAGGCTTTCTGCACTTTCTAATAATTACGTTTCCAAAAATTAGAGAGAGAATAAAGATAGCAGGTAACACAAATGCTACTAAGAGTGAAAATTGGTTTCGATCTGGAACAGAAAAATGTTCAAATATTTTTTTTTTTAGAAAAATAAACTCGCCTGCAGGTAGGGAATTGAACAAAGATCCTCCTGTTTTATGCTCAAATCAAGTCCTCTACCACTTTTTTGAAAGCCAATTTCTTGATCGTTTCATGTCTTGAAATGCAAATTCAATGCTCATTAAAAAAGAAAATAATTTCACTAAAAAAAAAAAAAAAGCCTTAATTTTTAGCTTAACATTATTTGTAACCTTATACAGATTACCCTGATATCTATAGCTTACAATTTTATATAAATTAAAACAAATTAATAAAACTGCATAAAATTTACATCATATTTTAAAGAGGATAATTACATTAATTTTAAAAGTGAAGGCAGGATGATACTAGACATTTTTGAATGACTATGGAGGTAGCAGCTTCAAAAATATTTAACAATAGCAGCCGAATTCAAAATTTCTAAGAATATTACTAACTAAATCTGTATTGTCAATGTACATAATTTAGTAAATCAAGCTGCCACGACAGAAGAATA
This sequence comes from Gonocerus acuteangulatus, assembly GCA_946811695.1. Classification (NCBI taxonomy): domain Eukaryota; kingdom Metazoa; phylum Arthropoda; class Insecta; order Hemiptera; family Coreidae; genus Gonocerus; species Gonocerus acuteangulatus. The sequence continues at coordinate 31,944,668 of OX328128.1, forward strand.
TACACAACGATTTTTCATCTACTAACAGCTATTTTTTCAAACAGTTGTAGAAAAACTGCCTTAAATCCATTCAGAATCACAGGAAGCAGTCAGAATCCCCGGGATACGTCAGAGCACATTTTGGATGATCAACTATTTGGGTATTATAGTTTTATTAAGATTCCACGATAGAAACCCTGACAAATTCTACCTTCTCGTATTTTCCTTGGAATTATGAGAAAGATGTTGCCATGTATGGTCAGCCATTGGTTGGACATGACTGTTACATAACAAAATATTTTTAGAATTAATTCGGCCCATCCCGGTTTACAGCCCTGATGAAGGCATAAATCTCAAGCTGAAACTTCGGCAAATATAACACATTTTTTATCTAAAAAATGTAGTTTTATTAATCATACGATCAAACCCCGACAACATCTATGTTTGAAATATATATGTATGGGTAAGTATAAAATGTTTATTGCTGACCAGTTTCTACAGGAGTTGAATAATCAGTATCAGTGAAATCCTTTTCGGTTGTAAATGCCCGTATTTTCACTCTGTAGACCGCTCCTTTCTTCAGGGGGCCATTGCAATAGCCGGATTTCTTGTTTTCACAACCTTTCTCTGATCCGATTACAAAATCTTCAATATGTGAATCTTTAAATGGATAATATGGCTCCACAACCTGAAAAAATGCTGACAATAAAACTTAAAGAAAACTATATGAATTTTATGATGTAGAAGGTCAGATTCCATTAATTACAAACTAGTCTTCAATAATTCTTTATTTCCTCTAGATACTTCATGTCTCTTTGATGCTCATCAGGAGCACTTAAAAAACAAATTACAACCACTTGGGTCACATCTAGACTAACTAACTACATCAATAATGGCTCCTGTAGATCAGCTGTTTAAAATAGATTGCTTAGGTTAATGCCGAATTCCCAAAATATGTCGTCATTTTATTAAACAAGCCATTTTATGTATAGTATTGTCTATTAAATTGAAAACTATTTTAACCAGATATTTAATTTACTTTTCTTTTCTTTTTTTTTTATTAACTGTATTTTTCTGTTCTTAAATATTATTATTTTTAATTATATTTTCTTTTATTTCATGGAATTCTTCGCTTTATCTAACATTAATTAAATGAATTATTGAAGAATGGTGTGTAGTTGTTGAAATTTGACATCCTTGAGGAAATTAATTAAAAAGTTGCTAATTGAAACAGTTGCTCATTAAAAACGTAAAAGAGCAGTGCTATGTTTTTATTTTACTTATATAGGTTACTAGCTGTTACCGTGTGCCATGCTACACCAAATTTATATTATATAGCTGTAAGGAACAAACATAGAGCTGGTAGACTATTTTCACCTTGCTTATGAAACTTCCCTTATCAAGACCTACCTGTGTGCTAACTTTGGTCATTATCGGTCAAACAGTGTGGATTTGTGTAAGGAACAAACAGACAGACAGCTGACAGATGATTTTGACCTAGCCTATAACACTCCCCGTATCAAGACCTACCTATGAGCCAAGTTTGTTCAAAATCGCTGAAAAGTTTTTGATTTATATAAGGAACATATTGAATGGCTTTTTTCTTTTTTTTTTTTTTTTTTAGTATCCCTATACTGTGGGAGTTTATTTAGATTCTCCATCTTCCAATACTGCCTGCATTACAATCAAAGTAATATAGATTTTTTTTTCGGTGTTTTTAAAAGTATAATAATAATAATATTAAGATAGAGAAATATGATAGCGTAATGATAACAACTATAATAATAATGCAAATAAAATAGTAATAATAATATTGAAAAAGAAACAAATAACAATATCAAAATTATAAATTAATTGAAAGAACTAAAAAAAAAGAATGAATATAAATGAATTAAATAAAATAAATAAATGATTTATGAAAGAAAACGTCCGTTCTTGCAATGGCTTATTCTTGCGATTATCAAAACAAAATTCAATCAGGATTGTGGTCATGAGAAACTGTTCAATTATTTACAAGAGCATTATTTTTCAAAAACAATGCACTCCTTTTATCATTTGTTCCAACACTAAAAATAAAGGTATGAATTCTGTATATGCACTTTTGTTGAGATTATAATAAAAAATAATGATTTGTCAGTAAATTAAATTATTTACAGTGATGGACCATCGCCTCAGTTTAAAAATAAATATATCTCAAGATTGCTTTACATACTTTCAGAAAAATTTCACAAAACGTCTTAGCGGAACTATTTTACTACAACTCATGACAAACGTGTAGTAAATATGATGGGATAAAGAGTAAAATCCATGGTCTCTAATGGAAGTTATGAGCAAATCTGAAACTAAAAATGTAAAAAACTCAGTAGAGTTTGCTAATGTTACATCTAGTTTAATGACAAACACTACAATTTTCCGAATCAGCCAAGTAAATATTGAGCCTGCTATAAGTTCGGACAATCCATGGGTTAATGTTAAAGGCATAGGTTTTATTAAGCAAATGAATGTGATAAAATGCAATTTGCAAATCAAAAATTCAACTATGGAAAACTTACTGAAACCGGCAAGTTAACAGATCAAAAACTTAATATTTCAAATTTTAATGTTAGTGACGGGTGTGCAGTTACATATGATAAAAATTAAGTTGTATTTCTTATTATATTGCCCAGCAAGCCCTTCACTGAAGTAATGAATGTTTTGTACATGTAGGTAGATCTCATTCTGAATAGCAATTTTAATTTTTGGGATACTATATGCCATGCTCACATCATATTTAAGGTCATCAGATACCATACAAAGTAATAAAATTAGTTTTTCATAGCTTGCATCCTTATAGTGAATCATTACAGGGTGAATTTTTTAATGTTGATATAGTTTTTATTAAGCAAATGCATGTGATAAAATGCAATTTTTAAATAAAAACAAAATCAACTATGGAAAACAAACAGGAAACTGCAAGTCAACATATTAAATACTTACTATTTCAAACTAATTACTAATATATGATATTAATCCAAATTCTGAGAATATAAGGTGATAATTTAGATAAACGCAACATTTTAGATGATTTTAGGTGGTACGGTAAAGAACTAAAAGTATTAAAATTATTAGTGTTTTGTACAGATCCATGGGTTCATGTTGAAGACATAGCTTTTTTTAAGCAAATGCATGTGATAATAAAATGCAATTTGCAAATTAAAAACATCAATTATGGAAACACATCAAACTTAAAAAAAAAAAAAATTGGCTAATGGCTTCTAGGAGCCCAGTGTTGTCATACAGCTTAAACAGAAATAAGAAAATTGATCTTATATGATATTAGTTGTCCAAATTCTAAAAAAAATACGGCTATAATTTAGATAAACATACAAATGTTATAACTGAAAAGTTTTGTTCGCAAAAGAAAAACTTTTTGAAAAAAAAAAAGAAAGTTTTTTTGGCTTGCTAATCTCCACCTAGGCAACACTGGAAAGAAAATGGTAACTGTAAAGTCAACAGATCAAAAACTTGATATCTCAAATTACCTATTAATATATATTAGTCCAAATTCTAAGAATATAAGGCTATAATTTAGATAATCAAAAGTATTTTGCTAAAACTAAAAAGTTTTGGAAGTTAGATAAGCAAACCAACCTTAAAAAAAAGGATAATGGTTAATGGCTTCTAGGAGCTCAGTGTTGCTCTACATTTTCATCAGAAATTAATAAAATTGATCTTATATGATATTACTTTTCCAAATCTTGAGAATATACGGCTATAATTTAGGTAAACATACAAAGGTTAAAACTGAAACGTTTTGTTCGCAAAACAAAAACTTTTCGCAAAAAAAGAAGAAAGTTTTGTTGGCTTGCTAATCTCCACCTAGGCAATTCGCCTTGGCAACACTGGAAAGATAATGGCGATTTCTGAGAATTCACTCTTCTGTATTTGACAGTTTCGAACTCGTTACTTCTGAACTGAGAAGCCTAGAAGATTTTGAGCTTGCCTAGGAGATTTACCGTATCAAGAAGTACATGTGTGTCAAGTTTGGTCCAAATTGATCTAACGGTGTGGATTTGTATGAGGAACAAACGGACAAGTGATTTTTATATGTATAGATTTTAAGCATGTTATTCAGGAATGCAGTCTACAGTACCCAGATTCTGAGGCAAATACTTAGTTATGCAGCTCCTGTGTGACAGCCTTTTTTTTTTCTTTTTTTTAACAAAAGTGTTTTCTAATTTTTGGGGAATTTTGAATGGCACGGATAACTAACTAAATGGTAAATATCATCGACACCAGAGATGGGCATAATTTTATTTATAAATAAAAATACGAATTTATTAGTACTTCATATATTTGTGAATAAGAATATAAATAAATTCGTACTTCATATATTTGTGAATACGAATATAAATAAATTTGTATTCATAAGTGTAAATACGAATTTATTTTTATTCACATATATTAAATATAAAAATACAAATAAAATTTTATTCACAAATTTTTCTGCAAATACAAATAAATTCACAGAAAAAATTGTAAATAATCACAAAAAATGTGAATATTTACAAAAAATCAAGTGATAAAAAAAATCACATTAAAATATACGAATAAAAATTTATTCACAATAAAATTCGCAAATAAATCATGAATTTATTCGTATTAAGAAGATATTACGAAAGTTATTGAAGGTGATTTCTTTTTTTTTTTTTTTTTTTTAAGGCGTTTAACGTCTAGGTTATTAGCGCCTAGATTTTTGGTTTACCCCGAGTCCGGCGCGGGACCACCAGCCATGCTGCAGGGACACAGTTTGTCATCTGTACCTCCATCAAAAACATTCAATAACTTTCGTAATATCATCTTAATACGAATAAATTCATAATTTATTTGCGAATTTTATTGTGAATAAATTTTTATTCACAAATTATGTGAATAAATTTTTATTCGTATATTTTAATGTGATTTTTTTTTGTAATCACTTGATTTTTTGTAAATATTCACATTTTTTGTTATTATTTACAATGTTTTCTGTGAATTTATTTTTATTCGCAGAAAAATTTGCAAATAAAATTTGATTTGTATTTTTATATTTAATATATGTGAATAAAAATAAATTCATATTCGCACTTATGAATACGAATTTATTTATATTCGTATTCACAAATATATGAAGTACGAATTTATTTATATTCGTATTCACAAATATATGAAGTACGAATAAATTTGTATTTTTATTTATAAATAAAATTATGCCCATCTCTCGACACAAATGCAAATTATCGAATGTGAAAAAACGCATTTTTCGGGTCTTTTTGCAAAGACCACATCCAGTTACTTTTGAAGTAGCAGTAGTGATTGTATCAGTGATTCAGCGCATGCGCATAACTCCTTTGCCTTCCTATTCTAGGGTTCCGATGACCAATTGCATTGGTTCTTGCTGTGAATAAAGTAACCTTCAACAATGAATTAGCTTTTGTTTATGAAAAAGCTCTGCTTATTTTAGTTGAGAGAATTGATTGTGATCATATCGTCGATACAAATTCAAAGTATCGAATGTGAAAAAATGCAACTTTCATTTTCAATCTTTACTAATTTCTGCTGGACGTATGCACGGTAAACTCTTGAATCTTAGTTCACTCTATGAAAGGGAAAGTATTCCACTGTCAAAAGGTCAAATCCGCCGAATATTTGACTGTCCAAAAAAAATGTTATGAATAAACGCTTTTCCACTCTGAAAAGTGGTGATTTTCACATTCGATACTTTCCATTTGTAACGACGATATTAACCTTTTTATTATTAAATATTGCTTGCCATTATCTAATATGAATTATAACCATAGATAACGAGTCAAGTAGTAATAGATAACCAGCAAAGAACCTGTAAGCTAATCAGGGAGTAGGAGTAACTGTTATGAATCACTACTGCTACTTCACCATTTTTCATTTTCAATTTTTCTGATTGCTGTTGGACTGATGTTTGTTATGGTAAACTCTTGAAAATTAAATTAAAATAATTATCAATTACAGAAAATCAATTTAACAAATGTGCATCAAGTCTAATTAAAAAATATCATAAGATAAAATACATATACAAAGGCACCTATAAGGTACCAACCACTTTGCATTTGTATCAACGGTATATTCAAACAGTGGAATCTGCCAATTTTGAACTTTTAAATATTCCTTTTTAGGTTTTTGTTGTGAAATTATACTGTTATTATTTTTGGGGGACAACCATAAAATAAAATAAAATTATATAAATTTAATTTTATTCTTCAATACGTTTTTTTATGAACAATTTATAATAGAAAATTACATAACGCAAGGTAGACCTGTATAATTACATTATAGTTATGTCTAAGGCTTATCTGGGAGAATTACCTGATATGGAGGCCAAAGTGAGTACGACTGTACATCCTTCCAACTCAGCATTTCTTCTGAAATGTTCTTCTTGTCATCTTCAGCAACTATTATAGTGAAAGCCTTGATCTAGATTAATCAATCAATAATAGGAACGCTGGTTTATTAAATTTTAATGAAAATTGCTGAACATTATTGAAAATCAAACTGGTACTCACTTCACCATTTTTATTCGAGAAATAATCCTTTTCATATCTGATTTGAATAGTGGTAGCAGTGTGGAAGAGTTCTTGAGGCGTGACTCGACTGCTCGGTTTAGGAGGAGCTGAAAATTATCATTGTGTTATCTTTAAATGTTTACAATTGTAGTGAGGGAAAAATAGAAAATGTAGAAGAACGAGCTTATTATAATATAATAATGTATAATATAGTATAAAATATAATATAAAAATATATTATATTTTAGCATGTTTTTTCGTTTGCATCTTTTAGGAGGTTGATCCGAACATGAAATCCAGCATTACATATAAGGAATGTCAAAGTTTCATGAGCCACAGTTTACCAAAGCGTATATGAGGCATCGACTTTCAAAACACTATATATACAAATCGTACAACTTTTCAAGCGACACAAAAAATGTCTAAGCTAGTATAATTTCTTTAGGAAATATTTACGAGGCCACACTAACATTTATTTCCTTGTTTTTGATGATATTTAATGAATTTAAAAAAAAAATTTTTGATATGTGAAAAAAATTGATGAAAAAGTGGAGCTAACCTTTTAAGCCCGAGCTGACCCATCTCATCAGCTCGGGGATAATGGGTTAGCTCCAAATAATTGTAATTATTTCCACTGATTACTTATTGTTCTTTCATCCTTGATTCCGAAGTATCCCCGTACCCTTAATCAGAGAAAAAAGTGTTTTTACCTAGTGTGAGAAGGATGGGACTATTATCGTGTGAAATTAAAGGGTGTATTGAGAATGGCTCCTTCACACTAAAGTGGTGGTTATTGGTTTTGACTTAGAAATCAGAAAAAATTAGATTCAAATATTTTTTTTCTAAAAACAACGAGGTATCATTTTAAAGCTTTGTAAATAATGCAACTTTTGAGGTGGAGGCAAATCTCTAAGTCTACAAATAGCCGATTAAAAAATATTGAATCATTTAAGAAACACTAATATAAATAGTTCACATCAATATGGCGTTTAATATAGCTCTTAATGTACATGGAAACAGTTCAATAATGGCCAGTTCTTATTGGGAATATAATTTAGATTCTAAAAATGTGATCGTCATTTATGATACATTAACCAGGAATACCAAAAACAAAGTTTTTTTTTTATTTTAAACAAAATTATACTTTTGAAAATAGACAAAAGTTAGAATGCTCTGCTTTAAGTTGAGATAGAACACCCATTCTGCGTCATGTAACTACAAATGAGGTGCAGAATAAACCCCTTAAGTTATGACATCTCAATGCAGAACACCCTATATAATAAATCATTCGAAACCAAATGTTATAAAGAATTTTTGTCCTTAAAAATTACTTATAAGCTGAGATGAGAATTTATAACGTAGCTTCAATTGATCAGTATTATTTGTTATTAAAGAATAATTTTACCCAAAATTGGCATTGTTTCATTGATCCAAGCTGCATCGCCATAGCCGACTTTAGTTGATGCTTTGATGCTGAATATGTACTTCACACCAGGAATGAGTTCCTTTATCAGAGTCCTCCGCACCATCGGAGAGATATTCAAAGTCCGAACATCTGATGAATCCTGTTCAACAGCTAACAATATAGAAACACATTTTTAACTACATTTTTTTTTTTGTAAATTTGGCCTATTGAAAGTCTCACTGCTCAAAATTCAGAGAAGATTTTCAGAATTTCAGTAGGGCTTGAAGATGGTTTAGGTGTTCAGAAGTTTCAGAAGGGACGTAGAAGTTTCAAAGGATTTTCAAGATGGAACAAAATTCCAGTGCTTGAGAGCAAATAACAAAAACAAAAATAAATTGTAAGTCAGTATGCCATGAAATGAAAAAAGCAAAAATCATAGGATTAAAAATATATTTCTCATAATATATAACTGTAATAGAAATACACTACTCTTTTTTCATCTATGGAAATTATTTGATATAATAATTTTAATTGTTTTTAATATTAAATTGTTATAGCTCAATGTCATTTAGACTAAGGACAATATGCTATTCTTTAGGACCTTGGCCGGTATAAGATAGGTGAAAATATAGGGGGTCCTTAGACCATCCCTGGTCCTTATCTGGAGTTCTGGAGGCAGAACCAGAACTGAATGTGTTAAACTTCCCAACTCAATCAATGAAATATTGATAAAAATGAATGTCCATGGACAACATTCATATACTGACCTCTCGTCTGCAGGTGATTGTGAAATTGGTGATATTTCCATTCATCTCTTCAAAAGGAAGTTTCCAGTCGAAGGTTATCTCTCGAGGTTGAATGTTAATTGTCTTAAACTCAGTCACCTGAACATGACAAAGAATTACAATTACTGGTACATGAAACCATCACCGCCTTAGGAGATATTAACCCGGAGCTGGTCACGTCCCTCCATGGGACACCATTGGTCGGATGTAAGCAATTCCATCACGCCTCAGTTTTTGGCTATTCTATTATTTTTTAGCTGCATTATTCAACGCATTTCTTTTTATTCAGTATCTGTTTGTTATAATGTTATCAAACTATTTAAAGTGCTTTTAACAGTTAAAGGTTATTATTATTTAATTATTCGAGTGAAATGAACAGAAGAGGGTAATGACCAATAAAATGCTTTAATTTATACAATTTAATTTGGTTTTAAAAAAAATAATTTTTGAGTGAAAAATGAATTATCATATTTTTTTTTAATTACAAAAGGAAATAGAACAGTTTTAGATGAATTACAAAAAAATTAAAATTTAGAAAAATATTTGTAACTATCGAGTAGAAAAAATGTCTAAAATAATATAAAAATGCATGAATTCTACGAAATAACATTATTCTGAATCAAGATCAGCGGAATTCGTGATACAATTTGAGCACGTGAACTCGCAATGCTTGTTACATATATAAGTTTGACAGAGTTTGCAAACTTTTTTGGTATATTTACTTTTGCTTCTAAGGCATACTCCTTAACATCCTTCAACTGAATCTTCTCTTTGGCGTTTTTGATGAAATAGGGGAGTCCGGGAAGGTCCAATTCTCCAGCTCAAATGTGTGTCGTATTTGAGACTTTCAGTCGTAATTACAGAAAAATATGTAACTATATTTGAAATCACAGAAAGGTTATGATTAAAGTCATAGTAACAGAAAAAAATGGTGATTATAGTTGTAATCACAGAAAAAAACTTCTAATTACGGCATAATCACAGAAACAGCTGTGATTACAGTCATAATTACAGAAAAATGTTGTGATTACAAGTGTAATTACAGAAAATGTTGGGATTACAAGTGTAAATAAAGGAAAATGTTGTGACTACGAGTATAATTACATAAAAATGTTGTGATTACGAGTTTAATTATAACCAAAGATGTGATTACAAGTGTAATCGTAATCAATCTTGCAATTACAATAATAATTGTAATTGTAATCATATCTCCAGGGCCTGTGATTATAATTGTAATCGTAATTCTGATTATGATTAAGCCTAACTCTGCCAGTGATCAACGATTTATGCCCTCTATTAAAGGGCTATTTATTAATATTTTTTTATTTTTTTTTTTTTTAATTAAGAATTGAATTTTCATGTTTCATTAAGACATTTAAAACTAACTAATAGAAAATAAAACAAATAATCACAAATACAAATGATAATATTTACCATTCCAGGAATTCCTTCATTTGTTTGTAGAGAGACTGAAGAAGGTAGACTTCTTCTCAAGAGTGAAGATTCCGTACCAGAAAGCACGACTACTTTCACCGAGTAATTAGTATATGGTTTTAAGTGGGCAAACGTAAAATTGTCAACAAATGTAACATTTTCAGATACCAGGCTCTCACCACGGAAAATCTGAACCTGAAAAAAACATGGACAATTTTCTATAAAAGAAAGAATGAGCTATTATACATCAATCTATTGTGAGCTGAAATAAAAACTTACCACATAAGAAGTTATTTCACAGAGAGGTTTATTCCATTTTAGAGTACAACTGTGGTCAGTAACATTTGTTACAGTCAATTCCGAAACTGAATCAGGAGCTGAAAATAATTTTATTTGAATAAAACTTTAAAGGTCTTGTTTCCTGATACTGAAAGAGAAATAAAAATTGTCTCTTTTTTCATAAAAGAGTTTTTATTATGAATGCTAAGCACTTTCAGTAGCTCAACAATATTATCTCTTAAATTATACCTAACCTCAAAGAAACACAAATATATATAAACAAATTAAAAATAGAAGAAAGCGCTTAGTGCTTATAATAAAAGCAATTGTGTGAAAGAAATGACAACTGTCTGAAATATCTGATATATTGAATAAAACTATGTATTTTACTATACGCAAATTGTAACTCATATATAATGAGGCACAAACTTTGGATGTGTATGTGCATGAACGAGATAAGGTCCAAAAATTTCCGGCCTGGGATAGAAGGAAAGGTGAAAGAAAAAAACTGGTTTTACTGTTTTTCAATATATTCTCCCCTTAGTTCAACACACTTAATACAACGCTTTGGCAACATTTCTATACCATGAAAAAAATAATTTTCTTCTTTGTTAAAAAAATGTTCTCCACTGCTGCTTGGAGCTCTTCGTCGGTGTTAAATCGCCTTCCATGAAGGTCAGATTTTAACTTTGAGAAAAGGTAGAAATCGCTAGGGGCCAAGTCTGGGCTGTAGGGTGGATGAGAGATTTCTTGGAATCCACAGTCCTTCACAGCGGCCTTGGAAATCAATGCTGTGTGGACAGAGGCATTGTCGTGAAGGAGGCGGGCACCTCTGCTTAACTTCCCTCGCCTCTTCTCTTTAATGGCGTCTCGTAACCGGTGAAATAGGGCTGCATAATACTCACCATTCATTGTGGTATTCCTTTCTTTAAAATCTATCAGTAGTATTCCTTTACAGTCCCAAAAAATTGTGGTCATTACCTTTTTTGTTGACTGCGTGACTTTTGCTTTTAAAGGAGGCTTTTCTCCTGGTCTTCTCCATTCCATGGACTCTCTTTTGCTGAGTGGGTCATAATATAGAACCATTGTCTCATCCCCAGTTACAATTGAGTCCAAAAAATTCCTTGGGTCGGCATTATACTCGCGTAAAAATTCATTGCAGCAGTGAACTCATTCCCGTTTTTAAGCAGCTGAAAGAATTTTTGGAACCCATCTTGCACTAACCTTGTTCATATGCAAATGTTCTTTGATGATCCTCAAAACACTTGATTTTGAAAGCCCTAACCTCGCTGCTATTTCCTTGGTTTTTAGTCGCCGGTCAGACAGCAATTCAGATTCCACAAGTTGGATTGTTTCAGAAGTGACCGCTTCCAATGGGCGACCGGGACATGGGTCATCTTCTAGACTTTCTCTCCCTAACTTAAATAATTTTGCCCATTCTTTCACTGTGGAATAGGAGGGGGAGGACTGCCTGTATACACAATCCAAGCGCTCTTTAATTTGCGCAGGAGTAAGACCCTCTTTACAAAAGAATTTAATTACCGCACGGTACTCAAGTTTGAACATTGTAAAAATGGGGAGTTTCCTTCAAGGCTGGACACTGACTGACAAGACTGAGGAAGTGTGGGCGATGGGTATGGAGTAAGCAGGCATGGACCTGCATAGGCATGCAGGTCCCGGCACGTTTGAAGGAGGGAAAGCAGGACAGGCCGGAAACTTATGGACCTTACTACGTATATAGTTAGAAAAATTATTAAAAATAACTTTTGCTAGTAAAAACATTCCTTTGTGGCATCATACAAATGGCAGTATCATAGTAGAGGACAAAAACGGGCATTCTGTAATAAGAAGCCCATATCAGTAGCGTATTTTGTGAAGGTGCCTGCACGGAGAGCAGAGGAACCAGGTTCGAATTCCAGGCTGGCAAGTTAATTCTTCAAAAGTAAAATATTTGAAAATTACACTAATTTTGTATGCCATCCTGTTTTATTAACTAATTCGGAGGCCCGGTGGCCGTGAGTGTTAAGGTTTGAGCACTTAACACTCCGTGCCAAGGGTCATGGGTTCGATTCCCACTATGGGAGGTGGCTTGTCTTTAGAAAAAAGAAAAGAGCAAAAATTTTAGTATTTATTGTAGAGGTTGCCTTTTTTAGGAATATGCTTTATTAAAGCACCACATTAGGGATGTATGTTTTATATATATATATATATATATATATATATATATATATATATATATATGTGTGTTGTTCATTCGGCATCTGTCTCCAGCTTCTTCAGGCAATCATTCATCCTTGATGGTTGGTAAGGGAATGAGCTCGTCAGCGGTTTGGGCCCTTCTTATCCTTCTTGGTCGGAGACTATGCGAGCCAATGAACTGGGGAGGCTCTGGGCCAATCGGGTTCCGTCCGTCCGACCGAGGAAGTTAACATAGACAGACGGAACCCGATTGGCCCAGAGCCTCCCCAGTTCATTGGCTCGCATAGTCTCTGACCAAGAAGGATAAGAAGGGCCCAAACCGCTGACGAGCTCATTCCCTTACCAACCAGCAAGGATGAATGATTGCCTGAAGAAGCCGGAGAGGAATCCGGCGAAATATTACGATGACAGGAGGAGCAAGACCGCTGGAGACAGATGCCGAATGAACAACACATTTAATTCCCAGCGAAGTAGCTTGAAAAGTAGCATATATATATATATATATATATATATATATATATATATATATATATATAAAAATCAGTCCCGTAACAGGCCATAAGGGCCCAGAGGGGCAGATACTGTAGAGTTATCTGATTCTTGACCATACGGCACACTAGGGAGATAGTGTGGTCAACACTATGCTCCGGCCGCCTGATTTCCCCCTTGGTTGCTTCGACTGCTAGAGTCATTAGCACCCTAGGTACCCATTATTAATTAAAGGCTGGGTGAGCCTAGGGACGATCTGGGACCCCAAATCCAACCCTCGAACAGCAGCACTAGAAGAAAAAATCTTTAGTGCGCGCTCGGGTTTTGAACCTGGTCCTCCAGTTCATTAGTCGAGTGCTCTACCACTGAGCTAACCTCGCCCCCATATATATATATATATATATATATATATATATATATATATATATATATATATATATATATTTCATTTGCAGTATTGATATTAACTGGTGATATAAAATAAATAAAAAATATAATATAGTAACACTGCAAAGGAAGTTTAATTTATTGTGTTTGGTTATTTTATATTATATTTTAACTTGTTAATACTTCTTTTACATAAGTCCCCCAAAAAAAAAGAAAAAAAAAAAAAAAGATAAAAAAAAATCCTTACAGAGCCTCTCTTGCTTAGATATGGGTTTTGATAGCATATTTCCTGAAATAGTCCAAGCTGTTACGGTATAAAGTTTCCCTGGAATCAAATTGCTGAAGGTGACTTTCCTCTGGGAGCCATTGTTAGCTTTTTCCACCATGGAGCCAGTGTCAGTGAGATTAAAGCGATACTTGTCGAAAAGAGAATCAGACAGGAATGTCGGAGTGTACTCCACAGTGATGCTTTTCCTGTCTTTGGGGTTGATTTTGACATTCAGTATTGAACGAATCACAGGCACTGTGAACAGAGTATTTGACTAATATATTTATACAAAATATGAATATGAAGAAGAAATTCCTGTATGCATGATGATAAACCTGAAAAGATTCAAAACGTCGCTAAAATTAGTTAATGTTTTAAACAACTTTGAACAGCAAATCTTGCCAGTTACAGTATACGTTATACTATTATGAAACTGTATTATAAATATGAATATCAGGAAGGCCATGTAACCACCTCTCTTGTGACTGTCATATGTTCCTCATGTAAAGCACGTGTAATGCTATATCTTGCTAAGGTGTCAAGTGTTGTTTCTTCATTAAAAAGTGTTCATGGAATGTGGAGTTTTATATTTTATAAAACCCAACTTCAATCGTTACTTCAAGAATCAATTGATCCTTCCACATCCTCACCTTCAACTAGCCTAAAAGAGTTGGCTAACCTGTTTGCCTGGAGAAGATCTTGCTGCTACTATGGAGACCATGAGACATTGTATGGACGTGAAACTCGTATCTAGCTCCTGGCACCAATTTCCCAATAATAATCTTTACTCTTCTTTCTTCAGTAATATTCTTTTTTGCCTCTGTAATTCTGATAAACAAAAAAAATTTACATTTTTAGTTTGAATATGAGATGGCAGCGGGTAAAATGGATTTATTTGAGACCTCTTTAAATCCACAGTGATTTAAGGCATGACTGGAATGTGAAGGGGTAACATTTTATAAGTTTCTGGAGAAAAAAATGTTCAACACTGAAGAAGTATAAACAGTGAATATAGCCACGAAAATAATTACAATACAGTTTCTTGATTCCCTGGTTAACATTTAAAGAGATGTTTGCTTGATGTGGCATTGCAATTGTAGTCTGCTTCATATGAAATATCTTTAAATTTTGATTTCAGATACCAGAGAGAAATTTTCATTACATTTGGAGTAGAAGAAGTATAGCATAAGGAATATTTGATCAACAGACATGAGTAGTTTTAAATATTGTCGAATATCTCAAAAACCGCTGATAAATCCTCAAAACTGGACGGTGGCCATTTGAAAACTTAATAAATTTCCTACTACTAAGGTGCTTGGGTTTTACCCTAAAATGCACAAGGTGTTTCCAGACACACCTTTTCACAAAGGAGGCTCTTGGAGCCCCCAAATTCTAGAGTAATTTACTTCTTTTAAAATATGATTTATTTTTGTATTTAATATAGATCAAAAGAGACTGTTTGTGGGAAAAGAGAAAAAAATCATTTTGATTAATTTCCAAAATACCAGGTCATTCAAAAAGTCCTGTCGTTTTTTTGGGGGAAATTATAAATAAATAAATATTTTCAAATAATCACCTTTATTCATCAAAATATCCACCGTTACAGTCGGTAACCTTCTCCCAACGAGATGGTAAAGCCCAAATTCCTTCCTTAAAAAACTGTTGATTTTTACTGCAAAAATAAGTGGTCAGTTCGTGAATTAGGTTGTCACGGTCTTGAAAACATTTCTGTCTCAGATTGTTGTCGAGATCTCTGAATAGGTGATAATCAGTGGGTGACAGGTCAGGGGAATATGGTGGGTGAGGCAAAACTTCCCAGCCTATTTCTGTCAATTTTTGACAGAAATTTGAAAAATTGACAGAAATAGGCTGGGAAGTTTTGCCTCACCCACCATATTCCCCTGACCTGTCACCCACTGATTATCACCTATTCAGAGATCTCGACAACAATCTGAGACAGAAATGTTTTCAAGACCATGACAACCTAATTCACGAACTGACCACTTATTTTTGCAGTAAAAATCAACAGTTTTTTAAGGAAGGAATTTGGGCTTTACCATCTCGTTGGGAGAAGGTTACCGACTGTAACGGTGGATATTTTGATGAATAAAGGTGATTATTTGAAAATATTTATTTATTTATAATTTCCCCCAAAAAAAGACAGGACTTTTTGAATGACCTGGTAACTTGTTTAATTTCTCTGATTTTTTACCTTTTCAACTAAACATTTAATAGTAAAATTTGTACATTTCTTATATTACAGTTTTTTTTTTTTTTAAGTTTATTGAACTATAATTTTCTCTTTTTGGAAAAAAAAAATTAAATAAAGATATTTAGAGGACTACATACTTTTCCAATGCCCAAACACATTTTCCTTAGAGCCGACAAGGCAAACAAATTTCTTTTAAAAACTTTTATCACCATATTATTATTGGTGAAAGTATTTCTGACAAATTTATTTTTTCTACACAAACAACAGTGATATGAATAAAAGTAGGAAAAGGGGGACTCCAAAAGCCCCCCCCCCTTGGGCATCCTAAGGTTTTGATTTTGTGACATTGAAGGGGAAATATTATGAGTTTCTTTGTTAACCTTTTCAAATAACTAAGGGATAAATATTGAATGAAAACACAACAAGATGAGGCAGTTCCTATGATTCAGACTTTTTCCTTATTTGCAAATCAGTTAATCTAAATTCAAAATAAACCTTTAAAAAATAAAATACCTTTTACATCTGCTATAAATATAAATACAGTGAGGGATTAATCTATATATATTATTATTTCTCAAGGGTTTTTTTTTTTGTCAGTACGCCATAACTTCCTTAATACATCATCAATTTTCATAGAGACATAATTTTAAAGTTTTTCCTAAGCGCTACACCAGAAAATATACAAATTACTCACATTTCAGTTGTTTTTCGAATAATTACAATTGAAAAAAACGTTTTTTTGAAATCCCGCCCTCGACCTATCGATCCTCTATCGAGAATATCAAAATCAAACCGATTTCATGCATGTATTATCTCATTCTGCGTTTAATAAAGACTTAAAATATTGCTTTAAGGTATTTGATCAGCAGATTTATTTTTAAGATGAATTAAATTAAACAAAATTTGAATTTACATTTCCTTCGCCAAACCGCTCACAGTCATTTGTTTTTACTTAGTTCATGACGACCAACTTACTTCGTCTCTGTTCCCTATGATAAACAAACCCGGCGATCAAATCAGATTATTCACTTTAAAGAAATTATTCATATGAAACATGAGGCTAACTATTTCAAGTTCTAGATTGTTGTTTTTTGTTGTTATACCCCCCAAATGCTTCCAGCCCTCCCCCCCCCAAATTGTTTTCCATATACGCACGTGATATGAACCTATTTTAAAAAAAAGTTTTTGCTGTGTGAAAAAAATTTGTTTACAAAAAAATTTGAAGTTGATTAAACGCTTTTGACAGTCATCGCCTGAAATGAAAGAATACTTCGAGAAAAATAATATTTCATAAGAACATTACATTGTGTCGTTTTTCCCACTTTCATCTTGAGAAATCCATTCAGTAACATAACGTTCAACTCTTCCCTCTGGCCTTGGGAATTCTAAAGTAACATTCGTAGACCCAACTTGAAGATCAATGTCAGTAAGTGGACTGGGATCTAGGGGGGAAAATACAAATAAATAATAGATACTTAAATAATAAATGTATATATATACATATATATATATATATATATATATATATATATATATATATATATATATGTATATATATATATATATATATATATATATATATATATTGAGTTTGTAATTGTTGTGCATCGGCTACTTAGGCCATTGGCACAAATAGCCCCAGAGTCAAGAAACATTATACTTTGATTACGTATCAATTGATGAATAACTTATTGTATGTTACATCTCAAAAAGCGTTGAATAAATCGAACTAATATTTCTAAAGTGACACAACTAAAAAAAAAAAAACTCAAATGACAATGTCTGAATAGTATTAAGACAGGAAGAGTGACACAAGTGCCCTCAGGTGTGGAAGCTCTGAAGCTAGGTAGATACAGTTTTCATGGTTGATAAAGAAATATTTACCATGTCTTTCATAGTCATAACTGAAAAATACCGATTTTTGAGTTGTGCCACTTAAGAAATACTTGTGCAAAATGTATATTAAAAATATTATATGTGTGTGCATGTTTATTTGTGTATATGTGTATATATATATATATATATATATATATATATATATATATATATATATACACATATAAATTATTTATTTTGGTTGGATATAAATTAAATTAATGAATTGAGCAACCCGGTAACATAGAAAACCAGTCCCCATAATAATAAAAAATGTATATTTATCCTTGGCTTTGGACTTTAATATTATTTTTAGCAGAAGGTTCACTTTTTTTATTTGCCTGCATCTATTTTTTAGGCTCCTGAAGAGGAATCCATGGATGTGAAGCATGTAGAGCCAATTTTAATAAATCAATGTTTATATTAATATAGTATCTTATTCATCGAACTTCTGCCTACACAAGAAAAATCGTTGAGATTTTGTTAGCTACTTTCTTAATATTTTTTTTTAGAGACAAAAAAATATATATCAGCCTCATAATAGGTTATGAGAGTCCAGAGGAACAGATACTGTGGAGGTACTGATAATGGCCCATATGGCACACAAGGAAGTTAGCGTTGTCAGTACTATGCTGCAGGCCACAAGAAGCCCCTCCCCTTTGTAGTTACTCATCATAGCTTAGTGAGCCTAGGGACTGTCTGGGACCCGGACTCAAAACTTTCAACAATAATATTTGGTGATAAATCTTTTACTGTACGCCCGAATTGCTCCTTCAGCAAACGAGTTGAGTGTTCTACTACTTCAGCCGAATTCGCCCCTCCTACATTAGAGATAACAATTGAAAAAGTTTAATCACACCTATTATACTTACTCAGTTTGTGATTGAGATCTAAATGCCTCAGAGACGAGACTCCATAGCTCACGGTGTAGATTTTAAATAGGTAACTTTCTCCAGCAATTAAATCCTTTATTTCATACATTGGTTTCTTCGCCGTACGTACACTCCATTTTGAGTCTTCCTCAATTTTGTAACTTGAAAAATTATTACATTAATTTAATAAAAAGCTACTGGAAGACACAAAGCCCACGATTCTGAACATTCCACCTTACGTATTCAAATATACTGAAAATACAACAAATTTGAAAATACTTTACCTGATAGAAAATCCAGAGTACATTGAGCCTTTTGGTACTTTCCAAGCCAGCAAAAGAGAATTGCCAGAAGTTTTGTTTATCACTCCGTCCTCAGGAGGTTTTGGATCTGGAAGATTTCAATTATTTTATTTTTATTTTTTTATGGCGGTCGACATCTAGGCCATTATTACCGGGCTATCTACTGGTTACCACCCTTCCTGAGTATCCATGGGGCAGCAGAGAATTTTCTCAATAGGCCCTGAAATGAGAAAAAGCCCTGCCTCAGGCAGGACTCGAACGCCAATCTCCCGCATGTAAATCAAAGGCGTAAGCCACTAGACCACAGGGAGACCCATTTCATTTAAATATAAGTTTTTCTGCATTTTTCTTTTTCTTTTTACTAAAAAAAAATCCGATACTATTCAAATCTTCATTCTTTTAGAATATTTAACTTGTCAGACTGGGGATGCCAAATATTTAAGAAGACAAACCAATTCTTTCATGCGTACAACCTTCGGAAAGTGCTAAAAAGAAAAGGGGTCACCTTTGTCCTAGCTAGAAAATGGTGGTAAGCTGTGGATAGCCCGTCCCTAAATTCTGTGTTATTTATAAATAGATGTTAAACAGTTAAAATAAAATAAATAAATAAACATCACTCACATATGATTTGTGACAGATGATGAGAATGGCTTTTCAAACCATTACTTACAGCATGTATTTCAATATCATACTTTGCTCCAGGGTACATATCCCTCATCAAATAGTGTGTTTCCTTTGTTCTATATATTTTAATTAAATCAACTGAAAATAGAAAACAATATATTTAAAAAATATTAAATAAATTACTATTATTTAATAAATTAATTATATTTATTCATGGACGTTAAAATTTAATAAATAAATAAATATATTTATTCAATTATGGATTTCACTTTATTTATAGCAAATGTTTTGTCACCCCGTTTGCCTTTTGTTGAGGAGCAAAAAGACTTTTACAAATGGAGTCAGTATGTGAAAATTTTCTTCCGAACCCACAGCTATAAGACATATCGTTATCATAAAAAAATTCTCAAATTTTCTTAGGACACCTGTCGGGAATATTTTCTACTTTCCAAATTTTCTCATTCTCTTTCAGTTTTATTATGATTAACGAATCCCTTCTCCATTCATCCTATTATAGTCGATATTTTCACTGCCATATACAATCTTCAGCAAAACAAATGCCTAACAATCTTATCATGGGTTCCTAGCCACTGTGGTATTCCGGGAAATGAGATAGTCAACAAATTAGCTAAAAGTTCTGTAAAGGAAGGAGTAGAATATCCATATACTCCGCATTCCGATATTTTAACTCTAATCAGAGACCTAATCTCTGGGGGAAAGAACATGGAGCAAAACTTCTGATAATAAACTCCAAGAAATAAATCGAACCCCCAGGATTTAGAAAACTTCAGTTAGTCAAACCAGTAGGAAAGAGGTTTTGTTGGCCAGGTTGCGAATAGTGCATAAGTGGCTTACTCATATCTCTTATCCAAAGATGAACCACCCAACTGTATAAAAGATATGAAAGATTTTCCAGAAAAAAATTGTTTTCATTAATCTAAATTATAAAGTTTTTTGAAGAATCTGAAACTATTAAATTTTCTTAGGCTATTTTATAGACCCAATTAGTTTTAAAATCTGGGATTACCTGAATTAAGCCGTTTTAAGTGAATTTCATACTCGTCCTGACGGGAATCCACATCAGATTTCCAGGAGATATTAAGACCATATTCAAACATTTTTAACTCTTCAAAATTAGGAGCAGATGGCCCTGAGAAATAAATGAAGTGATAAATATTTTTTTTTTATCTATGTTTAATAATTTAAGAAGAAATAACAAATGCAAATTACATATCTACTAGAGAACGATTTCATGGGTCTCATTGTGCTTAAGTGGTTAGAAACAGACTGGTTTAAAACCAGCCTTTTATTGGTTTATACGTTAGCTTGAAAGAATTTCCGTGAATGTTAAGAAATACAAAGACAAAAAACAAATCAATTTAAAAAAATCACTTCATTTTCCAGAAACAATTTTATGTTTATACCACTTTTCTCAGAAATGGTTAAAGCCGTAATCTTGAAAATAGTTTAATTTGATATAAATTCTTCTGATGTCAATTGTAGAAATAAGTGCTTAAAACTTCAAAAGTGTTTTTTTTTTTTTTTTTTTGTTCTTTTGAATGGGTTTTTGTCTTTGTTTAACACACTTTTCAATGGGCTGTTTCTTTTTTAAATTAAATTCATCAGTAAAATTAGTATTTTACTAAAAGAAGGCAAGGAATTGATAAACTTATTGGTAATAGTGTTTTCCTAGAGTGAACGGTGAGAAGGGTGCCCTAAAATTCCTTCTCTTTGAGATTTTGTTTTATATTTTTCACAAAAGATCAAACCCTACCAATAACTATTTCCTATTCCTTTACTAATAACACTAGGGATATGAACGGAACCAGGGTAAGATGACGCAGTTCCTGCGAATCAGAATTTTTATTTTTACTTAATTATACATTTGTATTTAATATAATATTGTTAAAGTACATAAATGATCTCCTTACTTGTAAGAAGATACACAACCGTGGGGCTAGAAGTGATGTTCTTGCTAATAGAAGTGACACTAATAGAGTAGTTTTGCCCAGGTAGAAGAGATTCCAAAACGTATTCAGTCTTATTTGTTATTATCCAATTCGAATCTACATTTTCAACTTCCGAGTACCTGATCTGTCAAAAAAAAAAAAAAAAAAAAAAAAAAAAAAAAAAAAAAAAAATTTGTTAAAAAAAAGAGAAAATTTGCGTTTGAAAATGAAGACATTAATATAATATTTTACGGGGGGTCTCCCGTTGTCTAGTGGCTAGCGCGCTAGATTCATAAGCGGGAGATGGTGGGTTCGACCCCCACCGGCGCCAGAAATTTTCTCATCTCAGGGCCCGCTGAGAAAATTCCTGGCTGCACCCTGGACGTCGGCGCTAATGGCCAAGATTTATGTCGATGTGCCATAAAAAAAAAGAAAAAAAAAAATATTTTAGGAGATTTACTGAGTGAGGGCAGATGTTAGCCGTGGAAGCCAAAAAGAGGCTCCCCCTTATTGACACCATACTTTTGTAGTGGCTATGAAGTGATAACAAAAAAACATATCGTACTAGTATTTCTAAAGTGACACAACTCAAAATAAAACTCAAGTGAAAATGTGTAACTTATGTCTATGTAGGAGGCTTAGCATTAAGACAGGAAGGGTGTACAAGCTCTGAAGCTAGGTACATACAGTTTTGACGGTTGATAAAGAGATATTTACCATGTCTTTCATAGTAATAACTATGACGGTGCGAATAAAACCGATTTTTGAGTTGTGACACTTTAGAAATACTAGTGCGGTATGTTAACTAACATTTGATCTACACATTACAGTTTACTTAATTTAAATTTTAATGTCCATTTATTATTAACTAAGAATTTTAGGATGGGTTATCTATAGGTCACCACCATTTTCTAGCCAGGGTAGGGCTGATGCCTTTTCTTTTTTCTAAAGAAAAGCAGCCAACCCTATTGTAAATAGAACCCACGACCCTTGGCACGGAGTGTTAAGTGCTCACGCCTTAACACTCATGGCCACCAG
Source organism: Gonocerus acuteangulatus (assembly GCA_946811695.1). Classification (NCBI taxonomy): domain Eukaryota; kingdom Metazoa; phylum Arthropoda; class Insecta; order Hemiptera; family Coreidae; genus Gonocerus; species Gonocerus acuteangulatus. The sequence continues at coordinate 31,967,322 of OX328128.1, forward strand.
GCCTTCACACACATTACCTCACCCAGAGACTAATCTTACACAGCAAAAAATATTGTGCGTTTTAAAGCGTTCTAGGGTTCGGCTCGGTATAAATACTGAGTGTCGTGTGCTAAGTACCAAACATGTATGTTTTACTGAAAACTAGGTGCGTATGAACTTTTTTACTTATCTTTTCTGCTACTGTATCAATTCCCGGAACAGTGTCAACAGTTTACAGAAGAGACTACTAATTCCAGGAACTGAACATCTAGCAACTGCCTGGCGTAAAAACATGATAAAATGTTAATCGCCACTAAACCCTTAACCTCCTAATCTAGCAACTGCTGTTCTAAACCATTTTAACACCAGAGTCAGAATCATAATCATTTGTTCTAATAAAGTTTATTATCTTTTTTATAGTTAGAGTGTTTATTTAAATACCTAACCCTAAACACTTAACACTTTATTATTATATCAAGTATTTCAAAATAAATATTGGGTTTTAACACTTTATAATTTTATATTGGCTTAAACTTATTGCTAACAGACCAACTTGCAGACAGTGTTACAGAACTCTAACTGTCAAACATATACTGACTGACTGAGCACAGAGGAGTTTAACCTTAGTAAAGGAAAATCGTTTACGACTTACATAACTTACTGACAGTGGGCTGCCAATTTCAGTTCTCTTTTAAACTTTATCGTTGGGTGATTTCATCTCCTCCTACTTGCTGGCGTTTATCACCAGCGGTACTAAAACTTGCGGAAAATTGAAAAATTGGTGTTTAAAAAAACTACACTGCTATTGATATATGCATATATAAGTAGGAGGAGATTTATAATGTTATTTATGAGTAGTGTGTGTATATGTTTTTTTCCCTCATTATTTCTAATTGTTTGTTTTCCGAATGCCCCTATATAATATTAGTTTGGATTAGCAAACACATTTTGTATTTCGGACTAAAATCAAATGATTTTTTGTAATCAAATCTTAGAAACAACAAGTAACTGACTGGCGAATGGTTTTTAGCTAACAAAAACTATACCTTGTATGAGTCTTGATAGCTGGTCTCATTTGGCCTCCACTTGATTTTACCACGATTTTTTTCATCAAGCATAGCGATCAAATGATTCACACTCAAAGGACCTGGAATAGTTTTTATATTATATTGGATGAATATTTTTATTATTTTGGCAACAGTGTAACTATTTTACTTCTATGAAATTAGATCCAGAATGGAAAAAAAGAACAACTTGAAGTTGTCATTTTATTCTGCAGATGAACCATATAGTTGAATTGAAAAAGAATTGACAAAGAACTTATGGAGATGATTCAGAAGAAGAACCTAGTACTTCTGCAGTAAAAAAATATGACTTTCCAAAAAACAAGGGACATGTAACTATTCCCCCCCCCCCCAAAGGGGTAAAACAGTAAAAATAAGATATTCAGGTCCAGAACACACTAAAAATAAACCTTTTTGTACTTTATGCAAATAAATAACATAAAAACTTAGGTTATTGACTAAATTTTACAATATTTGAAGCCTAATACTTTTTAATTTAATAATTTAGCTTGGCTTGTGAGAACATACCACACTGCTCTTGGTGTTTTCAATTTGCTCAGGCCTAGGAAGGTTAATTTTTTGTTAGGGTCATTATGTTCTAACCAAAAAATAGTCAGTACCCATGCTTTTTAAAGATTATACATTCATTAACAAATTCAATAAATTCTTGAATAAAGATGCCTATGAGTCAAGGAAGAGAACTCATCGCATAATCTCTGAAATAAATAAAGCAATTTCTCGTCTTGTTATGAGGGGTACTTACAAAGCGTAGCATTGATAGAGACTTCTCTAGAACTCACATTCCCAGAAACTGTGGTTGCATTTATGCGGTATGTCCGTCCAGGAAGAAGACGTTCAGTAAACTTAACTATCCTGGTTTCAGATTTCTTTCTTATGACAGGAGAAACTGGGCTTGAGTCATGTAAGTTAATGCTGATCTGGTATTTATCAAAGACTCTGAAAAAATAAAAACGTTATGGTGTTTTGTATGAAAAACAAAAATTTGGGTTATTAAAAGACATAAACTTACAGCAAATAATTTTAATGACTAACTTATTTTTTTGTTTTAATAACAATATATGAGGAGTTTGTGTGCTAAATATTATTTACAGAGATAAATGCATAACAAATGAATTATTTTCTAAAACTCAACACATATTTTTATTATGAAATAAAAGAGATAATCTCTACTAGAACAACAGAATACACAGAAAAAATAATGGTGTGTTTTATATTCAACAATCTAACAAATCTAATGATTCCAACAAATTGTAACTAATTTACTCATGACATGGATTTTTAAAAAATAATTATTTATGTGTTTAAATATAAAATTTGAACTAACGTTTTTTCTGCTGGTGGCTCCCAGGTTACTGAAAAATTCCTCGTAGTTACTGTGCTGGGTTCAACTCTAAATTTAGTTGGTGGGTGAGGTAATGTCCTGTATACTTGCGAGATTGTCGAAGATAGTGTTTTATTGCTTACAGTTTGGACAGATATATTATAAAGTTTACCTGAAAAACTAAAATATATTAGTAAAGAATGCGTTCATTGATGTATTTAAAATACTCCTCTTTGTAAGATATTAAATATAATATATACAACCCAAGCCACCTAACTATATTACTATGTCTCATGGTATTTTTTTATTATTCTTTTTTTTTAAAGTCTTGTCCACCTGGGCCCACCATCTAAGACCACAGTTTCTTATGAAAAACTTAGATATTCTTTTTATGCAATTAATACAATTAAAAAAAAAACAGTCCCCCAATAGGCCACAAGGGCACAGAGGGGCAGAAGCTTTAGACACTAGGGAGATAGTATGGTCAGTACTACGCTCCGTCCACCTGATTTTCCCCTATGCAGGTAGCCATTAATAAATTAATTAAAGCTGTGTGGGCCTAGGGACGGTCTGGGACCATAAATCCAACACACGAACAAAGGCGCTAGAAGATCTTTAGTGCGCTCGAGTTTTAAACTCAGCCCCTCCAGAATATTAGTCCAGTGCTCTACCACTGAGCTAACCTCACTCCCAGTACTATTTATTTATACCACTACTGTATTTACTTTTTGCTACTGTTCACAACGTATCTTTACACTTTATTTACAAAACATTTTTTTTTATTCTATAGTGTAAAACAAAATGTCCACAAAAAGTGCTAAAAAACAACAAAAAACTGGTATTTCATCTGATACGACCCAATAGATACTAGAGTGGGATTTGCTCACTGAATATATACACACATACATGCAAATTTGAACAACCTTTTTTTTTTTGTGACCTACAGGTTACAAAATTGTGAATTTTCTCATCAAGAGCAACGGATTGGGTCATTGAGTCAAACTCAAAAGCAAGACATAATTCTTCCCCAAATGAAAGTGCTCACATGGAAACAAGAAATTAAAAAAAAAGAAATGAGCATAATAGTAAAAATTTAACAAGGCAAGAAGGATTAAAGCGTTAAATGCTGTCAAGCTTCCATGATAATGAATTTTTGCTTACCCGGCACTAAATGGGTAAAAACAGCTGCCTTCTTAACGTACTGAACACTCTTTGGTGCATCTCCTGGTAGGATAGACACCTAAAATTTAAATGAATCATGGACTCAACATATTCATATTAATAGAAATTTCAATACTATAAGACTACTATATATAGGCCCGGTGGCCATGAGTGATAAGGAGTGAGCACTTAACACTCCGTGGGTTGTGGGATTGATTCCCACCATGGGGTGGTGGCTTTTCTTTAGAAAAAAGAAAAGGCATCAGCCCTACATTGGCTAGAAAAGGGTGGTAACTTATAGATAACCCGTCCTAAAATTCGTAGCTAATAATAATGGACATTAAAATTTAAATATATATATATATATATATATATATATATATATATATATATATATATATATATTGTAATGATCTAAAAGGGGGTGCTCTAGAAAGAGTCAGTTTCTGGCATAGCAAAGAGTAGCATTCCTATTCAAAATAAAGGCTAAGTTATATTCCATAAGACCATCACAAATATTATCTTTTGTCAACAAATTAAATAAATAAAAGAGTAATAAAAGAGAATAATATAAGAGTATGGATAGCAATTGGCAGTGCTTAGCTTGGCAGTATTTATTTATTTTTAAAGGCAGTGTGAAATAAAAGAAGATTCCAAAGTCTCGGCTAGGAGCGATAAGGCATCGAGAGATACAAGTTTCCCAGGAAGATAATAATAGAGGTGCTTCCAAAGATGACCTTTGAACATCCAGGTGGTGATCGCTGTAGACAAACACCCTTGGTATGGTGGGAGTAACGCCTCTATAAAAAGGGCCTTCCCCCACCACTCAATCTCACACCAGCGCCAACGAAGGGCCAGAGCACTCTCATTCGAGTGCCAGAGACGAAGGGCACACAATCTCGCTGCAGAACCAGCTGGTCAGCCGACACCAAGCTCTCACTTCATCTTCTCATGATGGCCAGACACCACTCCATGATCTAGCAGCCGACCATCATTCTCCTCAACATGCCGACATAACTACAACCAGTCTACCTCTTCACTTCCAGAACATCATCCGTATCATAAGCTGAGTATACCTCAATAACTTCAATTAAATTCAAAAGCTATCTAAAATTTCATAATGGCCAATATTTATATTTTAATATATAAGTTAATATTTTAATTATGTTCTAACTTTTCTTAAATAACCCAACATTGATACAATTATGTGAGTCAAGCAATTTTTCTTTTTTATGTTTTATTTTATAACACAGCCATGCCAAATCTTTTATTCAATATAAGTCATTTGTTTCCAACTCTATTTTATTTATAATGAACCTTTCTCCTGTTATTTAATAAGGTCTCAACACATAAAAGGACAGATGGTAAGAAGTGGTTCTAATAATATATTTCTCATGCTTTTCTTTCAGGTAATTTATTAAATTAATTTAATTATTCAAATAGTTTTATTCATAAATCCGTATGTGGTGAGTTTGGTAATTGTAAATGAACCCTGAGATATAATGAAAATATAATAAAAACAGATCAAATCAACTTTTCCTATAATAACTTTTTTATTCTTTTCTTCTCCCCCCCCCCCCAAAACACCACAATATATATATATATATATATATATATATATATATATATATATATATATATATATATAGGTATATATTAAAGATTAAATGTTTTATTTACCTTGAATTGAGAATTAGCAGACTGAGACGAAGGAGGACTAACAAGGATTTTTAAGGTGGTTTCATTCCTTTCCGAAGCTATGAACTTTCCTCGGGGATTTGGCTCTGAAAGTCATAATTGTAAATAATTAAATAAAATCAGATTAATCCAAAATTGAAATATATATATGTTCCATTTTAGCCATTTAGAATTATATCAAAATTTTGCCGACAATAATATTTCTTTCCATGGGGATTAAAATTAGATTAGTTTTATTTGGTAATAGCTATGTCCAGTATTGTGGTTTTGCATTGTAGAAGGCTAGAGACTTCTTTTAGGTAAATCTCTCGGAATGTCAATCACATACATAAGTCTTGAATTTAAACCGAGCTGACACAACCGATATTAATATTGATAGTCTAAATAATATATTGAAGAAAATGAATTAATTTTATTTGACAAGAAAATACCATATGGCTGGGAATCTCCAAATTTTGCTTCACATGTGATGCCAGACTGTAACGGAAGTGATGTCATTGGTCTCGTAACCGGAAATTTATTTTGGCAAGAATTGATTTTTAAACATCATGAATGTTATTGATGAAAAAGAGTGTTGTAAATTAATGGGTATTTGCAACAATTGTACAATGTATAACAAGAAATAAATAACTTGTTTTTATTTACTTCCCAAATGACATTTTCATGACTAAAATTATTTCTTTTTAAAGGGAAATTCTCCTACGCACTATCTGGAGTGTCATCTGGAGCTAATAACATAATTTTTGAGAGGCTCGCCGATGTCTCTTCGACTCCTGAAAATGGTTGGAGCAGTAGGAAGAGAAAATTGAGGATGAAGTTGGCAGGCTTTGAGCACAGAACCTTCATATTGTATCATATTACAAGATTTATTCATATACAAAGTTTAATAGCCAATAAATAAATCAATTCATAAAAATAGCAGGTCCATGTTAATAAAGAAGAAGAAATAAAGCTTACTAGTTGTAAAAATTCTCTCTTGGAAGGATGTGCTTTCCGTGTCCTTATAAAAAGTGGAAAGAAGTACATGATACCTCTGTCCTGGAGTCAGCTCCTTCAACATGTATGCATGACTATCGTGTGGTAAAACTATCTCTTGCAGTGTAGTATTTTCAGGAAATTCCCTAACCTAAGGCATAATAATTACGTCTTAAGTGTTAACAAAAAAAATCTAAAACTACTAATACAAATTTTAATCATTAAGATTTATTATATTTAGTCCAAGAGACCTTGAAATTTTGCTGTAGTGCATCTCTTGGGTAGATAAGAACGCAAATATGTGTTGGCTGGACTTACCGTGGAACACCAGATACTGTGTATAGGGGAAAGGTGAAAAAAATATTGCCTAAAAATAGAGTTTTATTCAGAAGCCAACTATATTTAATGAAAAATTAAGACAATTTTACAACGAATAATAAATAAGGCCGACTGTTGGAAAATTGTGATAAGAGGAAGGTGACCATTCAAAAGGTTTCTAAATTCTCTAAAAAAAAAAGGTTCAGATGTAATTTTCGATTATCCGTTGTCAATCGGAGAAATAAGGACTTGAAACTTCTAAATTGTTAGTTCTACGGGTCTAAATTGTTAGTTCCAGTGGTGGTTGCTGTTGTTTTTTTAATTTTGTTTAACATTAAAATGAGTATTTTAGTAAACAAGGTAAAAAAATGCGAAACAGTGTTATAGTGTTTCCAAGAGCAAACATTGAGAAGGTTGGGGGTGTCGCTTATGATACTGTCAGTGGCGCTGATGTAGCACATTAAATCTATTTTCTATTCGAGATTATATTTTATATTTTTCAGGAAAGATCAAACCCCACCAATAACTGCTACTATTCCTTTACTAATAGCACTAGAGGGGGGAACCCTAACTAAGATGACACGGTTCCTGCAAATTGGACTTAATATCTGAAAGTATGATCAAAAAAATCTTCTTTTTTTTTTAAATTGTTTAAAGTTAGCAATTTTAAGAATTTTTAATGAAATGGCTTTGCAATCAAAGACGGGCATTGGCTGAAGAAGAAGATCTAAAAAAAAAGTAAGCCATGTTTAACAGCAGTATTATAAGCGTTTCATCCTGAATTTAAAATATAAAAAAATGTGAATTCAGCATAATTTGTAAAACCATATCAAAATGTTATTAATTCAGATCTGAAATGGTCAGGTTTAATGTAATTGTTTTATTAATTTGGGACAGAATGACCCAATAACATGCACAATCGGTTACTATTATTAGTGTAGTTTTCTAAAATAATTAAAGTTCATTTGGAATATTCAAAATATGCATACATTTACCATTTGCTCTTACCTTAAGAAATAATTTTGAGTATCCTGATGTTCGAGGAGGAATAAATTTGAGTAGTGTGTTTGTTCCATTAATCACTTGAACTTGCAGATCAGTAGGAGGATCAGGATCTGAAAATATTTAATAGAACCGTCAATTCTCAATGTGAAAATTGGAAGATTTTATTTATTCATTTTTTTTTTTTTTTTTTCTTTCCCAGTGTATCAACTGCTCAGATCAAGACTGCTATTATTCAACATAATTCGTACAATTTATCATAATTCAAGAAATATTTTCATTGTACTTACAAGTGTTTACAGATGCATCGAAGAGTAGGTGGCGATGAAATGTTGAATTGGAGTAATATAGTTTGAAGTGGTGAATTCCCGGGAGAAGGTTTGAAATCTTTATGAAGCTTCCAACAGATTTTGCTTCTAATGTTTTGTTGGGTGGGGGTTTGCCCAAGCCAGGTTGGTAATCAACTTGATAGTAAGAGTTATCATCATGGCTAAGCCTCTCCTTGATATGAATAATAACAGTGTTCCCATTTGCTTCCTTAAAAATGTTTTATTCCTCATGAGTTCTTTCTATTATAATAAGTTAATATTGTAAAAATGGTGTCAGATTAGTACAGTTGGATGAAATTGGTACAAGCCTATACTGGCCTTTTAAGTGACAAAATTGCCTGAAAAGTGCCCAGAAAAGATTTTACCCTTGATTTGGGCTATCAAATCAAGGATGCCCAGCTGGAGAACATACTAAAGACACTGAAGCTTGTTGTTTTGGGTGATGAATCAACTCAAGATGGACCTTCAACATCTTTTTTTAGCACTTTCCTCCGAAGGAAAGTAGCTATTGAGGTTGCACTCATGACGGAATTTTTGAAAAATGTCTTCAAATCTTTATCAATCCTACCTAGTAGACAACAAAAATGACCCCTGTTAAAATTTATATATATCTATATATATATATATATATATATATATATATATATATATATATATATATATATATATATATATATATAGAGAGAGAGAGAGAGAGAGAGAGAGAGAGAGAGAGAGAGAGAGATATCTGTCTGTTAACACGATAGCGGCCAGAGTTTTTGTTTTTTCTTCACGAAACGTGGTATATAGCGTTCAATTAGCAAACGATTGAAAGAGTTCGTTAACCACCAAAATCGGAGGGGGGTTTACCCCGGACCGAAAACACTAATTTGACCATGCCAGCTGTATTTTTTGTTATATTTCAACGAAACTCGGTATTCGTTATGTTTATCTAATGAGAGAAGTACGTTGTAAAAATAAACTAAATCGGTTCATTAGGAGGGGGGGTTCTCCGGACCCACATTACCAATTTGCCACTACCAGCCGTAATTTGTTTTACCTTGGAAAAACCCGTGAGATGTTTGTAAAAGGGTGATGTGCCGTGATCACCGAAATTTGTTGAATGTTAACGAGTCTCAATAGGACAGAACTTTGTATTTCCTAAAGATCCTATTTCATATGGCTTTTGATGATTCTAGTTTATTTTTCATAAGAAATATTTTAAGTTTAGTAATATTTTTTTAGAATAATTATTTGGTGCATCAACAATATTGAGTTTTAGGATTTCCTAGCTATTTTGTGAATTTTAATAAATATTTTTCAGATTTATTACTGTTTGAATTTATTTCTTGGTGTTCCCGTTCTATACGTTTTTGTCATATAAAAAAGAAAAAGAAATAATTGAAATTTATATTTTTTTAACTTTTTCAAAGTATGGGGTAAAATTTACCCCATGATGATGTTGAACTTTTGTGCGGATCTTCATTAGTTTGAGCGAGGATGAACCTCCTGTGGTGACTTTACAATCTCCTTTGTCTACCCGTCTGTGGAGATTTCAAAATTCTACGCCTTTTAAGATCATATTGTACTATCACGTGTGATTTGTATTATAATTATGCATTTTTTTCAAAAAGACAATTCCTAATTATGATACCAAACCATTAGCTCTCTTAAATTACAGGAAACATGCATTATTAAAAAAAAAAACAGAAAACAAAGTTGCTCACAGGCACAAGTAAACTTTATATTAGACTGAGAGTTAAGGGAAGAGATAAGATTTATACACCTATGACTTGAAAGATAGTCATAGTGCAACAAATAAGATTAATATTTATAGAAACTTTTTTTCAATGATGATAAATTCAATATTTATTTATTCATCTTTGCATTAAATAAAAAAAATCAAAATAAAAAAATTATAGAAAATAATACTATAGCACAATACATGAATACTTTTTTCTCATAGTTCGGTTAACTTGACAATTATTTTGTAAAAAAGTTCAGCTTTTAGTGGCTTACAAATGTTGTGCAACTTTTCCAATATTTGAAAATTCAATTAATAAACAAATATATTTTTAAAGTTCATAAAATCTTGTAACATTAATACAAAAATGCATACAATAAAATACTTATCAGCTCGAGGTTCTAGTTGGTCGGATTGCACCAGAAGGTTTAGAACACATAGTGCGAATAAAATAACACATAGGTAAGAGGGAGAGATGTGTTTGGGGTCCATTGAAAGGTGGGAATCTGACAAGGTGAGTGCAAATGCAGTGTGTACAGAGAACAATGTCAAACACATCTGCTCTAATATAAACATACCCGCCGATTCTATTGTGAGATATTTGTCATGGAGTATTGCCGGACTATCGTTTTACCGAATCAAATTTTTTCAACTCACTTGATTTCCTTTCTCATATCACTTTAAGTACGAACAGTCTGAGTGGTAAACAACTGTAGTACACACAATGCACTTGAAAATATGATTTTGATGGGAAATAAAATTATTTTGTTATTAGATGGAGACTTTTGTCTTTATCAGTCGTTTATTTTCAATATGTTAGGAAGCCATTATTTTAAAATTATACATGCCTCTAATCTCTTTTATTAGGTGCTCTATATTTTTCACTTCATGAGAAACCTCTTCAAGAGCAAGCTATATAAATAAAATGAACATTTCCATCAACTCGTTTCATATTTTTTCTTTTCATAAATCAAATACACCACACCAAAGCCATTCTTATAAAAATGTCAGCATGTCCCACAAAATTTGGTCTGCTAAAGGCCCAGCCATGGATAATAGTAGACCCCAAATTATGTCAGTATTTTTAAGACTCTGTGATATATAAATATACAGCATGTTCCTCAAAAAAACTACCAAACTTCGGGAATTGTGCAGGTTGAAAACACAAAGAAAAAAGTCCTTTGGCGTATAGCTTGTTTTTGTTTCATTTTCGAGAAAACCTCAAAAAACTAAAACAAAATTGTCAAAAGGCATTCTTTCATAATGCCTATATAAAAATTATTAAAAGTATATGTCTCCCAGAGTGGGATGGACAATCCCTATGCTAAAAGAACTTCCTCCATGAACAACAACAGTTTATTAATGAGGAATGCGTGGAAAGACTCTACGTTAAATCGTGGGGTCAAAAAATGGGGACCTATTATTTCATTATTCCACACAAAATCAGTGCCATACTCACTCCTATATTTGGGGGAGAGGGGGGATTAAAGGAGATGGGGTGGGCGATAAAATCCCAAAGTTTGGCTGTTTTGGAGACATCCTGTATGTATATATAAAGTAAATCGGTTGTTTCATTCATAGGATTGTGGAAAGATATATTATTTTAATAAATAAATTAAGGACTGTTATCTGTGTAGTTATAGTCTGAGAAATATGTCCGCATTTTCAAAGTAGTTTAGTCATACTTTCCAGTCATAGTTTTAGCTCAATTTACATATAGTCATAGTTTTTGCTCAGTCAAAATTTAATCAGAATGTGTAGTATTGTCAATGATTTGTTAAGAACTATTAAACAACATTTAACAATTATTATATTATCAGAACTTCCCCTAAAGATAAACTTGTCTTATGCAGACTCTAAATACCTTACTAAATTTACAAGCTATGAGCTTAAATTTGGGGGCTAGATTGGTTCAGAGGTCGAGTACTCGACTCATGTTCTGGAGGACCTGAGATTGAAACTCGAGCACACACTAAAGACTATCTTGTGGTGTTGCTGTTCGAGGGTCCAAGTCGGGGTCCCTCGGCTCACCCAGCCTTTAATGGGTACCTACAAAGGGAAAAACCAGGCGGTCTGAGAGTAGTACTGACCACACTATCTCTAAAGTGTGCCTTACTCTCAAAAATCAGATACCTCTGCAGTATCTACCCATCTGGGCCCATCAGCTTTGCCAATTTAACTTTATGAGGGAAGGGAATAAATAAGCTTCAGAAACTACTTAAATCTTTATTAAAAACCTCCTTAACTTAAATAAATCTTCTGGTACATTTAAAGATATAATTTAAAACATTTACTTATATCACATCAGAGCGTTTTCTAATTCATAATATATCACAATAATAAGACACATTGAAAATACTTTACTGTACAAGTTATAATCAGAAGAGCCAATAAGTTGAATTATTGAATGATTTAAAATTAATAACTAAATACAACTATTAATAAGTTGATTTGTTTCAAATTGTACTTTTTGAAAACTTATTAACTGTATAACAAAATATGTAAAAGTAACAGTAGGAACAAACCCTTTTGTTTGTGTTAGTAAAAAGCATTGCCTTAATACATAATCAGTCATTTTATATATCTTCTGATCCTCCATTTTTCAATATTTTCTTACATTTCGTGGCATGTATTCAATAAAACGTACCCCACATCATGATTTTTCAAGCAGTTTATTCAACAAAAAAAAATTGTTTTATTGTCTTTGTTTACCATCTATTCTGGAGCCATCCAACACAAGTTTTTAAAATTGTAAATAATTTAAAACCTAATTATTTTAAAGATTTGCTAATTCAAAATCTTTCTATCTGATCTATGGTTGTTAGGACACATCAAACATAATTTAAATATGATATTTGCTGAATGGGATTTTTGCAAAGTATTACATTAACACATTCAATGCTGCCGCCATCTTGGCTTACTACGTCTGCGGGTTAAGGAACTGAATGGGCCCGAGCTCCATACAGAACTCGCCGTCTCTGGGAAGGGGTGGGGAGAGCTCAGTAAGGGCCGCCACACACTATGAGGTAGACCGGACAGGTTCACCCGTCCGGTGCACCTGTCCGGTCTACCTCATAGTCTGTGGCGGAACTTTACTACCCCCACTCTACCCTTTCCGGCGACCTCACACCTGATGAAAATTCGATTATTTCCCCCTCACAGGCGAGTAGACCTCACGTGTGTGGGGGTTGTCAGGTGTACCTGATGAGGCCTCAGTTTTCTGCAACTCTGATTTGTGTTGATTTGTTTTACCGTTGTGGCCTTTTTATTTATTTATTTATGAAATCAGTTTAAAGTGTAAAATGTGTCATAAAATTAACGAAGTTCTTAGTGATTTCATCAAAACTTATAAAAATGAACCATGTTTATGGAAAATAAAAGACGATGATTTTCACAATAGAAATAAAAGGGATGCTGCATATCGCAAATTAGCATACAAACTGCAGAAAATATATCCAAATGCAAACGAGAGTATGGCTAAAAGTAAAATTAATAGTTTTCGATCTAATATTCGAAAGGAGTAGAGGAAAATTGACTCCTCAAGATTCTCAATGTAGCTGTTAGTTTTTCGTGTGGAGATATAGCGGCCCTCATTTGTGTATATTTCTTCTTAATGAAAGGAGATACAAGTGACAATAACTCTATGTAAGCTGATTCGTTCATGCACAGATAATTGCAATAATCTGTTGGTTCATCTCTTAATTCGTTCAGCAGATTGATATGGGTGAATTTATTTCTTCTCTGCAACCATTCCTTACACCATTGTTTGCGTTTTTTTCGTTTGTTTTTACGTGTCTTAAATATTACTGCAAATAGAGAGAGATAAAGTAGATCATCTCCTGGAGGATCCATGTTGAAGACTGACAAACCTGTCCGGACAAACCTGAACAGTGTGGGTCACAGGTAGACCGGACGGGTGGACCTGTCCGGTCTACCTCATAGTGTGTGGCCGGCACAAGGTGCTCTCAGCCCAGCCGTCCAGGGGCCTGTACTGTTAAAACAGGCCAACTCCATATGAAACAGAATGCCATATCAACAACAATAATTCTCCCAAGCGAAGAAACCTCAACGTAATATACATATTGCGTTCAATCTAGATATGCAGACTTAGTCTTTCCTTTCCGATAACAGTAAAATTGCCTCTGATACACACAGGGAAGAGATTTTTAATAAAGTGGTTAAAAAATTGTGTTGTGTACCACTGTTTGTTTGCCACATGCCCTGAAGTATAAAAAAATATTATAATCAGTCATTAAAACACAAATTCTTGTACTGCTATAATAATTTGTACTTAAAAATACAATTTCATTGGCATTCAGAGATATAAATTAATTTATGATCTCGAGAATTCTTGCTAAGTGATTAGAACTAGGAGTACACATTTCTAAAAAACAACAATAAAACAAATAAAGTACAACAAGAAAATATCCCTTCTTTTCTTTAGGAATGAGATTCATAAAGTCAAAATCATTTAAAATAGACTATTATGCAATTAGGAATATTTTTATAAGTGTTTCTTAAACGAAAACAATAAAAGCTTGCTAACAATTTCAAAGGAACAGGACTTGCATTCTCGAATAAGCCAAGAATTAACTAACATGTAAAATGTAAATTTTACTTAGTAGTAAGTAGTACATGAAATCTTTTTATGTTACAGTATCATCTTTAGATTTAATAATACAAGAAAGAAGAAATACTTCAACACTTAAACTGCCATGTTTATAAATTTGATACAATTTCATTCTACCATATCAAGTCAAACATATCAAGTAATAAGAGAGTGGATTACACAGGAAGGCCAAATGCACCAATCTGATACAAAGGGGGAGAGTGAGCTTGTGATATTCGTAAATATAAACGAGATATTTGTTCCTGAGAGTGTCAGCCATTTCACTCTAGGAATCACTTATTCAGTAATGCTCATGATGTTGGAGAAACAAGCGCAACCCTCCACTGTGCAACAAACAATTATACATTTTTTTCTTGTGAAGGAGTTAAGATGACAGAAATTTACAGTTCAGTGATCAAACATTGTCAAGGAGGCGTGTGTTTTCTTGGCATATAGAATTGTTGGAAAGGCAGGAAATTATAGAAAATTAGCAACACCATCCCCACTACTTGGATCAGCGAAACAGACAGAAAAAAATATGAGCGGTTTGACACATTCTTTAAGATGGATGAAACTATCAGAAATTGCAGGGCAGAGCAAACAAACTAAGGCTGTATATCCCTGCAAATACAAAAGCAGCCAATTCGAAAATTTCATCCTTTACTATGACTGTGATGTGACCACAGGCCACATTCTGGAGCTCTAACAGTCTCCAAACTACACGACATGCTCTAGACTTAATTTAGTCCCTTACAGCCAAAAGACTCTGCAATTTCCATTTTTTTGGGGGCCAGATAAAGAAGCTCTTCAAGAGCGACCAATTAGAGATGACAAGGGCTTGGATGGATTTGTGTACAATTGGCTCCTGATGCAATCAGCTTCATTCTACAAAGCTACAATTAAAAAAAAAAACTTCCCTCACATTTGAGAAAATGTATTTCTAAAGCAAGGAAATAAATTACAATTGCCATTTGTTATTTAATATATTATTTTAAAAAAATATATAAAAAAATCTTCTTTATATTTAATTCATCCTAAAATAGAATTTTGATACTTTACTATTTGGAATACTTAGATGCTTCGAAAATTAAATACATTAATGGGCATACGTCAAAGCATGAGTGGCGTGTAAGGACCCACTTATCTATTGCGACATGGCAATTAAAATGTTAATTGTCTTGACTCCTTCAATGAAGAGAGACTTGGGCCTATTTATTTATTAAAAGTTTCAGAGACACATTAGGAAAAAACAAAACAAAATAGAGATTCTTCAACCTAAAACATAACATAAATTGTTCAGTTCAATAAATTTGATAATTATTTTCGAAAATATTGTATAAACCTAAATTAATATTTGTTTGTTTTAATAATAATTAGACAATTATCTATCTGGAAACAAAAAAATATATATATATTTTTTTTCCAGTAGCAGATCATGGTATAAATTGCAGACATGATAAGATAGTGTGAATAAATGGAAGAATCACTCGATAAGTAACAAAATATTTTAAATTACTAACATAAATAGGCTCAAGAACTTTTAAAATGAAAAATTTGGTTACAAAAATTTCCAAACATAGTGATAAGCTAAATTTTAGTAATGTATTGTGCATGAAATTCAAAATGAACAACAGACTGTGGCATAGAAATAACACTAATAACTAGGCTCTCTGATAATTATACAACATGGCAGACAAACATAAATTTTGAATAAAACGTTTTTTTTTTTATTAAATATAAGAACTCTCAATTCATTAATTGAAATATATTTAAAAATATGACAAATCAATAAGAAACCTTACCCTTAATATTGGTAACAACCACCAAAAGGTTATATAACTATTCGTTGGTGCGACAATATAATTATTAAAGTTCGTTCTCTCTACTGAGTTAATACTTAAGATTTTATTCCTAACCCTGCTTAATTCTCACCTCAGGTAACGAGAGATACGACAAATCTTTAAATAATTTGTACATTAGAAGTTAGAAGATCCATCTAAAATTAGAAATATTTGGTTAAAATCAAGGGTCATTTTTGGCGATTAAAAGACTTTGGTTCAAATAAAATTACATTTGTTCAACCTATCTAACTATAAGCAGTAATTTTCTCTACTGGTTGAATGCATTAACAAAAAGCAGAGTCTGTCGACTCTAGGGACCCGCTAATAATGAGTTGTAAAGGAAATGAGTATGTGTTATATGGATTACTTACTCGGAATTTCCAGACTCATGGAAGTCATTCTGAAATGTCTCAACTTAAAATCATGATTTTTGGCATGAAAAATACTAGCACTAAGCAGCTATATATTTAAAAAAAACATTCATTCGTACATAGATTCATAGGGAAAAAACTCAGCTTCTGGAAAAGGTTATAAAATTTAAAAATTTTATTAGATAAAACAAGGCACTTTTGGATGGTTTGGACAAATTTAGTGAGTGATTAATAGACGAAAGACATCTTTCTCATAGATTTAACAATTGAAGTCTTTAATTCTTTTGTTAAAAAAATAAATAAATAAATTACGTCACTTTTCACAAGTGTTTGTCGAGATATCATCATCATAGTTTGTAATTTTAAAGTATTAAAAAAATATTAAATTGTTACCGTAAAAAACAAAATTGGACAAATGTATGCAGTTAGCATTTGGAAATTGACATAATAAAGCTGTTTAGGGCAGGTTTAATAACAAAACCTACCACAGAATTCCATTTTACAACAACTTAACAAAATTATGCATTTTATAAAAGCTTTTGATTAAATAAAAATGGAATATTTTTTGATGTTGTAGTAAATGTTTGCTAACAAGAGCATCTCAATAGCAAACGACTTTTATACTATAAGCTCTTTTTTGTGTTATTAAACAACGTATAATAAAATTTAATGTTTTCTATTTACTGGTCTATCGACAATTGATTAGAACATATAGATTCCATGATTTAGGTCTTAATTTTATTTTTTAATATTATATTTGTAAATTGACGGTGACAGGGAGAAATTCATATAAAAAGTTATGTTAATTTAGGTTACAAATAATAATTAAATTGTATATGAAATGATCCTTAAATATATGCTTTAGCTATATTTTGAGCAAGGAAGTGGACCCTTAAATAATTCTATTGTCCTCATGTTTTAGTTGTAATATTTAGATTTGACAAAGAGATTATAGGAAGTCAAGGACTATAAAAAAATTGAATTTATTTAAAGACAACAAATTCAGACAATGCTCTAATCATTATTGCTTAGAATAATTAAATCATCAGGATTTTGACCCAGATCCTCTCCTTTTATTCTCAGGTTCCTAGCTAATAGGGCTTCACATCACAACAGGGCAAGTCAATTCATCCGAGGGAGTCAAGGTGTCAAACAGATCACCGATCATATTTTATTGAAACCAGACAATGTTAATGCCATAAAACTATAACATTGTCTGGCTTCAGAAACGACTATGAATTGACTTTCCATGTTTTATATGGCCTAATTGGGAATATGCTCCAGAGAAAACGGCAGGATCTCTGTTCGAATCCCAACCTGGCAAGTTAATTTTTCTAAAACAATATTAATTTGAAATGTACAATATTTAATTTGGCCCTATGTAAAAGAGTGTTCAATTTAAGAACTATTAATACTGGCTATATGGATGGAAAATGAATACACAAGTCTTGTAGATATGAGATAAATGTAAACTCCAACTTTTTTAAGCTCGAATTAGCCAAACCAAGCTACAGACCCTCTTCTTGTTCCAAATACTACTAACCATATACCCTATAATAATCACAGTTTATTACAATAAGTGGAAATTACTCAAAATTTTAAGTACATTGAGAATCCTCTGAATGCTCCATAAACTGTACTTTTTTCTAAAAAGCAGGACTAAAACTGTTTATCTAAGGTACATTCTAAATATTTTTATAAGAACTGAGAGCAGGCATGTTGACTGCAGTTATGTTCCCGAGACAGCTATACCTTCGTCATCTAAAAAAAAAAAAAATAAATGAATATGACTATTTTAAAACACAATATATCGCCGTCCGGAAGAACAAAGACATAACTGCAAAAATGTGTCAAATGCAAATAATTCTATAGACAATATCAGGGGAATATACACATAACAGAAGTTCCACTCAAGACCGGCAGAGACAATTTGACAGAACAACAGACAGAAAATTTGTCTTCTAGAACAACGAACAATTTTAAGAGAAACAATTATGTAACTGCACTTAAGGGTTGAAATTAGAGTGATCCTAAACCCTGGTACATGAAAGTAAAGTATATATTCTACATACACTAAATATGCCATTATTTTCTATCAATTACACCCTTTTCAATTATACATTTTATACAACTCCAATTTTTTTTTTTTTTTTTTTTTTTGCTCTCCTGTAAAATGGAAGTTTTTGCATCTATGTCACTGTTCTTCCAGAATGGCGATTTTTTACTGAAATGTTTGTAGTTTTTATACAAGTATTCTCGCCAAGATAAATTATAACTCTTTCCCGATGCAACACTCTGGTAACTTTATATAAAGCTTGTTTCCCTAACTAATTTTCTTTTTGGGTAATCAGAAATGATTTTTAAATTTTGGTTACATTTAGAGTTAAAGGTTTATGACTGTTGGATGAGTTGTGACTGTTTTTGATTAAACTCTTCTAAGGAGGTGAGAAAGAATAGTCGTTAGGAAAATATTTGGGATGTTAGATACAGCAATGGCTATAAGATAAGGAAAAATTCCGATTTAAAAGAGTTATTTTCTGAGCCGGATATAGTAAGAATTATCAAGAAATTAACGTTAGGCTTGCTCAGACATGTTGAAAGAGTGCTTACGGCTCGATTACCTCAGCAGATGTAGTATGGACAGCCGGGAGGATCAGAAAAGCTGGATTGGCAGCTCAAAATATGTAGTGAAATGGAGCAAGATTATGGAGGAGGTATTGGTTTTCAAAGGACTGTAATGCCAATCAGTTAGTTAGTATTAGGGATTTAAATTGGCCCAATATTGAATCAAGTTTAAAGATATAAGGTTCCAGAAAAAATATCAACAAGCTTGAAAACAAAATTTTAGAAGTTGTTATAATAACATCACAATAGAAATCAAAATTACATTGAAACACACAAAAATGACAGTTTCTGGAAGTCAAGAGTATTTTTCAAACTGGTATGCAAGATATCTGAAGACCTATTCAATCGATTTTGTTGAAACTTACAAGACTTTTTTTTTATGCAAGAAGTTAGGGGTCTCCCGTGGTCTAGTGGCTAGCGCCTTAGATTCATAAGCAGAAGATGGTGGGTTCGATCCCCACCGGCGACAGGAATTTTCTCATCTCAGGGCTTGTTGAGAAAATTCCTGGCTGCGCCCTGGATGTCAGCGCTGATAGCCCAGATTTAACGTTAAAAAAAAAGAGACAAAAAAATTGTGCTATATTTTCTATAATTTTTAACAAAATTGATTTAGGAAGATTATATCAGATATCTTCTATGCCAATTTAAAAAAAATTAGTACTGAGAACAAAATTGTTAAACATTTTAAATATTTATAAAAGTTTAAACAATTTACCAATACTCCCTCAAAATATTAATAAATATTTGATTTTTGTGATATTATTGAAAATTGAATTTGAGAAATTCACAATTGGACTACCTATGTTCTTCTTTTCCTTCCAGTCGCCTCAAGTATGTAGATCCTTAGCTTTCTATGCTGCCTTTAACTATCGCTGGTCATTACTCAGTATCATGTGCTTTTCCTCATCTGCTTTTATGCACATAAATACAGCCACAGCATCTTTTAGGAGTTGCAGCACTCTTCTTAATATTTACCAATCCATCATAAATATGTAGTTTGTTCTCTTCTGGGACATATAAAAATACTTAAAAATCTGCGAAATGCCTTTATTGGTCTGCCTGGCATTCTTATCCTGCTTCAGCGATTTTTAATACACTCTTCTGACAGTTTCATGGGAGACAAAATTATCCAAATGTTAAGTTTAATTAAAATAAAGCTCGAATTAATAAGAATATAAATTTTGTTACCCTATCACCGTTGCTTTTCTTCATCGTTCAAGTCTGATGAGCCGATTTTACTGTCAGTCCGTAGCTTTTCACCTAAAACCATCACCTTTCTCAACTAATAACCACTTAGACCCTTGTCAAATGCCAATTAATATTATATTATTTTTAATTACAAATGTATTAATATAAAAAGTATAAATAAAAACATATTTAGCTTCAAGAAATTAAAATCAACCGTTTATCCATAACATATAAATCTTTTTATATGACCATAATAAGATAGCACAGTTATAAACCCTTTATAGGGCAAAATTTCCTAGATATGTTAAGAACATTTACTCTTACAAATGATGCCTATTTAATATCCTAAAAACACCAGTTATATTAGATTAGCCAATGATTTCCGGTTTCCAAAATATCCCTGTATGGAGATTATACCCCTTAGCAACGTGTCTATAAGGACCCAGCAAAAATGGTACTAAACCCGCATACCACTTATGAGTGTAAGTTCTCTTTATAATGTGCCCAAATATCACTTGAATCATGCACAAAGTCACAAGGATTGCTAATGCGCTCTGAGGAAAAACAGAAGAGTGATAGAGGATTTGCGGAAGAATGTTATGCGTATCTAGCTCCCACTGGAAACTCATCTTAGACAAACGATACCTTCCTATTAATAAAGAAAATTTATAATTTATAAGTAAAATTTATTTGCATAAAATGTATATTTTGTTTAACTCAGAAAAATAAATTTGAGTTTACTTTTTTAGCACTTCCCGAAAGAATGTAGCTATTGAGTTTGCATTCGTGAAATCTTTATCGATACTAGCTACTAGATACCGAAAAGGACCTCCAAAAATGAGGGGGGATTTTTAATACGATAGTGGTCACAATTCTTGTTTTTCCAATAGCCTTCCCATAACAAATGATTCAACGAGTTCGTTAACTAGCAAAATTAGTGTAAATCACTTTATTTTACAAATTGCGAAAAAATATATAACTAAAATAACATCCGTTCCCTAGTAATTAGTTATAGTGCTTCTATTTAGTTAGGTTAGTTATGTTACAGGCTTTTAAATTTATTCCCAGATTAATTGGACTTATTATTTAAATGATAGTATGTAAAAGTATTATGAGCGAGTAATGGGAGTGTAATAAAACAGAGAATTTCAAATAAATATGAAAAGCAAATATTTTATTCGATAAAATTGTTAACTAACTCCTTTTTTAATATTTAATTCCTTACCCTCGTAAGCTTGGTTCTGATGAATCTCGTCCCGAGTAGGCCCAGTGTTCTCTTTGCCCTGAAGGACAGCGAGGAGGCACTGGTGAATGCAGATGTATTGCTGCTCAGTCTGAACCATGTGGGCTCGCTCCTTCCGCATTTGGTATACAATACCGAATATGTCGGCGCAGTCTGCTCCATGAGCAAGAGACTGAAGTATTCGGTCGATTGCTATAAATGTACCCGACCTTCCGACCCCAGCGCTGTAACGTACAAAAAATAAATCGTTAGTTTTCATTGATCCTCCAAACTACTATATCTCCTTTTTGTCATTTTGAATGCTTAAAGTATTGCAATGCTGATGGCATACTTCATGTTATCTGTCACTGAATTTTTTCAAGGAAGGCAGAAAAGTGTGCAAAGGTACCTTGACAAAACCAGACTCTACTAAAGAAAAAAAAAATAACCGCTTGAACTTTTAACCCCTTAAATGTATTTATTTTGCCTGATTTACAGATGATAGCTCAGACTCGTGTACTTTTTTTTCTTTAGTTATGGGAGACAAAAATAAAATTCATATGAAAATTATCGTTCATGCAAGTGGATCGATGCATTTAATTTGTAATTTACGTATTTTATATGTATATGTATTTTTAATGATACAGATTTCTCTAGCAGCTGTTTTTTTGTTTTTTTTGTGTGTGTGTAATATTTTGCAGAAATCCTATTCTGGTTCATCAGACAGTCAATTTTTTGATAACTTCTGCTAAATTTGTTAGTTTTAAAGATAAATTAAAAAAAAGAGAGAGAAAAAAAAGGACTATCTCTAAAAGCAGAACAGGATTTCTTTTTTTTTTTTATTAGGTAAAAAAAAACAGCTGGAGAAATCCGTATCATCAACAATAATTCTCACCAGCAATGAAACCTCAAAAATTCAAAACAACAACAAAATATATTTCAAGTCAAGTTCGTGAACCAGCCGAATTTCCCCACTGGCTCACCCTTTTTTTGGGTAACAATCGTGTGAATTAAGCTCACAGTTTTGTGTTCATTCATTTATTTCCAACATTTTCATTTTTATTTGATTTCTTGTTTGTCTACAAAGGTTCTTAACTTCTTTTGGACCTTAAGATGCAAATAGGAATTTTTTAAGGCCAAAAAATGGTGGCTGTCCTATTAGGATGGTTGCACCCGATTATGGCACTCCAAGGATTGGGCATGATTCAGGTTTAACCGCATTTGAGAAAACAAGAATTTTGGTTTCCCATGCTCAAAAGCGACAAAGGGCCTCGTAAATTTTTCATATTTTTTTCAAACTTAGGTATGTAAATTGTGGTTATTTTTAGAGGAAGTATTAACAAATTGTTATAGACAAAGATGAACATTTTAGTTGAGAGGAGATTGTTGACCGTTGATGATGCAAAGGTAGGGATTGTCAGGGTTCGGTCGTTATTTCTTGATAAAACTACATTTTACATGTGAAAATGGTTTTATTGTTTGCCAACGTTTTGGCTTGAAATTCAAACCTTCATCAGGGGGATGAGAAGACTGAGAACTATGCTCCCTGCTGACCCCGCCAGAAATGATCCAGCATCCATGAGGCATAGTTTTTAGTCTTCTCATCGCCCTGATGAAGGCTTGAATTTCAAGCCGAAACGTTGGCAAACAATAAAACCATTTTCACATGTAAAATGTAGTTTTATTAAAAAATAACAACCGAACCCTGATAATCCCTACCTTCTCATGAACATTTAAGGGTTTGTTGTACATTTTCTTGAATATAAAATGGTGTTGTTTCATTTTTTTTTTTTTTTTTTTTTTTTTTTTTTTTAATGCGTTGATTTTGGTACGTCAATGGTAAAATATTAAAAGTTGATATTCTAAGCTTTCCAGAAATGCACATTAGATGTAAATACACTAAGATGATACAGATCCTGTACTGTTTTTTTTTTTTTTTTTTAATTTTACTTACTCATTTTACTTATTGTACATATTTTGTAAATTATCAATAAAAAAAAATGCTTACTCATATCGAAAACAGCAATAAAGTAAAAAAAAAAAACAAGCAGGGAAATGTAAATAGTTCTAATGTAGAGTGAATATATACAACGAAGTGACTATACCTGCAATGAACAATTACTGGATGGGGATCCTGAACTTTTTCTCTGAATGCTCTAGCGAATCTTAAAAGTACAGTAGGAGGGTTCGGAACTCCAAAGTCAGGCCAGGTTCTGAAGTGGAAATGCCTCACAACCCTTTGGAGGTCACCCTAAAAAAAATGGTTATTTCAAAATTGTTACAACATATTTAATACCGTCAGTCATTTAAGTAACGCTAGCTAATGCATACCCTCTTTGACAAGAGTATCTGGTGTTTCATAAGGAATATCGACCTTTTAATGCTTTATAATATTCATTAAATTAAACTTGGAGTTATAAATGATATATCAAACGAAAGAGCAAATCAAACAGTTTTGTTCGTTGGCACCACAATAATAAAATCGGGCCATTTGTTTACTAATTGCCATCTTCCCTACTAGCACCTTCTAACACAGTCGTGGGCATATTGGGTGTACAGTCCTACAATAAAACTATTTGAGTTGCTCTTTGTATCACTTGCTTCCAAAGGAAAGTAGCTATTCAGGTTGCACTCATGATGAAATTTATATTATACAATAGGTTACCATTAATTTTTTTAATTCAAAAAATATCATTGAGAGAATGAAATATACGAATATGGTTATTATGGAATAGAAATCAAAATATTAATACAAACCTTTTGAACCATAAGTTCGGTAATGCACCAATTCGGGCAATAATTTTCATTCAATATTGCCACAGATATATCACCATATGTAATTTTAGATAGATTTTCTGGCCAGTAGTGATCACATTTTTCTCTTCCTACAAAAAAAAGTATTCGGACTATAATATGCTTTTATTTTATTTACTTATTCAGTGGACCACCAAAATAAAAACGATCAGCTCTTCAAATTTTTAAGTAATGCTCGCATTAAAGCCATTAATAGATTTAAAAAAGAAATTTAGATAAAAAAAAGAGTTGACAAAAAAGATAGAAAAATTACTTGGAAAATCAGGAAAAAAAGGGAAGTGATCAAATAAAAGAAAATTTAACCAAGAAATTAAATGTTTTTGGGTTAATAATTCTAGGTTATAAAATAAAAAAATGTTTATTTTTATGGCACACCAACAACTGGGCCATTAGCGTCAACATCCATGTTGTGGCATGGAACCTTCTCAACGGGCCCTGAGAGGGAAAAATTTCCGCTGCCAGAGGGACTCGAACCCCTGTCTGCTGCTTGAGAATCTAAGGCGTTAGCCACTAGACCACGGGGAGACCCATGAAAGCTTAATATTCTGATTTATAATATTTAAATGTTGTGATAGATGTTGGGGTGTTTTAAATAGTGTAGTATGTAATTTATATGTCGGCTACCTTTTTCAAGAGGTTCTTGTAGGTCGTGTAGAATAGATAGTTTGCATTCTGTAAGTTACGTTTAGCGATTATGTGTGAGTAATGAGTGCCCAATGTGAAGTCTTGCCAGTACAACAGCGAAAAAGAGGAGTTACCTTTTTCGACGCATAGAGTAAGCATTACAATAGCCCTCGAATTGCTCTCCCAGCACATTCTCCAGAAGTCATCCTTAGTCGAAGGGAGTGGCCCTTGCGTCACAATGAACTCCCGAGGTGAGTTATAACCCTGTAAAAAGATATAAAAACTAAAATAATATCAGTCACATTACATAAAAATTGTTTGTTATTTACCTTATAACATTTATTTATTCGGTTATGATCATCACATCTTAGGCAATAAACTCAAAATAAAAATAATTTAATTTGCATGTCCAACAAAACACCAAAATCCAACAAAAATTAATGTGTTTATAAAGAATATATAAACACACCAGTGCACACATGAAACCAAAAAAAAAACAAACAATATATGCCAATGGCCTAGAAGCAGCACATGCGCTATAAAAAGAAATTGACATAATGGACTAATTTTGTTTTTTAAAATAAAGAAAAATAGTTCTGAACTTTTACATTTGTTATGAACAGCTGACTTAATTATTTGCGGTACGAGCAAGTTAACAATTTGGTCCTGGAGACATGAAGCACAATGTAAATGAATGGTCACCTATAACATCGCCTATTCAGGCAGATGGTACAGCTCTAAGGAAAATGGGGTGTGGGTGGCCTGTAATCACATCCCAATCCCAATCTTATCACTGGGAATTTTTCACTTCAGTTTTAAATTGTTTTCAGCCTTAGTTTTGGCTAAGAATTGATAAACATTAAACACCACCTCCTTTGCCATGCGACACAAAGCCATCCCTTTTCCTAAGCAAGACATAATCAGTTTTTAATATTTCTCCTAGAGTGTTATTCATTGAAATGGGAATTTCCAAAACATAGAACCGTTGGGAATATTCCCTCCCAGAAATTCACACATACACAATTAAACTTAATGATCTATCTGAACAAACTATAGTTTAAATTGTTTTCAGTCTAAGCATTGGCATTGTATAGATAAACATTAAACACAATCTCACTTGCCTGACGACCCAGATCCTTCTCTGATCCTAAACCAGACATAATCAGTTTTTAGAGTTTCACGCTCAAATTTTTTAAACATTTAAGATTACTTACCGGAACATAGTTAGCATTTATATAATCAGATCCATCTTCGTCATCAACTGGTTGGAGTTTGTATCGGGAGTGATCATAAGGAAGTATGTTGGTGAATCTGTTTTTCGGCCGGTTGCAAGGTAAATCTGCAGCCGTACAGGGTTGCCCACGTCCAACATTTTTTAATTGTTCAAATTCTTCAGAGAATCGGAAGTCTGAATCAGCAGACATTATCTCAAAATAAGCAGGAAATTTGTCCAATTTAACGGGTTTGCTGTTAAAAAATAAATAAATAAATAAAAGGAAACTTTGTGAAGTTTAATTGTTAATTAAAAAGTTTTAGAGAAAAGAGTAATGATAAACGGAACCCAGCTCCTCTACTGAGTCCTTATTTTGTGTTACGATTCCTCCAATCTTTCTGAAGGTTGTGAGAAGTTGTGATGACCTAACATTACTTCTTCTTCTTCCTTAAAACACCATCTTTGGTGGCCTTTAAGTATTTAGTAATTTCTCCATTAATGCTAATTTTTTCCCATTATACAGCGATTTTTTTAATTTAGGGTACCTATTCTGAGCCTTAAATAACAATAACGTCGACTGGCTACAGATTGCGCTACAACGTCTATCTGAGGCATTCGCTTCATTAGATGAATTAAATAGTAATGCTGTAATACGGAACTTGGGAGCCTAATTTGCAAGACACCCAAACTTAAAACACAGGATTCTTAGTTAAAATCTCAGCCCGGAATGTTATTTTTTCTAAAAAACAAAAAGATTCAAAAACACAAATACTTTATTTTGATTGCTAGTGTTACCTGGTTTCAATGATGCAATCTGAAAGACTCAAATTTTCACTTCCTTTTCTGTTAGGTTCTTTTTTTTTCCACAATCCAAACTTAGTAACTATAATAAACGCAGAAGCAAGAACCAAAATGACAAATGAAGGAATTGATATTCCAAGAATCAAGGGCAGTGCACTTCGATCTGAAAAAGTCAAGAAAAAACTTATTCATCAAGCTGGGATAATAATATATTGTGTTTAAATATATAATATATTTGTTTTGGATTTTCTCTATATACTGCTAGGATACAAGAAAAATCAAAGGACTTTAACATTTAGGTGTACAATTAACACTTTCGCTGCGGCTGTTTTGTTTGGGAATACCTCAGTATTGGGTGCATTTTTTGTTTGAATTTTTTATATAAACTTTTTTTTTCCATAAAAGTTCATAAAAATTTTTCCAGTCAGCCAATTTGAAAACAGAAAACACTGTTGGATAGCCCAAACAATACTGAAGGCAACTGTCTTCACCTGGAGTTGTAAAAGTGAACAAGTGGGAAGGCTCCATTTATGAGCCTTTTGAATCTAAAGGGAAAAATAATGGAGGAGTGTCCTTCCGAAGGGACACTCGTAAGCAGGTAGGATCGCTAGTGTCCTTCCGTAATGACACCCGCAGCGTATATGTTAAAACAACTACACAAGACCAAATAAAAAGAGAAACTATAAAATTCAAAACAAAAATAGGGCAAATTTAATAAATAAGTTTAAGTAAAGTAAAAATACTTCCTTTGAGAATATCCAGTGCATTTTCGCTCTTCTTTGTACAAAGAAAAGTCAATAATAGATATGGTTAAAAATACTAACATATTGTGTTCATTTCTATATTTGTTTGTATATGTTAGTTTATTGTAAAACATTGAGGATCTTGGATATGTGGCGGTATGTTCAAACTTTCTGGTTTTCTACATTACTTTAGTAAGTGTTTTACAGATGATATCATATTTCACTGAGGTTTACACAGAGGTACGTCTTGTTTTATTATTAAGTGGTGTATGTCTTATTCGAAGTCTTATAATTTATAAGCTCTTTAATAGGAAACTTTTCTTGTTATTTCCTTAAGAATTACTTGATAAGGATCAACATTTTCTTGGACAGATAAAGATGAAATCTTAAATTGCATGCCCTAGTTTTGAACTCAAGCTCTACAGAACAAGGCAAGTACTGTAATACTGATCAAAACTCGTCTCTAACTACTTTTGAACTACTTGTAATTTGCATACCAAATTTTGTTATGCACTAAGAAATTGTATCTTATAAATAAAAATATGACAGTGATTACACCAACCAGTCTGAATAGGGAATGAGTAGTCCGTGTCGGTGAAATCTTTGGATGTGGTGAATGCACGGATTTTTACTCTATAAACAGTTCCAGACTTCAGGGGTCCATTGCAGTAAGCGACCTTCTTCTTATCACAATCTTCTTGAGTTCCTATTGTAAAATCTTCAATTGTCGAATTTTTGAATGGATTAAAAGGTTCCAGGACCTGAAAAAAGAAATAATATGACACACAAATACGAAGGATTTAGGATGAGGATTTAGCTGATATTAATCAAAAAATTTTGCCAAATAAAATAGGGTTCTGAAAGACAGATTCTGGTGGTTAACAAACCTTTGTGCTTTTCTTTTAGACAAAGAACCAGGTGCTCGAAAATTAATATCAGGGTTTTAATTCTGTATAGCGACACCCCAAATAAGGAGCGACCCAAACAATTTTGAGCGATCAAAATTGGGTCATCTGCTCACTTGTCAGCATCTTTGCTACCAGGACGTTTCTAGTGGGCAGAGGAAACATTATGTGGACATGTACCTTGGTGCCAAAAAACAAAACTGTTTGAGTTTCTCTTTCATTTGGTGTATAAATTATAACTGTATGTTTCATGTAAAAATAAAAGAGTAACCAGTGCATCTTTCTGCACACCCTACAAATTTGAACGACTGTTTCTTTCATTTCCATTGAATTAGGAATCGTTCAAATTTCTCATCAGCACTTAGGAGTTATATCATCTGGTTGGTATCGCAAGGGAGAGGGAAAAAGTGCACCGATAAGTTAAAATATGGGTAGCTGAACCTAACATTGAATCACTACAAATTAATATAAGATTTTACTCGTATATGTGTATCAGATTTGTCTGGATACCTGGTATGGAGGCCAAATACTGTACGCCTGCACATCCTTCCAGCTCGGCATTTCAATTCCAGAAGTATTCTTACTATCGTCCTCAGCCACGATTATTGTATATTTGATAATCTGAATAAAAAATAAATATAACATAGAATATAGATTTAAAACTATTATTGTGATATTATTCAAAGCCAAAGACAATGTTATTTCACTCACGGGACCATTGATATCTGAAAAGTAATTCCTTCGAAACCTTATTTGGATTGTAGTAGAAGAGCGGCAAACTTCAGTCGGGACAATCTGACTGCTTGGTTTTGGAGGAGCTGAAAAAAGTAGGAGAGTAGGGCTAGAAATGGATTATATATAGGTAGTTCCTTTGCTAAAACTTTATTTGTAAAATGCTTAGTACTTTCAACCTTCATGAAGCACGGAGGTAAAAATGATGTGGCAATGCTATTTTTAGAGCAGTGACTCTTCTGCATACACTATTGACCAAAAATTTGGAAATTTTATTATAATACCTAACTTATTTATTTTCTGAATGGTGTTATTCTTTGGCATTCTTTCAAATCGTCTGAAACAGCCGATTTTTATTTTCTTGAAAATTGTAACTATAACCTGCTCAGCAAGTAACTGTTTTTGCTTATACTTTTGTGATTTGGAGATCTTATAATAGAGACTTGTCCAGAAGGGGTTTATTCATTTAAAACAGAATTTTTAGATTTTATTCAATGATTAAAACATCAATTTTTCCTCATCAATTTCCTTAATTTTTTTTTTATATCAATTATTGTACATAAGCTGCTGAATCCATGAGCACATCAATTTCCTTAATATCTCGAAAAAGGTTGGATATCTTGGTAAGCGGAAGTTTACCATTCAAAAGCTTACTAAATGCTCTACAAAAAAGCACTTTTGGATTAGGTGATGTCAATTGGAGAAATAAGTGCTTAAAACTTCAAATGTCTTTGTTTTGTTCTTTTGAACGGGTTTTTGTAGTTGTTTAGCTAACTTTTTAATTGGATTTATTTGTAGAATTATTACTATAGTAGAATAGTACAAGCAAATGTGAACATTTTGATATTTTTCAATGCATTCTAGTATCTCTAGAAGTGGATGAAGGATGCTGCCTGACCCTTCCAGATAAGGTCATAAAAGATAATTTCACGAAAACTAAAACCAAAATAATAACTGTTTCTATTTTAATCTTTCCAAATGATACGAGGGATAAGAACGGAACCGCGCTAAGATGACGCAGTTCCTGCGAGTCGGACTTTTTTAAATGTTGATTTGAGCTTTCTAGAAGGCTGAAAGTGCTACTGTAAATATACTTTAACAAAAATATCTTATTATTTATCAATTGAATGGAAGTAGGTAAATAGTATTGGAAGCAATCCACTCACCCAGGATAGGCATTTCTGCTTTTGCAATCGCCTCAGGACCAGAACCTACTTTGCTCCTTGCTTGGATAATAAATTCATATCTCTCGCCGGGAACAAGGTTTGTTATTGACCCTTTCGATTCTTGTGGACTGAAGCTAGTAATGTTGAACTCAGAATGCCCCTAATAAAATAGGAAAATGTTATATAATTATAGAAAGAAATGTGTATAAACTATCAAACCTCAGTCAAGAGGTTTTTCAAATAATGATATGCATTTAAAACTAAAACATTAAAAATCTCTTGACCCAAGAATCTCCATCTTTATTTTGAAAATATGTAGGGATTAAAAAGTTTCAATTTATACAAAAATGAATATTTTCTGGCAGATGTTCTTATTGTGTTGATTTATTAACATTTACGAGACAGAAACTCGCACAACCTTAGATGCCCGTGGAGCAGAGCACGTTTCACTCTCCTGGTCTCACAGAACGGCATTAAAATAGCTGATCCTCCATCGATCATCTCTCTTGCCATTTCTCTTAACAAGCTTCTGTTATTAGTTTCTTGAAACATTTCTTTACAATTTTCTTATTCTAGGTTTTGTATCAGCCGAAACCTTTTTTTTTTTTTTTTTTTTTCCAAATTTTGTAATTTTTTTTTTAATAGTTTTGATTTTTTTTAAAATGATACCAACTCATAATTCTCGGTGCTTGAATAATATATGCAGTAAAACTTATTTTACCATTGGAATAATTTAATAATAATACATATAATAATAATTTTAAGGATAAATGTTCAGTTGTTAAGAAATATGCCAGGATGACAAGGCCTCGAATACAGTGTGTAATAAAGAGGCTGCTGGTTTTAAGATAAAATAAGTTTTTAAATTATATATAAATATTGACATAGGGTGGTTATATTAATATAAATGATGGAATAAGATGGTTTAATGTGATGTTAAAACTTACTTTATTTTTCTTCAAGTGATTTAAAAATGGCTTACAGGCCGAAACATTATGTGTAAAGAGAGGAAATATTTATGGTTTGAGGTGATGATCATAATAAGGTGTTTTAATCATAATAAGGTGTTTTAATTAAGCTTGACCTCAGAATTTTCTTTTGGAGAAAATACGGGTATTATAAAACAATTAAAAACTAATTAAGCCAGTTTCCGACAAAAAAACACAAAAGTCATAATCTACAAAAAGGATCTAATAAAAGACTTGGTTATAGTCACCTCTTGTCTGTATTTAATAATAAACTCCTTTAAGACTCCATTTTTCTCATCCTCTGGAAGCGTCCATTCAAAACTTATAAATCTAGGTTGTATGTCAGTTGGATTAAAAGCTTTCACCTATAAAAAAAAAAAAAACAAAGAAAAAAAAGTCAAACAATGTTTCGTATCAAGTTGATAGTTTAAGCCAATTGATAAACCACAACATCAGAATTTTTAAATATATCTTCTCTTCAACCTTTCTCACCTAGAATCAATTCTATTGGAGACTCCATTCCCTTTATCCCTAATGATCAAAATTTACTAAAGGGTATGACATAACTATGATTGATAATATAAAATCAAAATTTTTCAATGATCAAAAACTCTGTATCTGGTTGCATATGTTATATTATTTTTAAAAGGAAAAATGAAGAATTACGATCAGGGAATAGAAGTAATAGAAATGTATCAAGCAAGGAAAAACGATTATGAAAATTTCTTCAAGTAGATAAATTGACTTCAATTGTCATGAACTGGGACTTTTAAAGGTTGTCAATGAACAGGGAAGACAAATAAGTGCAAGAACTACTCGGAGGCATTAAGGGGTAACTTTTTTTTTTTACGATTTTCTTTTTTATGGGCTTAAATACTTCCTTAACTAATCAAAAATGATAACCAAGAGATATGAGTTCAATTATACCTTCCATTTAATTATAGGAAAATTAATTATAAATTTAACTAAAAAAAGTAAAATGTTTAAATTAATTTTTTAAAGTTAGAGAAATATAATCTTACCATTCCAGGAACCCCTTCTTGAGTTTCGAAGACAGCACTAACTGGAGTGCTTTTCCTCAGGTAGGTACTTTCTGTACCAGAAATTACAATAATTGTGAATGTGTAGTTCCGATAAGGTTTCAAATTATTTATAGTGCACATTTCTTCTTCGGTTGAATCTTGAACTAATATGCCTTCAGAGTTTAAATATTGAACCTGTGCAATTAAAGCATGTTTGAAACACATGTAATAGGAGTAAGACATAATTTATTTTTAACCAAGCAAAATTTTAATTTTAATGTCAAAGTATACATAAAACATATTTTTTGGACAGGTTATCTACAGGTCTACCACCTTTTTCTAGCCTGGATAGGGCTGATGCATTTTTTTTTTTCTTTTTCCAAAAGCAAAGCCATCACCCCTAGTGGGAATCGAACCTGCGACATTAGGCCCGGAGTGCTCACACCGAATCAGCATACTTAAAAACTTTGATATGTAGTGAAATACTTATTAACCTCGACTTATTTCAAAGAATAATTGGTTCCAGGGAGGAATTTTAAGTCAAAAAAATGGCTTCAGTAGAATTTATTTATCTCCATGCTTACTTGTTAGTAGGATGAAACACAAATAATCATTCACAGCCCTGTATTTTATTTATTTGTCTCCACGCTTACTTGTTAGTAGGATGAAACACAAATAATCATTCACAGCCCTGTATTTTATTTATTTGTCTCCACGCTTACTTGTTAGTAGGATGAAACACAAATAATCATTCACAGCCCTGTATTTTATTTATTTATCTCCACACTTACTTGTGACTAGGATGAAAAACAAATAATCATTCACAGGTCTGTATTTTATTTATTTATATATAATGTAATATAAATTTATGAATATAGGTAGCTCCTCCTACTTAAATATTTTCAGCTATACAGAACTCATACACACATGCACCACAGTTTGCTTTCAGCTAACGAAGAACAAGTATCATGAACCACACAAGGAAGCCAAAATTTGCCAGAGATTCATCCCCCCTCCACTCTTCTTTTTCAGTTCTCTATACTGTTGTCGTTCTAGTTTCCGTGTTTTATTGTGCTTTCATCTTTTTAAAAGAGTTAAAACAAGAACAAAACTTTCACTTGAAGACAAAATACAAATCCTGAATGAAGTTGATGACAATCCCAACAAAACAAAAATAGGCATAGCTAAATCATTGAAATTACCTTTGTCAACCCTTGCGACTATTATTGGTTAGAGGAAAGAAATTGTGGAGAATTTTTTTTATGTAAAACATGAAAATATAATAATGTACAACATAATCTAACAACAAAATATGTACAAACAATAAAATTGGGACTTTTTTTATGAAGAATTTATTTTATTTTATACTAGCCTCAAAACCTAGTACTATTCAGTTATAAAAACTATTCACTTATACAAAACATTTTCCATTCCCCTCACATTCGTATAAGTGAGACTCTACTGTATCTCCAATTTGAGGTTGTAAAGACAGCCTTATATACTTATAGTGAAATTAGGATTTCCATAGTTATGGCAAAGTTTATAAAATTAATCAAACTTGATTTTAATTTTACATTAATTTTTCTTGACAAACAACGTACAATCGAGACAAAATGCCATAACCCGATGTATACCTGTTATAATAAGCAGATAGATGTACTTACCTCGAACATGCTATATTCACCTTCTGGTTTATCCCAGCTCAGGCTAATCGAAGAATCAGTGATGTCTACTGCAATGATTTGTGATACTGGATTAGGGTCTGAAAATTATGTAAATATCATTAAAATAATTTACGGAAGAAATTTAAGTACAGGCTGCTTAAAAATTATAAAAAACGTGTATTCTGAATTTATAATTTTGAAACTCATTAAATTGTATTTACTCATAATTTTAATAATAATTGTATCTTAAAAACACATAGTAGATTTAAATGATAATCCAAAAATTATATCTTTTATAAAGACCTGATTTAATTGGAGAAATTTTACTGCTTTGGAAATGCTTTTGAGTGCCATTAGAAAATATAGAATATATACCGGGTGAGACAGAATAGGCAGACCATCTGAAAGGAGGTGATTCTATGCTCATTTACAATAAAAATAATAATAAAAATACCTCTAAGTTAAAATCTGATTCCCCAAGGCTTCAAATAAATCACTCATTTATTGGTTATTTTCAATTTCTCAATAAGTAAGTAATCATCATAGAATATATCGTACAAGTATTTCTAAAGTGGCACAACTCAAAAATCGGTTTTATTCACACCGTCATAGTTATGATTATGAAAAACATGGTAAATATCTCTTCATCAACCATCAAAACTGTATGCACCTAGCTTCAGAGCTTGTACACCAGAGGGCACTAGTTTCACCCTTTGTGTCTTAGTGCTAAGCTCCCTACATAGGTAAGAGTTACACATTTTCAGTTGAGTTTTGTCACTTTAGAAATACTAGCGCGATATGATGTGGAGAAATTTTAAATTCAATGTTTTAATGAGCATCAAACTCCCTCTAAGAAGACCATGTTTTTATTTATGGATAGTCGTACAAAAAGGTTCATTCAAATGCTTCAAAATAAAATAAAACCGAGGAGTGAAAATTACTAAAAGGCTTATAACTTATTGCAATTTGGAGGAAGCGTGAAAATGATTAAAACACCCCAAAAACGTTCCTGATAATCTTTCAGAAGCAATTTTGGTTTTATTAATGGTAGAGTGGCCAATAATAATTTTGGTGATTATAAAAACAGTTCGTGTCTATACAAGCATATTCCCCTGATTGAAATATATTAATTAAACATTAAATAATAATAATAATAATATGACTGCATTGTACTAGATCAAAACAAGACGGAAAATGTAAAGAAATACTATTGACTCACAAAGGCGATCCTGCTTGTAAAGTGGTTGGGAGAGAACGCTGCCTGAAACTGTCCACACGGTGACGTTGTACAGCTTTCCAGGGATGAGGTTGGTGAATGTCACCTTCCAGTCAGTATCGTTAGCACTCTTCTCCGCCATGAGCCCAGAGTCGGAAAGGTTGAAGCGGTATTTATCAAAGTGTGAGAGGTTATTGGGAGTTGGAGTATAGCGGACGGTCATTGTCTGCGTCTCCTGTACACTGCTCACAATAACTAGCTCTGAGAGGATGATCGGCACTGAAAGAGTAAAAAGAATTTGTGTTTCTTAATGTTGTAATCATAATAATATTCTGTGGGTCATGTGTCTATGTATGTTTTTGTGTCTTTCCTTAACGCATAGACGCTGAAGCATATCCTGGGAACGTGCTGCTAAGCTATCTGCGGTGCTGCTGGGGCAGACCGTGTTTGGGGAACATCCTTCCCCTGGTCATGACGAACTATCAGTATGCTGGTCTTGTTAAAAAAATTCATGTCCATCATCAGTGTTAAATAATAATAAATAAAATAAAGTTTCAGCCATTTGGACCATAGCCACATTGAAGATGGTGATTTTCATTGATTCACAAAGTTAAGCAACGTTGGGCAGGCCAGTACGTGAATGGGTGACTTCAGAGAAAAACCCCAAGCCTTAATAAAAATAATAAATAGATACAAGAATAAATGTGAACAGACTTATAAAGTTAATGATTGCAAAAAAATCATTTAATTAAATAATGTTTATTAAATAATAACGTAAACACTTATCACAGTTATAAAATTCAAATAAACTCACTAGTTTGAGTAACAAATGGAGTTGGGTCGCTGCTCAATCCATAAGAAACCGTGTGAATATCGAAGTGGTATTTCATGCCAGGAATCAGTTCGTCAACAAGGATTCTAATATGAATCGAGGAAAATTCTTCATTTTTTCCTGCAGTATCAGTCTTGTTCATAGATCTGAAATAAAACAGAAATTTGATCAAAGTTCTATTCAGAAATTTTTATTTTCATTATTGTTCTTTAAAGGTATAAAATTTCATTTTAATAATTTACCTATCAAAACCAAAATTTATTTATTTATCATTTCAGAAAAGTTTACTAATTTGGGTTTTCCATTAGTGCTTCTGGAACAGGCTTTGTGATGGCTGTAGTTTAAACTATTCATCAAGGCTACCTTCTTTAGCCCTCAATCCTTCGGAAAGGCAGCAACCTTTTCTTGCCCCTTACCCTATTTAAATAGGAAGCTAGCGTCTCTTGGCTTACCGTTACTCTGATCGGTTAGGCAGTACATCACTTCGCTAGCCTTTATCATAATTGGAAACGCAGATACCTTCTTTGAATCCTCCATCCATGTTTCTCCTGCATCAGAGCTGCTGCAGAAAAAAGTAACTATGGAAGTGGTACTTACGTATTAGCTACACCACATGTTAGAGAATTAGGTCTCGGTCAGAGATCTGGATCGTCAATTGAGTTTTTGCCAATATGGCCATGGAAAGACCATTTATACATATTATCAAAGAGTTTGGTTGACTAGAGTTTTGATATAACCTTGAGCGCACGGAAATGCGTAGCACTTGTTTCAAGTTAATGGCATAATTGCATGTTAATGTCATAATTGCTATGCATTTCCGCTCGCCTAAGGTTATGTAGAAACACTAGTCAATCCAGCTCATTGATAACATAGATCACTGGTTTTTCAGTAAAAATTGGTCTATATATAATTTAACATGCCTTCAAAACAGTCTCTTTTTTCCTTGCTCATGGGAATGAGGACATTTCCTTTGTTTGTGTAAAAAAATTGAAATTAGTATATAGTTGTGAGATGGTATTTTATATATTTTTTTTTATTTGTTTTTGTTTCACAATATTGTTGTATATTTATTATTATTCAATTTTTTTTATGACTACAATTTTATGGCTGAGGTTGTAATTGTTCTAAATGATAAATAAATAAATATTGCATTCCTGCAAAAATACAATGGCATCTTTTTCAGTTTTAGGAAAATCCCAAAGACGCATTTTTGTAGCAGAAACAAGAACAGCACGAAGAAAACAAACAAGGGAAAGAAATTGCACCCAAAACACAAATGTACACATTAATTGAGTTAAAAACAGAAAGTAAATGAGACAGTCACTACAAACATACACGGCTAATAGAATTGCCAAAAATGCTGAGTTTAGCGCATGCGCTGATGATCTAGATCTCTGTACGAGACCAAGATCTCTAACCTGTGGTGTAGCTGCTATGTAAATGCCAAAGTAACTTCTGGACATAACAGCCACAGATCGGAGTCTTCTGAATGTAACCAGAAGTGAAAGTACTTCAATTCCAAGATGTTACTACCACAAGTGGAGGTCTTGACAAATTGAATATATTTTACTTTAGATAGAAAATTAATGAGGAGATACCTGAGAACTCGTCTCTCATTGCCCAGAGGAAACCAATTGATGACGTAATATTCAATCCTTCCTTCTGGCCTCGGGAACTCGATGCTCACATTGGTAGAATCGACTAGGGGTGCAATGTTCGACACTGGACTTGGCTCTGAGGGCATCAAAAAGTTAACATTTAATTAATAAATTAACAAAATAAAATAATAAACATGGTTTTACTTATTCTGTTGTGAATTAAAATATCAATGCCAGGGCAGCCCTGTGCTAATGTAGAACTAGCATTTTAGGAAACCTGCTCATAACCTCCATATTATTAAGTAGTGTTTTCATAAAATGTATTTAATGATAAAAAAAACAACAGTAGAATATGGTTCACTCCTGGGTTTTATATTCTTTGTTTGCTTTGTTTAACTCTTTCCTTTTCAGCTCATTTTGTAGGAATGTAGTTATTGAGGATGCACTCAAAACAGAATTTAAAAAAAATGTCTCCAAAATTTCATCACTCCTATCTAGTAAAAATGATTCTAAAACGATGTGTCTGTTATTCATAATTTTTGAATGACGCATGTATGGCCCACATTTCCGTTATTTTAGTATCAAATTAGGCATACAACATTTCAATAGCAAACAATTGAACTAACTGACAAAATTGTTTCATTAGGAATGTGATTTGCCTGAAATCCACAAGACCAAATTATCAATGGGCCTCAGTGGACGTAATTTTTGTTTTCCTGTAACAAAATTATCCATATAATATTCAGAGCTAACAATAGAAACATATTATTTATTTATTTTTATTTTGACGTCCACTAATACATAACAGATATTTTTGGGATGGGTTATCTATAGGTTACCACATTTCTCTAGCCAGGAATTATTGAAAAAAAAACATTATTCCTAGTGGATATAAAACCCATGACCTTAGGCAAGAAGTGCTCAAGCCTTAGCACTCACAGCCACTGAGACTCCAGAAACGAATCACCGATACAAATGCAAAGTATCAATTTTGAAAAGTGGTTTGATACCTTATAGATGACTCTATATATAAATTCTATCTTATGATATATTTTATTTAGACTTAATGCACATTCGATAGTTTGATTTTCTGTAATTGATAATTATTTTTTTTAAATTTTCGAGAGTTTGCCACAACATATCAACAGCAATCAGTATAGATTGAAAATCAAAAATGCATTTTTCTTTGCATTTGTTCGACGATATTATGTATACAAGCAAAAATCAGTTCATTAAGAATGTGGTAAAATATGTTTTGTGAAAATGAGTTTAGTCTGAAATTAAATTGAATCAATCCGTGCAAAAAGAACTTCAGTCCATTGTTTCCCAATATGAGTTCCGATAATATTTTCGTTAGTATGAGTGATGAATTCTTTGTATCTAAAGGTAACTTCACATTTCTATGTTAAAAGGACTTCAATCCAATACATAGTTGCCATAGAAACATAGTCCTAATTTTATTATTCCATGTAGAAAGGGCTTTGGTCTAGTTTTCTCCAAACTACTGATTTTGGACTGAAGCTCTTTTTGCATGGATCGATAAAATTAATTTGTCTGTACTGGTCTTAGTTTCTGCTTCCGTACAATGAACGTAATAGCTGCACCTCAGGTAGGGAGAAGAGGGTAATGGAGAAGAGGGCCTCGTTCAGTAATCTGGATCATCAGCACAGGCACATAACTCATTAGCATTTCTATTGGCCTATTCCTATGGGCAATTCTATTGGCCAATGTTCGCAGCGAACTTGAGTGAGCATAGCGAGCGGAAGCACATAGTAATTATACCATCAATATAAGTGCTAAGCGTTTTCTCAAGGTTATATGGAAATTCTAGTCACTCCAACTTGTTGATAATATTAATAAATGGTCTTTCTGTCGCCATATTGGCACAGCTTCAATTGACTTCTGCTCATGCGCTGATGATCCCCATCACTGAACGAAACCCACTTCTCTAACCTGAACTGCAGCTAATACGTAAGTACCAAAAATTAAATAATAGGACTGAGCTACTTACGGACAGTATGATTGAGCAGAAGAGGTCTAGCAGACTCTACCCCGAAACTCACCGAGTTTACCTGAATCGAATAGCATTCTCCAGGATTTAACTTTCTGATTTCCACACTAGTTCTATGTTTCACTGTTTCTTTTGTCCATTTGGTTTCTTCAATAGTTTTATACCTGAAAACAGATTATATGTATAATTATTTACATCTAAAAAACTTAATGGCTGAAGTTCTTTAGTTGTTTCTTTTTTTCTAAATGAAAAAGAAGCAAAGTAACTTGAAAAGCAAGTTATCCAGTAACTGTGTTTGTATATGTGTATGTATATATGTATAAGTATGTATATATATATATATATATATATATATATATATATATATATTGTTATAAAATAATAAAAAAATAATTTATTTATAACTTAATTTTATATGGAAGTATAATTAAATTTTATTTTATTATTAAAAAGGAGTCTTGTTGGGTTCTTTATATACTACGAAGTAGTAAGATATTTTTTTATGATAGTTGGAATATCACTACAATATATATATATATATATATATATATATATATATATAGTTTACACAATTCAATGGTTTTTGGTTTTAGCAATTCAATCATGACACTGGGGCGCTCCGGACCTTCCCATATATATATATATATATATATATATATATATATATATATATATATATATATAAAGGAACACAGCAATAAATCTACATAGTAGTATTTTCTTACCAAATGGAAAATTCAGAAAATAACGAGTCATGAGGCTCTTTCCAGCTTAATGTAACTGAATTACTCATGATGTTTTCTTTTATGAGGTCGGTTGGTGGTTTTGGATCTAAAAACGAGCAAAGAATATAAAGTAAATTAATAAATAATTATTGGACATTCTTATACATTAGATAGAAACAAGTAAAACATATTACTGGCCATACTTTTCATTTTATTGAAGATAATTCATCACTTTAAAAAATAATTAGGTCGTATTTCTTGATTATTTTAAGACCTTGTATGAACCGTTATATAAATATCATTAGCTATCTAATGGTAAAAACAACACAAGTGATATAATCAGTGAATAGTTTCTATATTACTTTTTAATAAAAGAGTGGAGTAAGGGTTTTGTGTTACTCACAGACAGCTTGGAAATACTCGTGAGGTTCACTTTTCAATCCATGGCTGAGAGCATAGATTTTTATGTTGTACCCAGCTCCAGGATACAAGTCCTCTATAAGCAGATGAGTATGGTCTGTCTTTTGTGTGATGGAATCATTGTCTGAAACAAAAATAAAAAAAAATGTAACTGCCCTTCTTCAACCACTTAACAATCATGTTTGAGATATTTCGGGTATAGATGCCGTTTCGATTTTCCTATGAGCGAATTAACCCAGACGATGAAAATTACAGATATTCAATTCTATCGCAAGTAATATTTTTACTTTAGCTCTTATTTACCTATTGTTACCTAGATTATAGTTTTTTTTAAAA
Source organism: Gonocerus acuteangulatus (assembly GCA_946811695.1). NCBI lineage: Eukaryota > Metazoa > Arthropoda > Insecta > Hemiptera > Coreidae > Gonocerus > Gonocerus acuteangulatus. The sequence goes on from OX328128.1 coordinate 32,008,559, forward strand.
TTAATTTTGGATAGGGTTTTTGTTGTTTTTTTTGGTTATTTGATTGAAACCATAGATATCTCAGATAATGTTATAAACCATAATAAATATCTTGTTTTATTTTCTAAAAAAAAGTTGTTGTTGTTTTTTTTTTCTTTGCCTTACAAAACTACGTCTATAGGCCGTTCATGTAGATTGAATACTTCAAATCACACATGCTCAAGAATTTTGAGGGAAATATTCCCAACGGTTCCGCCATTTTGCATTAGCATTATAATGAACAACACGCTCTGTGGAACTCAATAAAAACTGATTATGTCCCGTTATGGACCAGGGAAGGCTTTGAGAGGTTAGGGAAGGGAGATAGTGTTTAATATTTATCCATATTTAGCCAAAGCTAAGGCTAAAAACTATTTAAACTATAGCCTGTTCATGTGAATGGGCATGTCATATATTCCCGAGATATAGCGAGAAGAACTCCCTTATATAACCTTTTTGATCATTAAAAGACTTTGCAAATGAACATGCAGAAAGGAGAGGTTAGGGAGAAATTCCCGCCCAGACGTTTCCACATGCGCAATTGAACTCCTGGGTTTATATGGACAGCCTATGGGATATCTGTAGATAATAAAAGTGGTATACAAAATTAGGCATTTTTGGCATAATGTTTAATATAATTTCAGCCATTAATTGTTATGACACAAATTTCTTGTGAAGGGTTATGTACAGGTTAGAACGACTTTTCAAAAGTCGCCATTCCAAATGGAAATGGACACACAACACTCACAGGTATTGTGCCCCTTTGAAATAAAATGAAAAATTGTTGTTCTTATTCCAGGACAAGAATCTTAAGAATAATAATAAATATGACCTTCATTCCCACCAAGGGAGGTGGCTTTTCTTTAGAAAAAAGAAATGGCATTGGCCCTATCCTGGCTATAAAAGGGTGGTAACCTACGAATAACCCGTCTTAAAATTCATTTTTAATAATGAATGGACGTTAAAATTTAATAATAATAATAAAATATGACCAATTTGATATAAAAAATTAAATTGATTTAGAGCAGTTTGCAAGTATCACCGCACATGCGCGAATGCCAGCGGACACTTCTTTGTGACATTTTTTCTCAGTTTAGTCATCGCTAATGTATATTTATGAAAACATAAACGTATTTACAATAAAACAATGAAATTAAAAAAATAAATAAAATTCATCAAATTTTAGTAAATTCGGGGAAAATAATCAAATCAAATATTTTTTGAGTTTCATTTGAGATGAGATCTCGTTTATTATTGTAGAATTAATTATATTTACCTGTGTCATTCCTCTTAAGAAGTATTTCATAGAATTCTTGTCGAGAGTTCACATCAGATTTCCAGGAGATGTTGAGCCCATATTCAACAGGCTTGAGGTCTTCAATTACTGGTGGAGATGGGCCTAAGAACATAAATTATACTTAAGAAAGATGGGAGGGGGGGGGGTGTTTTCTTCTAACTTATACCATTAGGGCAACTGAATAGGGGTGCTGTATCCAGCTCCTGCGTTATCATTGTAGAATGGTCTGTTTTTACACGGGGAAGCTTTTATTACTCATCAAGATCAATAAACGAAAATTTGAAGTTTTTGTCTATTTGTTACCTGCTGTAGTACCACTCATACACAAAACTCTGAAAGGAAATTAATTAAAAAAATAATACTTGAAACAAAAAGAGCAGAACTATTCTTGTTTTTGTTTTATTTGTATAGGTAATTTTAAGCTATTTTTTCAAGAATGCAGTATACAGTGTAGGCTCTAAATTTGGATAGTGTTGACTTTACACTATCCAAATTCTGAGGAATGTGCTTCGTAAGGCTGCTCCTGTGTGACAAACATTTTAGAGCTGCAAATGCCTCAGCCATTCATAATTCATAATGCAATTGGAATTGTAAAGTGAAAAAAACATCAAATAAATAAAAGTAATATTATGTTTATTTTTGTGATATTATCAGTAATAAATGAAAACTATTCTTGCTGAAATTGATATTTAATGATTATAGTAAGTTTTGCATAAAATTTGAATAAACAAAATACATCAAAAATTATAAACCTTCTTGCAACTGACCTCCTTGCAGAGCACACAGACAAAACCTGGTCCCACTTGGGACTTGAACCAACCACACACCCAAGTGTACAAAGTAGCCATTTAGGACATAAACCACCTGATCGCAAGGATTCGCCAGTCATTTGTGAAAATAAGAGCTAACTGTGATGAGATTGCAAGGAATAGAACAGTGGTGTGACCAGGTGTCGCCAGTGTGTTCTGCAAGGAGGCCAGTTGTAATTTTCGATTTTATATTCATCTTTTTTGTTTAGAGTTGAATAAATGATTAGAAAATATATCATGAATTTTTTAAAGGAGAGTGTAAGGAAAAAAGGAGAGAGATCAAAATGATGTTGTCTACTAACGTGTAGCTTGAAAGACAATCACAGGGCTTGATTGAGAATTGTTAGAAACAGCCTTTACACTAATGGAATAATTTCTTCCAGGGAGGAAAGATTCTAGAATAAATTCTGTGCTGGTTGATGTCATGACATTAGTATCGCCATTCAGGATTGTCCCATTGTATACTTCTGTGTAGCTTATCTGAAAAAATTAAAGATACCAAAGTTACTTATTTAATTTTTTACGTTTCCTACCTTTTGATGATAAAACTGATTATTTTTCCTAAGGCTGAAAAAATATTGGAGCATAGAGAAAGCTGAGAACGTAGCAAAAAAATCGAACACATAAAGTTAAAGAGAAGTACACAGAGTGGACCAACTGGCAAAGGAGAGAGCAGGGCAACAATTTCAACTCAGTTTGATTTTTTTTTTCCTATGTTCATTGTTCTTCCTCTTAGCACTCTCTATATTCCACTCTACAAACCCCTCTCATACCCCCATCTCTATAAAACTTCATATAAAAATAAATATAAGTTTTTATTTAGGTATAGGTACTTATTTAGGTTGAATTTAACCCTTACACTGCTACGGACTGATATATCAGTTGGGGGGGTGCAGTGTCGGGAGTGCTAGAAACTGATATTTTAGTCAGTAAGGGTTAAATTCAACCTAAACAAGACCACAGGAAGATCCAGTTTTCTTACTGTTTATAAGATTGCTTCTACAATATTTATTTATTTATTTGTGCACCGACTGCTTAGGCCTTTAGCATCTGATCTTGCTGCTTTATTTCCTTTTTTTATATATTGATAATAATTTTTGTGTCAAACAAGTGTGATGTTTTTAAGAATTTCCATGAACTCCTCAATGAAAAAGATTAATAAAGCCTCAACACAAAAAAAAAAATCAACTAACATCTTGCCTTCCATTTCATGAAATTATAATTAAAAGAAATTACCTCGTAAGAGTTCTGGTAACTTGAGTTGTCTGGCTTCCACGAGAGGCGTACCTGCCCTGTCTGATCCAACAGAACGACTTGCAGGTTCTTCACAGGCAATGGCTCTACAAATATGAGGAATCTTGATTAGAGAACTGGATATTCGACTCAAGAAGATTGAAAATACAAGCAAATTGTAAAGAATTAAATTCATTTCGCTCACTAAGAGTAATATTAGCAGTAGCCTTTTCAGAAGTAACCTTCCCCGAGACAGTCTTGGCGGTGACTTGGTAGGTGTGTCCAGGCTGGAGGTGCTCACTAAAAGTGATAGACCTCTCTTCAGTCTTGTTACGCATCACTGGAGGAACTGGTGTAGGTTGCCGGATGTTAATGGAAATCTGATATTTTTCAAACTCCCTGAAAACATAAATTGTGGCAGTAAAATGAAAATGCATTAAAACAAAAATTGATTTTAATGTCTCTGTGAGAGAGGTCATTGGCAATTAACTGGTTTAATATATAAATAAAGTTGAACCCTGGTCCATATAAAGTTGAACAGCGACCCTGAAAAGAGAAGACACTTCTTGTTTCAAGAAGTTTACTGCCTTTCATTTTTTTTCAATCAAGATTGACAGTATATACTTGCCCATTCTTCAGGTTCCAATTATTTTTAACACTTTCGCTGCGGGTGTCATTACGGAAGGACACTTGCAATCCTACAAGCTTACGAGTGTCCCTCTGGAAGGACACTCCTCCATTATTTTTCCCTTTAGATTCAAAAGGCTCGTAAATGGAGAGGATTCACTTTTACAGCTCCAAGTAAAGACAGTTGCCTTCAGTATTGTTTGGGCTTTCCAACAGTGTTTTATATTTTCAAATCGGCTCACTGGAAGATTTTTTATGAAAAAAATGTCTACACGAAAAATTCAAACAAAAAATGCACCCGATACTGAGGTATTCCCAAACAATGACAACCGCAGCAAAAGTGTTAAAACATCACTCTTTTGTATACTTATGAATATTTTGTTTAGACTTTTTTGTCTTCGCATGAAAAACTGTGAATAATGTGATGATTTCAGAGTATTAATAGCTTTGGATGATTTTAGAATTAGAAATACAATTATAATTTAATAAAGGATGAGCGAATTATTAAGTTAAAAACTCACGTAATCTCGTCAGGTGGATCCCATGTAATGGTGAAGCTACTAGTAGTTATTGAAGCTGGATCTACTTGGAGGTTCATAGGACGAAGTGGAGATGTCCGATATTGGGCTACAACAGCTCCTGAGAGCTCTCCGTTGCTCACTGTCTGCACTGTTATGTCGTACGGTCTGCCTACAAAATGGCTCCTTATATTTCATCGAAGAAACTTAAGAAAATGATACACTTACCGAATACTTGAATATTTTTCCTAAAATATGTAATTGAATTTTAAAAATCAATTGAGGACAAATGGAATTAGATTACCCTGTTAGTTTTTATTCCTTTTACTTGGTTGCTAGCATCCATATAACTAATTTATTATAAAATATAAAAAGCTAATCTGTTTACCTGGAATTAAATCTCTGAAAATAGCCCTTGCAGGCCCTGGTGGCTCTCCCTTCTCAACAATCAACTCACTTTCGGGTGCGTCACGTGGTTCAATAACAACCTAAACGCACAAAGAAAAAGTAACCTCTATATTTTCGTCATCAGTACAAAAATTTAATTATATTTTGCTATAAATGCAGCAAAAATTTTAAGTTACATCATCAAATGAATGTATCTAACCCTTTCCGTACCGTGGACTGCTCCAGCAGTCGAGAGCGGTCAGGACCCACATACCATGGACTTGTGTAGAAGCCGAAGGAAGACGGGACCCACGTACCGTGGACTTGTACAGCAGTCGAGAGCTCGGCGTATCTCTCGCATTCTTTATCTTCTCATTTCTCGACTTTAGAGCTATCTAGCGTTACCGTATTGTACTTCTAGTATTCCTGTCTATTACTAGATGGCATTTGAATGAAGTTTTTGGTCGTTTTCAGTCGAATTAGAACTCGTTGTTCGCCCAATTACCCTGTCAACCCTAGTCAAATTACCGTTTGTTTTTATACTTCTGTACATTCCTAACAGCATTTATTTGCAAAATCAGTTAACTTTTAGTCCTGAAGTTAAGATCTCATATTCGTGTTTTGTTAAATTTAGAAAAACTGTTTTTTTTTATTGCGTGTTCTCCATTTTTAAAAAAATATTTAATATTTAATTAAAATGTTTAATATATTACATATTTAATTAAATAATTCATTAAATTAACTGTCAATATTTATAATTATGCTTTTGTTTTGTAACTAAATTTTATACATTAAAAAAAAAAATTTAACTCCGCCGGTGTACAAAGTCATGGATCAAAAATGAAGATGGAAAATTTATTTGCCGTAGTTATTGAGTATTTAATTCCCTTGCTTATTATTCATAAAAGAAAGGGCAAATGGTAACAGAAAAGAAAACCTTCTTGTTATTTTTAAAGAAAGTTATTCAACTTAAAATAATTATTTAAATGCCCAAGTAATTCAGCATAAATAAAAATTAATAATCATTTGTGGTGTTTCAGGGGGGGGGGAGAGAAAATAATTTTAAATTATATTAGGAGAAGAAAAGAATTTTTAAGTTATTATAGGAAAAGTTGATTTAGAAATGTTTTTAGTATAATTTCCTTAAATCTCAGGGTTCATTTAAATTTACCAAACTCACCACATACGGGATTATGAAGAAAACCATTTGAATAATTAATTAATTTAATAAATTTCCTGAAATAAAAAGCATGCGAAATATATTATTAGAATCACTTCTTACCATCTGTCCTTTTATGTTTTGAGACCATATTATATACCAGGAGAAAGGTTCATTATAAATAAAATAGAGTTGGAAATAAATTGACTTATATTGAATAAAGAATATATAATTTAAGATTTAGCATGGCTGTGATATAAACGTAAATATAAGAAAGAAATTTTGCTTGACTCACATATTTGTATCAATGTTGGGTTATTAAGAAATGTTAGAACATATTTAAAATATTAATTTATATATAAAAAGATAAATATTGGCCATTATTAGATTTTAGATAGCTTTTAAATTTTATTTTAAGATTGGCAGTTAGTGAGTTATACTCAGCTTATTTTACGGATGATGTTCTGGAAGTGGAGAGGCAGACTGCTTGTAGTTATGTTGAGGAGAATGATGGTCGGCTGCTAAATCTTGGAGTGGTGTCTGGCCATCATGTCCAGGTGAAGTGAGCTTGGTGTCGGCTGGCCAGCTGGTTCTGCAGCGAGACCGTGTTGGTTCTGCCTCTGGTGCTCGAATGGGACGAGTGGTGGGGGAAGGCCCTTTTTATAGAGGCGTTACTCCCACCACACCAAGGGTGTCTGTCTTCAGCGATCGCTCCCGGGATGTTCAAAATGCATTTTTGAAAGCACATTTATTCTTATCTTCCTGAGAACTTGTATCTCTCGACGCCTTATCGCTCCTAGCCAAGATATTTGGACTCTTCTTTTATTTAACACTGCCTCTTTTTTTTTTTTTTTTTAAATAAATACTGCCAAACTAAGCACTGCCAATGGCTATCTCTTTTATTACTCTTTTAATTATTTAATTGATTGACAAAGGAGAATATTTGTGATGGACTTATGAAATATAACTTAGCCTTTATTTTGAATAGGAATGCTACTCTTTGCTATGCCAGAAACTGACTCTTTCTAGAGCACCCCCTTTTAGATCATTACACATTGTAAGCAAAATAAAAATCCAAATGATAAAAAACGAGTTTCAGTACGGCGAGGAGATGGCTGAAAGTCGAGGTGCTGAGACCGAGAGTGGGAAAAGTATCCCGTACAGGGGGCCCAATGCTGGGTTCTAGTATCCCGTACAGCAGAAGACATCTCCTCGCGGCTCTTTGCGTATGGAAAGGGTTAAAGGCCAATTTTGTAGAAAAGTGCTTATAAGTATTTCGGAAATAAGTCATTAAGCTCAATATTTGGATACCTGAAGGAAAATAATGTACACTGATAATATTTGTATGAATACAGATCTATTTGTAGAGTATTTTTTAGCCGTGCATCAGGCGCAATGGTTCTTTTGGAATGGGTAGATGGTTTTTAAGGTACCTCCATCCCGTCCCTCAACACAAGGTGCTCCTCCTCCCAGTATCTTCCTAGGTTGGTCCCATCTACCTGGTTTTCCCCTTTAACTGCCTACTGTTAAGTTGTAGCATCTCTGCCCTAGCTTTCATAATTAAACAGACTGCATAGAGGGACCTGTCATCTGTCAAATAAGAAAGGGCTACATCGGTGCGACCTAACGTTCTGTAAAGCGGATGATACTGAGAAGATCTGCAAGATTCAGTTCATCGTCCCTGCTCCACATTAGCGATGTAGTGAATTTTGTCAATTAATCATTATATAATATTTTAGACTATTACCCATATATATTTTTATAATATTATTTATATGTTAAAATATAAAATTGATTGGTCCAGTAGTGATTTCTGACTCTGTTCCCCCCGCCCCGAAAGTCAATCCTTTAATCACCCCATGTCAATCAATTACACCTCAATAAGACAAATGGCAAAACCTTATTATACTACAAAATAAGATAATGAAAGGGATTATAAACCTTATAGTTAGTGTATATGGATGCTTGCAGAGCTGTCGGTGGCTGCCAGAGTAGCATGAGAGCAGTCTCGTTCCTGAACCAGACGATCACACTCACCGGTGGGTTTGGCTCTGAAATTAACACAAATATTCATTTATTTATTAAGTTCCGAAACATGTGGCGATTAACTATTTGATAGTAAATCACCCAATGATAACTTATGAAATCAGACAGGAGTTTTATTTATAAAACAATACAATAAAATAATAATACAATTAATTAGAATTGCTGATGATCCAGATCTCTGAACGAGACCCACATCTCTAGCGTGCGTTGATAAATATAAAATCTTGAGCATACGTAAGTATAAAATCTCCAACCAAGCTGTCTTTTAGTCTGCTGCAGTGTACGTATGAACACTTGCAGAAGTAAGTAACCCTAAAAAGCCTCATTAGGCCCTATTGAAAAGAATATTAAATTAATATAAGCTAGTATAGTGACATGCCATACTTGTAGTGAAATTACACTGAGTATATGCAGTGCTTGTCTTGTTGTTGAAGATAGTGTAAAGACGGATATTATAGGATCCGCCTGGAGTCAGGTCGTGGAGGATATGTGTCTCCTTATTCAGCACTTTTTCTCTTCGCACTGATTTACTGTCAACAAGACTTTCAAGCTGAAACAACAAAATGTTGAAAGATAATTAAAAATTGGTGTTTAAACTTTTTTTTAAGTCAAATTCATTCAAAATAGCTTCTTATATCTTGGCTGTAAATCTCTCATTTATTCAATAAAAACAGCCAAAATGAGAGCATGTAAAGGACTTAAATTGGGAAATGTCATAGATGTTGGAAAAGGATTTGGCAGAAATTGTCAAGTAAAGGGAAGAACCTAGGAAGTACTGTCTGCGTTTGGATGGGAATAACCACTCCACCATTATTTCAGTGCAAAATATGGACATTTCTGGGGATACTAATGTGCATGAATAATATTACTAAAACAAATATATATATATACACATAGTAGTTAGTATCTGTAGTTGTACTTTTATAAGCGCCAAAAATTTGTCAAATAGTTGCTTCCTTTAGAAACAAGCAAGTGGTGCTGATGACCCTGGCAGTCAGAATACCTGTAGCTAAAATAAATTAAAAAAAATATTTATATATATATGTATATATATATATATATATATATATATATATATATATATATATATATATATATATATACGACCAAAGTTCAAATATAAACCTTTCCACCAAGATTTTGTTGAAAAGGATTGTGTTACAAAAATTAATACCATCCATAACCAGTCTTCCCTGATTTTGGATAGTATAAATAACAAGATAATAAGAGTTTATTCACAAATAAGTAAAACAATTATTAAGAAATATATTTACCTCCAGCAGATACGATTCAAAATTTCCTACCCTTGGAGGTTCAAACGAAACAAGGGCTGATGTTCCATTTATCACAGTCACATTAACAGCTGCAGGTGGATCGGGGGCTGGAATCAAAACCAATCTATCATTTGAGGAATAAATGGGGAAAGAGAATTGCTAAAAAGTAAATTTTAATCAATCATTGAGGTGAATACAATACTTTAAAATATATTTTAATTATATTTTGATGACCCTATGTTCATTTATTCATTTTCACACATGTTTGACGCTTTTGTGGTGCCTCTTCAGGGAAATAATTTTTTTATTTAATTAATAATTAATTTCATTTTTTTATTTTTTTTTTAGGGCGTTTAGTACCAGGCTATCTACAGGTTGCCAACCTATTATAATAATAAGGCATCGTTCACACTGAAGCGATGTACGATACACGATATATCATAAGAGATATGGCGCAATTATATATTGTCAGGAAGGTTCAGACAGCGGGCGATAAATTGGCGCAACCTGTGGAATAAAAATATGGTGGGAACACAAGTCTCACTTCTTCAGTGGGAAGTATGAGCTGAAGGGAGGAAGACGTTCTAGTGGCTTACTGGTTCAGGGGTAGGATGAGAACGACAAGGAAATACTGGGTGCATCCCTACAGCCTTAGCAACGTGCATTATAGCTAGGCTGTTGTATCTTGAGACCTTTCTCAACATGAAGCAAAATTCAGGGCAATGCATAGACATTTTTGGGGGTGGCTTAAAATGCATTTAGGTCCTTCCTATTCTAGAAAGTAGATCATATTATAAAACAACCAACTAAATTTCGTTTTATTCAGTATGATAGTTTTTACATAAATTATTTTTTATTTAAATTTTAACGTCCATTTATTATTGACGAATTTTAGGACGGGTTATCTATAGGTTACCCTTTTTTTTTTCAAAAGAAAAGCCACCGCCCCTAGTGGGAATCAAACCCACAACCTTAGCACTCACGGCCACCATCCTCCGGCATAAACTATAAATATTATTTTTTGACCTTCCGTCTAATAAATGAACATATTTTCTTGTTTCTTTTAGGTGTAACTTTAGGCTTTAACTTTAAGTTTCAAATTGTTTATTGTCCATGGTATGAAACTTGTGGATGGAAATTGGTAAAAATGCATCATAAAAAACTTAAAAATAAATTAAATAAGATCACTTAGTTCAGAAAAAATAGTTTTTATTGGGTGTAATAGCGTTTTAATTGGCTAACTATTCCAAGTTCTAGATTGTTAGTATTCCATACCCCCCAAATGTTCTCAAAACCCCCCGAAATTCTCCCAGCCCCTCCTGAAATTATTTTCTACTAGCTATTCCCGGTGTTCCATGCTATACTTTCCTATGACACTCCCTGTATCATGATCTACCTGTGTACCATGTTGCGTCAAAAACGATCAAACGGTGTGAATTTGTTTATATCTGTCAAGTAATTCATAAAGCAGCAGGCTACGCCAGGAGCACAGCCTGCGAGTAAGGGTGCGTTTACACTTGTTAGTTATTGAAGGATATTTATGTCAAGATATATATGGGCCATTCCATATCAATTCAACCAATGAAAGTACTGTTTACAACCTGACCCACTTAGATTTTTTTGAAATTTTGAATCTTAATAGCTCTAACAACTCCTTGAATGGTACAATTTTTTAAAAAAACTTATCTGTTTCCGTTTTTTAGTATTAATTTTCAAAGTATTGAAAAACCGCCTTTTTTTGGTCAACTGGAAAATGTTAATTCCTTGATAGATTGAGTTCTATTTTAGCTAGAACAGTCAGCATAGTCTCATCGTTTAGCTTATTAAATGGACTTTAATTTGATATACAACATTACAAATTTTACTTTTCAAAAAAAAATTCGAAAACTTGTACGTAACGGTTTTCGAAAAACTGTACTTTTAAAATTCTGAAAAAAATATATTTGAATCTTCAGTTCATTGACTACATATGCTGTTAGTTTCATTATGGGATGGAACGGGATCATTTTATAACATAATTTTGACTTTATAATTGTCACTGCGTAGTTGGTAAAAATATGGTGAGTGATAAATATTTGTATTGTAAATTCAGCAATAAGCATCCCTGATCAAAAATTGCATTTTTTTCAGACAGAACTAAAATTAAAGGGGAGATTTGAAAAAAAAAAAAAAAAATACTGGAACCCAGAAATTGGAACCTTTCATTCCAAAATTAAGACTCAACTTTACTCGAACTTCAATAAAAGTGAAATTGAACTGGTAGGTAACTGATTTAGACACAGGTACAGTAGCCTTTAATGAAAAAATATGTGGTAGTTTTATTGCCTCAACAAAAATGAGGAGATGGATGAAATAAAATTTAATATCCAACATGTCTCAATTATAACAAATTTCATTTTTCAAAAAATGTTTTACATAATTTCAGACTACAAATGATGCTGGTTTTATTATGGGATGGCAATGGGTAAAAAAAAAAGACCATTTATAAAATTTAATAAACGGTCATATAAATAAATAAATACTGGAACCCAGAAATTGGAACCTTTCATTCCTTTAACTAAGAAAAAAATTAAGACTCAACTTTACTCGAACTTCAATAACAGTGAAATTGAACTGGTAACTGATTTAGACACAGATACAGTAGCCCTTAATGAAAAAATATGTGGTAGTTTTATTGCCTGTGAATATGACGGACGACCAGTGGTAGCTGTCATGTGTACTCAACAAAAATGAAGAGATGGATGAAATAAAATTAAATATTCAACATGTCTCAATTATTACAAATTTCATTTTTCAAAAAATGTTTTGAAAATTTGTACAAAACGATTTTTGAAAAACTGTACTTTTAAAATTCTGAATATATTTGAATCTTCAGTTCATTGACTACATATGCTGTTAGTTTCATTATTGGAACATTTTACAACATAATTGTAACTGATTTAGACTCTTATCCAGTAGCCTGATGTGAAAAAAAATGTGGTGGTTTTATTGCCTGTGAATATGACAACCAGTGGTAGCTGGCATGTGTACTCAACAAATTACACAGTTTAAATGTATTATCACAATAGCACAAAAATGGATATGACCGTTTATTAAATTTTATAAATGGTCTTTTTTTTTTACCCATTGCCATCCCATAATAAAACCAGCATCATTTGTAGTCTGAAATTATGTAAAACATTTTTTGAAAAATGAAATTTGTTATAATTGAGACATGTTGGATATTAAATTATATTTCATCCATCTCCTCATTTTTGTTGAGGCAATAAAACTACCACATATTTTTTCATTAAAGGCTACTGTATCTGTGTCTAAATCAGTTACCTACCAGTTCAATTTCACTTTTATTGAAGTTCGAGTAAAGTTGAGTCTTAATTTTTTTCTAAGTTAAAGGAATGAAAGGTTCCAATTTCTGGGTTCCAGTATTTTTTTTTTTTTTTTTTTTTTTTCAAATCTCCCCTTAATTTTAGTTCTGTATGAAAAAAATTCAATTTTTGATCAGGGATCAAAATATCACCATATTTTTACCAACTACGCAGTGACAATTATAAAGTCAAAATTATGTTATAAAATGATCCCGTTCCCATCCCATAATGAAACTAACAGCATATGTAGTCAATGAACTGAAGATTCAAATATATTTTTTTCAGAATTTTAAAAGTACAGTTTTTCGAAAACCGTTACGTACAAGTTTTCGAATTTTTTTTTGAAAAGTAAAATTTGTAATAAGTTGGTCTTGTTGTATATCAAATTAAAGTCCATTTAATAAGCTAAACAATGAGACTATGCTGACTGTTCTAGCTAAAATAGAACTCAATCTATCAAGGAATTAACATTTTCCAGTTGACCAAAAAAAGGCGGGTTTTCAATACTTTGAAAATTAATACTAAAAAACGGAAACAGATAAAGTTTTTTAAAAAATTGTTTTTGGTTATCTTTTGTTAGAGTAACCAACCTACCAAATTTTATTAAAATCCAAGAAGGTCGGGTTGTGACCCTTGTTGATTTGACATGGAAATACCCATATGTGTCGGATAGATATTCTCTTGCAAGTTTACATACGGAGAGAAATAGCTAGACATTTATATCATGGATATCTATACGATAGTTCTCGATTTGCAATAAATGTACCGCCCGTTTACACTCATGCATATATGTCCTGTGTAGTCCATTATGCTTGCAATGAAGAAAGAATCGAAACGCAAAATTGCGGCCTATGTAATTATTATAAAAATGTAGGAAATAAAAAAATGTTCAGCATGGGCACGAGAATGGATTTTGAGACGGAAAGAATTAGGTTCCTTCAGTCAATTGATGTCTGAGCTCTGCATCGAGGAACCAGCGTAGTTTTCGAATTTTTTAAGAATGAAACGAGCAGATTTCGAAAAGTTTGCTTGTAAAATAGGTTTTCTTATATCAATGTAATATACAAAATTCAGAAAGGCTATTAGTTTAACAAAATGACTAGCGCTAGCTTTACGATTTTTAGCATCGGTGAGTAGGTATTTACATGAAGAAATACAATTTTATATAAAGAAATTTTATTAACAAGAACTATGTTTTGAAACTGTACACTTGATATATTTCACAATTGAATTGGTTTCTTTAGTTGTAATTTCTTTTTAAATTTCTTCGGTAGTTGTACTAAATGTTTGAGCCATTTCCCTTAAATGATGATGTTTTTTTATTTTATCTTTATAATTAATACACCTAACGTCCCACAGCTCGGGTGCATAGTGATAAGTTCTATAACTTCTTTAACAAGTACCCCCCCCCCCCATATTGCAAGAGAAAATTAGACGAACTGTTAAAACTGCAGCTTAAATCAAATAGTTCTGTTGCAACAAGCAAATAATCAGTGTTTACATTTGTTGGTATAGAAGTGTCGACAAAATAGCTAGTAGCCAAGATATTACTCTCTGTCATTTATTCTTCTCTTTATAATCAGTGTTTACACCAGACGGTACAGAAGTGTCGACACTTATAGCTCGTGATAGAAAGATATAATATATCAGACATAAATTGTTCATGGTTTACATTAGTCAGAATTTTTCTCTGATATAAATATCCTGCAATAACTATCCAAGTGCAAACGCACCCTAAGATAGCTATTATCAAAGAAAGGCCAGCACTCTTTAGGAAGTGAAACCAATTGAAAGCTGAGTAAATTACTATAAAACTAGTTGTTAGTAAATGTAAAAATGAATGAATGTAAGTATGTCTATCTTACCAAAAGAGAGCTATTCTAAATTTCCTGACATTTTCTTGATATTTATTACCAGCGTTACTCCTCAATGGGCAGGATCTGAGATTTCCGGGTTTCAGAAAAACGTTCTCATGAGTTCAAATGCGTGATCTAGTAAAAATAATAATTTTTGAGGTTAATGTATGGTTGGGGTTCATTAATGGCCACCTGTACCCAGTATTAGTTACTGTAATTAACAAATTCAAAATAAATGTGTATTTTATGTATTTACTGTATTAGGCATTTTTTATATTTTCGTGGAAGTAACCTTTTTTATTGTTTTATGTAAATACTTACTAAATATTTAGAAAAACAAATATTTCTTTTGAACTTTTTGAATAAAATGAAGAAAAAAATATAATTTACTTTTCACAGATCCATGTTTTTTTTTTGTTTTTTTTTTAATTTTAGTTCCTAAATCATTCACATACTTCAATAACACAGGGTTGTGATACATGAATGGAAAGCTGGTTAAATGAGGAAGTTTTTCTGAAACCCGGAAATCTCAGATCCTGCCCATTGGGGAGTAACCTGGTAAGAAATATAAAGAAAATGTTAGAAAATTTAGACTAGCTTTCTTTTGGTAAGATAAATATACTTACATTCATTTATTTTTACGTTTACTATCAACTAGTCTTATAGTAAATTTACTCAGCTTTCGATTGGTTTCACTTCCTCTCTGCTAGATCTACCTGGCCCGGAGCTACAACGATTATTCTTCTAAAAACCACGTTTGTCTCGGTAAAACAATAAAGCGACGTTTTCTCCCTTATGTGTGAGAATTCGGAAAATCGTCATAGAACATTTTTTGTTCTCCTAAAGGTCCTCTATCACCTCCCACAATATGACTAGACATTTACGGGACACCCTAATGTAATGATGTAAAGTGCATCATTGAGTTCGAGTTATTATATTTATCAAGAGCATCAACAAAGAAATTTTTAGACATTATTTAAAATGGCTGTCGATTCAAAATGGCCGTCTGAATCTGAATAGTTCAGTGTAGCCAATTTTTCTTCAAGAACACTTTTGACGAAATATTCAAATTTTACTACACCTGCCTGTGTGCCAAGTTTGGTCAAAATCGGGGAAACGGTATGGATTTGTATAAGGAACAAACAGACATGTGATTTTTATTTTTATAGATAAACGCTCATGGCGATCTGTGCATAAATCCTGCATATCAAGAGCAATGGTTGCATTGTATAAGTTGTAAGTAAGGGCCTCTTCTCTTAAGGAGGCTGTAGCCCCCCAAAATTTTGATTCGATCGGTAAAAATGTGTCATAAACCCCATAAAAATAAATTAAATAAGATCACTTAGGTCATAAAAATGATTTTATTTTGGGTAAAATAGAGTTTTAGTTGGCTAAAACTATTCCAAGTTCTATATTGTTAGTATTCTATACCCCGGAAATAGTAGTATTTAGAAATTATTTTCTAAATACACCCATGCTTCTGTCAATTGAGAAACTCCCAAAATGTTAAATTTTTTAGGTTTTTATATTACTTATGATCTTGGGTAATAAAATGAATTGTCAAGTTACCCGTAGTGATGGAAGCAGTATACATTGGCTTTTCGCTGATGGTATCGTTGCTGTAGTACATCCTGAATTCGTACTTGGTTCCAGGGAGTACCTTGGATATGATGATCTTCCTTCCTACCTCGCTGGCAGGTATCGATGTATTGGGTGAAGGGTGGCCATAAGATGGTGAATAGTCCAACCTATAGCTGCCGCTAGGGTCTTCTTCATAACCTGCTGGGATGTTCATCGTCAGCTCAGCTCCAAAGACACTCTGTAATAAATGTAAAACAATCATTGAATAACAACAATAACAGTTTTCAGTAATAAACACACAAAAATACAATTGAATATAAAATTTGGAAGGTTCTACCCGACTTTTAGTGCGTTTTCTGCATCCATAGGGAGGAAACCTGCATATGAGGTTGACCTCATGACGCTAGAAACTTTCGCGTTTCAAAATACATAGAATACTAAAATAACGGTGGTTCAAATTTGTGTACATACTAGCTGAATACCCGTGTTTCGTCACGGAAGATAAGTAGTAATTTTACTGCGTGAAATGAAGCATCATCAAAATTAACGCTACCATGACATTTCGTACAGTCTATTATAGCACGGCTCCCGTCATACAGTATGTTACTCATCAATTGATAAGGAATCAAAGTATAATGTTTCTTGACACTGGGGCGCTCCGGACCAGTCTCAAGAAACAGATAACCTAGAAACAGGAGGTTAACCAGTCCAGGTTAAAATTCGTTGTCAATAATAAATGGACGTTGTAATCTATGTATCCAATATGTTATCCGGATATACGCATTATATTATATATTTGCGAGCATTACCAGATAACAGAACAGAAGAAGCGTTCTGAATGGGGATTCTGATGGGTGAGGAGGTTGTGCAAGGGTTCGGGATATTATTACCTCGGATAGACCATCACCAGGTATAACTCTATGAGGGAAAAAATCACAGTTTATTTCTAGTAATTCAAGGTCTCCTATCATAATTGAAATGAACCGCGAATAAAACTAATATTATGAAATAGATACAGTCTGCCCTTATTAAAACCAACTAAAAATTCAAACCCCTCTAAAAATACATAAAAATTTGAATATAAAAAAAAAACTTTCTTAGCAAGTGTTTGCGAGTCTACGCAAATCAAATTTTTTTGCCTTCCAGTTCAGGCTGGGCGATTATAGTTGAGTGAGTGGTATTTGACAAATATATATATATATATATATATATATATATATATATATATATATATATATATATATATATATATATTTGCTGGTGACCCGAACAAGCATAGAAAATCCACTAATATTGCTATATTTGCTAGGTTTGGGAGGCATTAGCTGGGCATCAGACCGTGAAATCATCCTTTGTAGTTGTTTTTCCACGACCTTGTTGTGACCTCAATCAGTTTCGCTCAACAGTCTATACCTCTGATCAAACACAAACCAATATCACCGCTAAATGATCTCTTTTCACAATACATGAAAACAAACAGTTATATTTTATAGTTGGCGTCGAATTGTCATAATGCAATTTTTTTTTATTATTTGTATATTTGAAATCCGAACGTAAATAATAAGTACAATCGTCAAGTTTGTTGACACAGATAATATACAAGTTGATGAAAACATTAAAATAAAAATAATAAAGTATTTGGAAGAAGCCAAACATTGTTGGTACTTCCAGAGCGGCTAAACCATTATTTCAATGATCACAATAGGATCGGCAAGGTAAGTTTATCTCGGGGCCACTGTCTTTTAAGCCGCCTGGGAGGATTGTCTGGGTGGGATTGGGAAGATAAGGATAGACCTTCAGGATTAGGATGGTATGACAACTTAGAGGGAAACGTTTGGAAACTGGTTTTAGCAAGGTTAAGGACAAATGGGATGTTAAGATCATTGTGAAGGGTTTTGTTGGATACATAGAAGGGGGCATTTACAATTTTACGAAGAACTTTTGACTGGAATGCCTGCATTCTGGTGATGTTTTTACAGTACCCAAGAGTTCACTTCCGTATATCCAGTTTGGTCGAATGATTGTTTTGTGTATCCTAAGTTTTTTCTGTATCGATAACTTAGATGAGGATCCGAGAAGTCGTCTAAGTAGTATATATATGTATATATGTATATGTATATGTATATATATATATATGTATATATATATATATATATATGTATATATATATATATATATATATATATATATATATAATATAAGTTCCGGCCTAAGCACACTGTGTGTATATTACACGCCGTCTTAGAGCCGATTTTTACTCTCTCATAACTTTCAACCAGTTAAAGATAAACCTTTGAAATTTTACACAGGTATTATAATACTAGATGTGAGTAAAACTGAAAAGCGTTCTGAGATATAGGCGATGGAAAATGGGCCACAGCCGTATGTAAGTTAACGAAAACTGGCCAAGTTGGAATTGCACAAATAAGTGAGAGGGGTATTATTAGGTTCTGTACTATGATATAACGTTCATAGGCAAACTGTTTTTGGGAGGGGCCTAGAACATGGCCTCTTTTTTTTCAATGTTAGTTTTTTTTTATGGATCCAAATTACGTTATCCATTCTATTCATTATTGTGGAAGTAATAAGTGATTTTCCCTCCCCGTAGAGGTAGAGGAAATATTCAATTTTAAAACATTGATCCTTACAAGAAACAACCTGAGGATATTGAGAAGATGAAGAGAGGAAGTAGTATTGGCCTTGAAACAAGATGTACTTCCATGAATTCTGATGGGATTTCCCAAGGCGGAGGACGAATATTAATTCTGTTATTATTATCTGTTTTTTCTTATTATTGTCTGTGGTTAGGGCACCGATGTTTAATACTGATGAATCTATATGGGCTGTTTGTCAAACTGGAAAACTGTCACCTAAGCTGTTTTCAAAAGGATTTTAGGCCTTAATGAGTCCACGCCAAATTATTTAGTAACGTCAGGGGCAAGCGTTAAATCCTAAAGCAAGCCCTGAAAATTGGATGGACAAAGTTTTGGACTTGCCTATGTAGCGATACTCAAAGATATGCCTGCAAAAATTAAAGGAGGTTGCTTAGAAATCAGTAGAAAGACATATCGCACTATTATTTCTAAAGTTACACAACTCAAAATAAAACTCAACTGATAATATGTCACTCTTGTCTAGTGGGGGGCATAGCTTTAAGACAGGAAGAGTGACACAAGTGCGGGGTTCAAACTCATCATCTGGTGTACAAGCTCTGAAGCTAGGTACTTACAGTTTTGATGGTTAATAAAGAGTTATTTGCCATGTCTTTCATAGTCATAACTGAAATACACCGATTATTTATTTAAGTCAATTTCGAAAAACTAGTGCGATATATTTAACTGGTTCTTACAGTTAGAAAAATTATTAAAACATTCAGGATTGTATTCGGTTACTAGTCCAACATTATTCACGCTCGATTTTCCATAACTTGGTGAATCGAATGAGAACCTGTGCATTTATGTTCTTATGGCTGCTCTTATGTTCAATCATAAACATACTCATATTTTATTATTTTTTCCATTTAGGGGAGGGGGGGGGGTTGTGGGTTTAAGGACAGAAAGCTTCTAGGTCATTATCGTCCTAAGAGCATAGTGAAATGTTCGTGTTATGGAAAGTCGTGTGTAGTTTAATGTTGGTTGAAAGGGTCTGCAATTTTGTGTTGCGAGGGCAGTGTTGCGTTTCCTATATAGCATGTAAGACTAAGTTCCTCGTAAGAAAAAATTCGATTGCATAGATGAAAACCACATATGTACGTCATTATTAAACGTACGTATGAATATGTCTATTATTTTGCAATTTATTTATTTTTTGGTATTCTATTTTTTTTTTTTTTTTTTTTTTTTTTTTTTTTTTTTTTTTTTTTTTTTTTTTTTTTTTTTATAGCAGAGTTAATGCTACTATTTGACAATAACTACCAATTTTGCTACATGCTGATCTCCATTTAGGATGACTTGATCCGTCGTTTTTGAGAACCGGACGTTGGGACTATCTCGTTGGGACCTCCTGAATTCCCTTCCCATTTACCATTCTGAATCATTTAGGCTAAAATAGGGAATACATAATAACTAACTATTTATAGGAAGGTTATCAGATCCAAGGCTAAGCGTTCATTGTTCTTACACTAATGCTGATAGAGCATTAACCGCGATAAGGCTGAGGTAAAGTATAGAGGTGCATGGTTTAATACCCTTAAAGCAAAGGAAAACACTCCTGTTCAATATTCGACCCTCAGGATGTAAGTTATTTCTGTTGTAGAAATTGTTTTCAACTGAAATAACGCATTACATAATTTATTGAGAGGAGATCGTTGACCGTTGATGATCCGTTGAGGTAGGAATTGTCAAGGTTCGGTCGTTATTTCTTAATAAAACTACATTTTACATGTGAAATTGGTTGTATTCATTGCCAACGTTTCGGCTGGAAATTCAAGCCTTCATATGGGCAATGAGAAGACTGAGAACTATGCCTTACGGATGCGGGATCATTTCTTGGAAGATTTTAGAAAATTTTCTCGGAGATTTAAAAAAAGTCCGTCACGCAGGAGCTGCATAACTAAGCACTTCCTCAGAATTTGGGTAGTGTTGACTTTGGGGTGTGACTGCTTTCCAGAATAATTTGCTTAAAATATCCTATAAAAATAAAATAAAAACATGAATAGTTCTCTTTTAATTTTGTAATGAGTAAGTGTTCAATTATTAATTTTGTAATTAATTTGCTTCCTGAGTTATGTTTACACATCATGTGTAGTGTAGTAGGTGCCATGTGTAACACATGGTGCCATGTGTACTACACTACTTCATTAATACAAAAAACTTCATATTTTCGCCTTTTGATCTGACGCAGGAACAGGATACAGTCTCTTTAGTGGTAGAAAGCGCTCCTTGCGGCGGCCTTGCGAACCTACGCCTGGCGGGCTATTCTATTGAAATATATTACAAAGTAAACCCCCCTTTCCGATAGACCGATTTAGATCATTTTTACAAAACGTCAGCAGAAATTACGACCGGTATGAGTATATTTGTAATTTGGGTCCGGAGTAAACCCCCCCCCCCTCCTAATGAACCGATTTTGTTTATTTTTACAACACATATTTACCTGTAGATTACCACTACGAATACCGAGTTTCGTCGAAATATAACAAAACTCACGGCTGATAGTGGCGAATTGGTATTGTGGGTCCGGAGTTATTTTTACATCTCACTTTTCTCTCTATATTACCACTACGAATACCAAGTTTCGTTGAAATATAACAAATATTACGGCTGCATTGTCAAATTAGTGTTTCGGGTTCGGGGTAAACCCGCCCCCCTTCCGGTGGACTGATTTTAGTGGTTAACGAACTCGTTCAATCGTTTGCTAATTGAATGCTATACACCAAGTTTCGCGAAGAAAAAACAAAAACTCTGGCCGCTATCGTGTTAACAGACACACACACACACACACACACACACACACACACACACACACACACACACACACACACACACATATATATATATATATATATATATATATATATATATATATATATATATATATACATTTTAACGGGGGTCATTTTCAGTGTCTACTAGGTAGGATCGATAACGATTTGAAGACATTTTTCAAAAATTCCGTCATGAGTGCAACCTCAATAGCTACTTTCCTTCGGAGAAAAGTGCTAAAAGAAATGAGGGAGAGAGAAGAGGGATGGGATGGGATGGAAAATGGAGAGGTCTAAGGATGTCCCAAAGAAAAAAAAATGACATTTTTAAACATTCAGCATTGAACTGAAAACAAAGACTTTTTTTTTATAGCCCGTTCAGTTAGATGGAATAGTTCTGGTCTGGGCGAAATTCTGATGGAGCTATTCCCGACGGTTTCGCCATTTCCATTTCCATTACAATGTACAATATACATACTTTAAACTAAAAAAAAAACTGATTATTTCTCGTTTAGGACCAGGGAAAGCTTGGGGAGTTCAGGCAATGGAGATAGTGTTTAATATTTATCAATACTTGGCCAATGATAATTCTATTTTTGTTTTAAAACATTTTTAGTCTTAGCTTTGGCACAGTATTGATACATATTAGACACTAGTTCTTTGTCTGACCTCTTAGAACCTTCCCTAGTCTTAAAAGAGACATTAAACGTTTTTTTTATAGTGTTTCATGTATCGTGTCGTTCCTTGAAATGGGAGTTTGCAAATGGTGGAACTGTCGGGAATATTTCCCACAAAATTTCGCGCATGCGGAATTGAACTTTTCCGTCTATCTGAACAGGCTATACTTTATACATAATAAAAATTATAGTTTTTCATTCTACATGTTTGTGTTTTTTATGTCCCCAACCCTTATATTATGCAGATCATTTTCAGCTAAAACATTCCATGCAGCTGATCAAAAAATTATTTTTGGAATCCTGTCTTATCTATATGGGTATGGCTCAAGAGGTACAAAACTCGATTCATTTACTGGAGGGGTTCGATGCTCGGGTGTATCTCAAGGATGTTGTAGTTTCGGAGTAAACATTTGGGCCTCAGACCGTCCCCCCTTTATTCCACATCGAAGTAACATGTATTTAAGATGATGCAAGGGAATTACCACCATATAATTGCATGCAATTATTGTTGCAATGATAAAGAGCGTCCCTTGTGCAACCTAGTCATTAATTGGTTCAATCTATTAAAGAAACATATAATTGCATAGGTTTATTCACGGTTCAAAAATATTTATCGCTTACTATATCCACTACCACCTAATGTGAAAGGTTCCGCCCCATTTTCTTTGAAGTCTAGCTAGGCGTCATCTGTGACAGCGACGCATTTGCCCTGTAGTGCTGCTTCGTTGGTAGAGCAGCCCGCATGACGCCAGCTCCAATTACAAAGCCTGCCCGCATCTCATTGAACGCCTGTCTGATTGACGGATGCCATTTAGAGCTGGGAGGCCTGCTCCCTTCTCACGGAACTCTTGTCTTGATGTCAGAGGTCCAGTGCAGCTCAATCCTCTAACGGTGTACCATAAACCATCAGTCGTATCCTGTTACTCATTACTGCTACGAACAAAGTGGCTGGTACCCGTAATCTTAACATTTGACCTGCCCATGCCGACCTGGGCATGATCAAGTATTAATTAAATCTAGTGGTTCTATATATTACCAGTCCTACTTTTCTTTTGACGAGCTACGACCTGCAAACATATTTGGCTCGTGCTGGTGGAGGCATATTTATATTATGGTGCGCTTTTCTAGACAATCAGGTAATTACTCTCACTTCACTAGTAACACATTCTCATTTATTGACGAGACGAGAACAGGCCGTATTCAGAATTTGTAACATGCTACTAACAATCAAACACATCCTGACAGACTACAAGGCCAGGGACTACTTGGACATTCCACATGACATGCGTGACTTACTGACTAAGGTCAGGGGCATATAAAGGAAATAATTTCGGAAGGGCTGGGAGCACCTGGGGATATGGGGGGTATGGATTACAAATAACCTAGCATTTGGAATAGTTATAGAAATAGAAAATACGGTTGGAGATAAACTCTCGGTGGGAAAAAAATCCACTTCCTAAGGAAGAGAATCGAAACCAGCAGTGCCACTAACTAAATTAATAAAGTGAATTAACAATTTAAATCCTTTAGAAGTTCATCGCTGTCACGGGTCTGGCTTTATAACAATCGAAGGTACTTACGTACTAGCTTCACCAGGTTAGAGAGAAGTGGGACTCTTTCAGTGATCTGGATCATCAGCGCAGGCATTTCTATTGGCTTATTCCTATGGTTCTTTCTAGTAACCGTTTTGTTCACTTACTGTTTTTAACACGATTCATTTTTACGCAATTCATTTTATTCATTGTTTTTTTTTTTTTTTTTACGCAAGTTCTATTCGTTGTTTATTGTGTCCTTTGTGCTTTTCTTCTTTCGGCTAGGAAAATGAGTCTTTGTGATTTACCTGTGACTGAAAAATATGCCATTCAGACAGTTGGAAAAGTTACCAAACTAATCTTCCCTAACTTTTCTTAACTAGCAAATCAGCCCATTTTCCACCGAAAAACCAGTGATCTGTATTATCAACGAGTTGGATTGACTAGATTTTCGATATAACCTTGAGCGAGCGTAGCGAGCGGAAACGCATAGCAATTATACCATTAACATAAGTGCTAATGTCTTATAACCTAGGAAGCCAGTAGCACTTATGTTAATGGCATAATTGCTATGCGTCATGTTATATCGAAACTCTAGTCGATCGAACTCGATAATATTAATAAATGGTCTTTCCTTCGCCATATTGCCACAACTTCAATTGAATTCTCATGTCACGATCCAGATCACTGAACGAGACCCACTTCTCTTTAACCTGGTGAAGCTAGTACGTTAGTACCCAATCGGACACGTCGGGTGGCACAATAGGCCTCGGAGCGGAATATCCTGGACAGTAAAACCAGGTACCCGTTATCTAAAATCTAAAACTATATCTACCATTGAAATTCAAATAATCCCTTTGTGAGGATGAATGAACTAAAAAAAATACTCCGTTAGGTTTTTCTAATCTACATTTGCCCTTCCTCAAAATTCATTATTAAATAAAAAAATGACTACAATTCCTTAAGTTTATCTTCCTTAAGTGTTTCTTTCCATCTATTGATATTACTAGAGCCCGGAAGTTAGGCAAAATGCCTTTTTTATCTGAATGGATATATTGAAGAATCAGATAGAAATAAATATGTTTTCGTGGATTTAGGAAGTGTAGAGACAATTTTTATTTTGCCTATTTTGGCTTCCGCTGCCTATTTTAAGATTTAAAGCCTTTGTTTGCCTTTTGTGGTCGTTATTCATTTTTTTCTGCGTTTAAATATTTTAAAAAGCACAAAATGAATTTCCATACACCGAAGACAAAAAAGGTTGCACAAATTAAATTACATATTGCCGTCACAAATATCTATTTTAAAGCTTATTTTTCCAACCTATGGATTTAGCTCTGTAAATAGCAGAACCTTTCTTAGTAGATGGAATGAACAAGCATAATGAATACCCGGAAAGAGAGAGGATGAGAAAAGTACGTCACTTCTCCTTCCTCACGCCCTTTTTGATGTGACAATGCGTAATTACCTGGTATTCCGGGTTTCGAAATGATAAGATAATGCAGAGGAAGTTTTTCCATGATGAAAAGCACTATTTTTTCTGAGGTCTATGACATTTGATACTTTGAAAAGCATTTTGTTGTTGCTTGTAAGAAGGGAAACTAAGAGTAAGTACACTAACTATGTGATAAATTAGTAATAAAGAAATGAATGAGTATTTAAAATACATATTTTCATTAATTATGAGTGAAATTCCTCTTTGCCTTCACTCCTAATAAATGCCTATTTTAATTAAAGTACTGCCTATTTTCAGTATTTCAAGTGCCTTTTTGCCTGCCTATTTTAACCAAAAATAAATGCCTAACTTTCGGGCTCTAGCTACTACTTATACAAATCTCTTTGAGAAATTTTATGATCAAAGTAGCATTTTTACTCGGTTCGGGGAAATTCTTGGTTGGCATTGTGGCTTTCTTAATAGAGATTACACAATGTGACATAGAGAAGAGTACAAGAGACAGTGACTGCAGACGGATCATGTTTTCCGAGTTGCGTTGGTTTGCTCAGGTGGGATGCAATGATCCGCCCTGGACAAGTATATTCAAATATGTACAGTCATTAGTAAAATCAGTCCTTGGCGCAATCCATTCTTTAGAAGACAAATCTTCTTATTCTGACACATTGGTATTTCCTTTTCTTTTTATGGTGTATCATATTGATGGGGGATTCTCGAATATGAATCTTTCTTTTGAATCGATTCGAATCTAAATAAGAAGATCTATCCAGAAAATAGATCGACAGGTTCAATTCATCGACGATCATCTCCCATCACTAAATAATGAATCGACCTAAATAAGTCCATTTGAGTACTCCATAATATGAAAAATATATCTGTAATTAGAAATAGACTAAAATAATAATAATAATAGACAAAAACGGTTATATAAATCAAGAGAACAGTTTGAAGCCTTATTTTTGTTATACGTTATTACCTTCTTCCCTCTAGTTTGAGAAACGAAAGGCTTTGAGTCGTTGTATAATGTTATTGTTGTATTAAAAGTCTGTTACTGGGCATAGGACAGTGTTCTATTAATTTCTTCTTCGGTTAAATAAATGAGAATTCTTCAGAAATGAGGTTGAGTAACAAGAAGTGATGTATTAAGTATTTTAACTGTCGGAGGCCCGGCGGCCGTGAGGGTTAAGGCGTGAGCACTTAACACTCCATGCCAAAGGGTCATGGGTTCGATTCCCACTAGGGATAATGGCTTTTCTTCGGAAAAAAGAAAAGGCATTTACCCTATACTGGTTAGAAAAGGTTGGTAACCTATAGATAACCCGTCCTAAAATTCATAGTTAATAATAAATGGAGGTTAAAATTTAAATATATACAAATACAGGTTATCTAAGGGGTAGTTTGAAATCAGATGATATAAATACAGTAATAAAAATAAGTATTTAAAATCACTGCAGTCACTAGAATAAGTATCTGGATGTGGTGTTCCCAAAATGACCCTCTGAAATTTACGTTTTTCATACACACGACAATGCTTAAAGATATCGCATTGAAAATGGTTTTATTTGATTATTCTCAGGTCATGCCTCAACATGACAATGGAACAAATTGCGTTCAAGGAATATTTGCCAGTTTATAAGAATGTAACGCAAACTACAGGACAAGGAAACAATAACAAAGAATACGAGATAAAAAAGGAATTATTCGAAAGAGGAATTACGGATGACCCTTACTCATTAAAACGAGATAATATCGAGCAGAGAGTGAATTCGTGTGATGATTGTCCCTGAAGAAGATCGGACACGGCAATTTTCGGTAGATCGTGATGAGGTACCACAAAAAGGCAGAAACTATTCCAGTACCGCCCACATAGAGGCAGGTAAGAACCCAGGGTACCTCTTGACCTTCCCACATAGCATTTGATAAGTCAAAGAATAGTTGGCGTTCCGCCAAGAAAATAGTTATATATATATATATATTCATCTATGACACAGCCCTGATGGGCATCATAACGTACAACCAACCATGGCAATCACATTCTTCCGTACCCGTGGGTCCTAACAAGACTTTGAAGGTAAAAATGCAGTTTCCAGCCCTCCAAAATGATTTCTTTCAAACTTTGCACAATAACGTATTTCGATGCACTAAACACGAATACGATAAAAAAAACGTCGGATTTAACTAGGAAAGAAGTTATTAAGCACTTAAGTTCACTGTTATGCAGGTTATGAGAGCTAATGTGAACAACTAAATTTGTGACGACTTTAAGGCATACATGACTTTAAGGCATACATGACTTTAAGGCATAAATGACGACTTTAAGGCATACATGCTATGCGTTTCCGCTCGCTACGCTCGCTCAAAAAGACAAAACCCCAGTCAATCCAACTCGCTAAAATTAATAGACTATGATATTATGCACTAAAGTTAGGAAGGTTATAAAACTAGGCGTCATCAGCGTATTTGTAAACACGCGGATGCGCAGATATGTAACATTGGGAAACAGAGAACTGTCATTTGAAATGTTCAGAAACCATTTATTCAAAGATATTGTTAATTTTAAGGGCATCCTCACCCGTCGTCACCTGTCGCTTAAGGGCATACGTGCTGTGCGTTTCCGCTCGCTCAAGAAAATAACAAAACCCCAGTCAATCCAACTCGCTAAAATTAATAGAATTCTATTAATTTTAGCGAGGGTTTTGTTATTTTCTTGAGCGAGCGGAAACGCACAGCACGTATGCCCTTAAGCGACAGGTGACGACGGGTGAGGATGCCCTTAAAATTAACAATATCTTTGAATAAATGGTTTCTGAACATTTCAAATGACAGTTCTCTGTTTCCCAATGTTACATATCTGCGCATGCGCGTGTTTACAAAT
The DNA here is from genome assembly GCA_946811695.1 of Gonocerus acuteangulatus. Classification (NCBI taxonomy): domain Eukaryota; kingdom Metazoa; phylum Arthropoda; class Insecta; order Hemiptera; family Coreidae; genus Gonocerus; species Gonocerus acuteangulatus. The sequence goes on from OX328128.1 coordinate 32,036,685, forward strand.
AACCTCCCCTGGCTCAAAGGCTACGCTACGGGCGGGACTTTTGATATGTTCGCCTCTTAACTAGCCCAGTTACGAAATAAAAAATTCAGTTACAAACATTTCCCTCTTCACAACTCTTTGTTTCCTGGACTCATACCCGCTATTTCATATAAGATGACCATGGGCGAATATAGAAAATAATTTCGGAGGGGGCTAGGAAAATTTCGGGAAGGGGGGGCTGAGACCATTTCCAGTGTATGGCATACTAACAATTTAGATCTTGGAAGAGTTTTAGCCAACTTAAACGCTATTACACCCAAAATAGAATATGTTTTATGAACTAAATGATCTTATTTAATTTATTTTTAAGGGTTATACGAAATTTTTACCGATCAAATCAAAATATCGGCGGGGAGGAGGGGGGGCTGCAGCCCCTCAGCCCCCCCCCTTATATATGCCCATGAAGATGACCATAAAAGATATTTTTGAGACTATGTTTTAAATTATGTAGGAGGCCCGGTGGCTGTGAGTGCTATGGCGTATGTACATGATTCCCAGTAGGGGTGGTGGTTCTTCATTCGATAAACCAAGGCCTCATCTCTATTTTGGCTCAAGAAGGGTGGTAACCTATAGATACTAACATTCTGGGTTAATTATAAATTGACGTTAATATAATAAATAAATGAAATTATTTAGGAAATGTATCCCATTTTTGTTTTCATTTTTATTATTGCTCTTTTATCTCGGTTCCTCTCTCCTTCCATAGGGGGGAAACCGGCTTATGAGATTGGTCTCATGACGCAATCCGGAATTGCCGACTAAAAAATTTAACGTTTGAGAATAAATAGATCACGAAATTTTTTATCATCTCGTCCACAACTGGAATATTGTAGATACCGACAAACCCAAACCATGCAGGTTCTTATCGTCAATGCGTTTGATAACGCAGCATTGATAAAGTTCAACGAAACCAATCAGCTGATTAGATTGTTATAACTTGTTAGGATTTTTGACTAAGAATTTATAATTCCGATTCAGAGAACTGTTTACTGGATCATATTTTGACATGGTTGGTCGGTGAGGGTTCATTTTATGGATTGTCAAGAAAATGTCCAAACCTCCAGAGGCTCTCTATTATTTCATTGGTCTCCCCGTGGTCTAGTGGATTAATGAGCGGGAGATGTCGGGTTCGATTCCCCACGGCTCGTTGGGAAAAAAAAAAAAAAAAAAAAAAAAAAAAAAAAAAAAAAACATTAGTTCATTGCTAAGTACTTTCAGAAGAATACATCCATCACGAATGTTCTTCTTCTAAATCCGACATTCTCCCCGACGACTCTCGACCCTGGTAAGATCAGGATTTATTTATTACACTGAAGAATGAGGTATTTCCCTGAATTTACTGAATAATAAAATCAATTACAAAATGAAACAAACGATAAAAAAAAACTGAAGAAAAATAACACAAAGAACCGTTCAAAGCAACAATCGATTAAATAAGGAATAATTTCTCCCCCGGAGATATCGAAAATGAATATGCTTTCGAATGGTTACCGTTTACTTACCACGATTTCCAAACTGTCTTCGATATACATAATTAAAAAAATATACGAAAATCCCAAAACTGCCAGTCGGACTTTTAATAAAACTTCTCTCTCATAGATACCCACGAAGTCTTTTTTATTTTACCCACGCCAGTTACTTTTATTACTAAAACAGGTATTCATCGTATCATTAAGTTAATAGTTATGAAGAACAGATGTTTAAACTAATAATTAGTTTAAATAAATTATTTATTCAACAAATGTAAACCAAAAAAAAAAAAATTGAAAACACGCTACTTCTTCCGATTTCAACACACGACTCAGTTTAATCAAATTCATTATTTGACAACTTCAACACAGCACAACAAACACAACTTCAACGTGTCTAAACCTCTTTCATGTATAAACTTTATGTAGCCTAGCAACATCTGTTACAATAGCAACATCTGTTACAATAGCAACATCTGTTATAACATCTGTATAATAAAGTAAAAAAGACCCCGACAATTCATTACAGCCAGAAATTGGTAATTTGGGTCCGGAGTAGACTTCGATTGGCCGATTTTGGTGGGAAACGAACTCGTTTAATCGTTTAACGGGGATCATTTTGGGAGTCTATTAGGTAGGATGGGTAGTGCAATCTTAATAGCTACATTCCTTCCGAAAGTGCTATATATATATATATATATATATATATATATATATATATATATATATATATATATATATGTATATTGGTTATTTAAGCAAATTATTCAGAAGTACAGTGTACACTACCCATATTCTGAGGAAAGTGCTTATTTTCATTCCAAGTAAAGTTTCCTTAGACCTGAACTATTCCAGATGTGAATTCCACAAGGAGAGGAAGATACAGTGCTGACTAAGATGGCTGAATAACACCGGAGTAAACAAGGCGGCCATTGTTTAGTAAACATACTCCAGCACCACACAGCTCTCGCTCAAGCGGATGTAGGCCTTCCAATTTTTAACATACTACGGTCCGTCAAAGATTGACAGATAAGTTCGATTGCGCTAGCGTGAACTTCAAAAGTCCGTCACGCAGGAGCTGCATAACTAAGCACTTTCCTCAGAATTTGGGTTGTGTAGACTGCTTTCCAGGACTATTTGCTTAAAATATCCTATATAAATAAAATAAAAACATGAATAGTTCTCTTTTACTTTTGTAATGAGCAACTGTTCAATTATTAATTTTGTAATTCATTTGCTTTCAGAGTTATGTTTACACATGGTACCCACGACGTATACCGCGTTTCGTTACAATACAGCAGAAATTACGACCGGTATGAGTATATCAGTAATGTGGATACGGAGTAAACCCCCCTCCAAATAGACTGATTTAGTTTATTTTTACAACACATTTTATCTATACATTACCACTACGAATACTGATTTTCGTCGAAATATAACTAAAGTCCGACTCGCAGGAACTGCAGCATCTTAGCGCGGTTCCGTTCATGTCCCTAGTGCCATTTGATAAGCTTAGAAAAGAAATAAACTTATTTTTTTTATATATCTCGTTAAAATTGTCAAAATCCTCTCGAACATCTCGAATAAAAGTGATATTAAGGCGTCAGGGACACCGACAGTAGCTAACTTTTACACAGAAGCGAAAATTACAGAATCTGGCTCTCATTCTAAAGCAAAGCTCTATAAATCAATACAAAATATGCCTAATAAAGCCTTTCTAGTGGATACAGAAGCATGGGCGTATATGAGGGGGGGCCTGAGGGGGCTGCAGCCCCTCCCGAAATTTTGAATTGATGATAAAAACTTCTCGTAAAACCCTTAAAAATAAATTAAATAAGATCACTTAGTTCATAAAACATATTTTATTTTACGGAAGCGTAGATCGTCGGGGTTTCGGTCAGTGTTCTTATTCAATAAAACACATTTTATTTGCTAAAATGTATATTTATTGCCGCCAACGTTTCGGCTTGCTATACAAGCCATCTTCAGGGCTGTAAAAACATATATGGTGTAACAATCGTAAGGACAGAAACAATAACAAAAACAACAAAAAAAAAAAAAAAAGGCTAGAAACATTAACATAAATATGAGTACCTATATGCTTGAAAATATAAATATAAATATATATATATATATATATATATACACACACATATATATATATATATATGTATATACACACACATATATATATATATGTATATATATATATATATATATATATATATATATATATGTATACATATATATATACATATACATACATATACATATATATATATACATATATATATACATATATATATATATATATATATATATATATATATATATATATATATATATATATATAAAGTATAATACGCCCATGTACAGAAGGATCAAGAAGAAGTACACAAGATTGAGTAGAATACCCTGCCTAATATAGCCTATATAGAATAATATGCCGAATAAAACCTATCTAGTTAATACACAAGGACAAATAAAAGTCTTGACGAATAACAAGTCAAGAAAAAAAACTTTATTTAACAAAATAAAACAAAGTTTAGTTGCCCAACTACAATAGAATAATATACCTAATTAAGTCTATGGAGTAGATACAAATGGACCAAAAACAAGTCTTGTGGAATATTGTTTTTTTTTCTAATTAAATACTTTTTATCAATATTTAGTATATAACCTTTGTTGAAAACTATTGATTGCTAATTGATGAATCGGTTTACAACTAAGTAGTCTTTATGAATATTTAGTATATAACCTATGTTTGGATCTGTGTTTTTGGGGTGCTCTCCGCCTAGGGTTTGTATTTGTGTCGGCAGATACCTGGGGTATATTTACAGCTCTTGAGGATTAACTCTTAGCAGGTAAATTTCCTGCGGACCTTCTGCTTCTACGGGCATTGAACCGCCATATTCGCTCATAGTATCTAACCGTTGTGAAGTTTATTTTTTGGATTTAGGACTTAATATACATATGTAGACTAAATCATAGCAAGAAGTAATCCTCCGTCGTCAGTTCTTAACTATGTAGACTCGCTAATGTTATCCAATCTTAGATACATCGTATTTAAAATCCAAAGCAAAAACACGACATTTCATCAGAATCCCCTGCTGAATAAAACTTATATAGAATAATATGCAAAATAAAGCCTATCTAGTGGATAAAAAATAGAGGAAAAAAGCCGTTCGTGGTGGTAGAAAATCTTAAAAGTATTTCGCTCAGAAATCTCCGAAATATTGTCACTAATTTTACGTATCCTGTTTTATAGCCAAATAGATTTATATTCTATAATCAATAAGAAAAACCTACTAACAATAAAAAACTATGGGTAACAGATGAAAATAGGAAATACCAAGAATAATTCTAAAGAACGAAATCAACACCAGTTTCCCATCTAGATATTCATACGGCATCTTCGAATTCTAACAAACAAAATATTGATTCTAATTATACGTATCCTGTTTTATTGACAAATACATTTGACTACTATAAGCAATTAAAAACACTAGGGAATATGCCAAAGAACTCGGAATAGGAGCCTCGACAGTTTCAAGACATTTGAAGGAAATCGACAAATCCAAAACTGACATTTCATACGGTACAGCCTGATATATTTTTAACAATGAATTGCTTTTCTTATTTTAATTAATCTGTTTTATTGTCAAATACATTATCCTACTATAACCGATGAAAAAACAACAAGGAATAAAAACAAACAAGAAGAACCGTTCGAGGGGTCTCCCGTAGTCTAGTGGCTAGCGCGCTGGATTCATAAGCGGGAGATGGTGGGTTCGATTCCCACCTCCGGCAGGAATTTTCTCATCTCAAGGCTCGCTGGGAAAATTCCTCGCTGCACCCTGGATGTCGGCGCTAATGACCTAGAAGTAGACGCGCCGTAAAAAAAAAAAAAAAAAAAAAAAAAAAAAAAAAAAAAAAAAAAAAAAAAGAACCGTTCGAATAAACGAAATCAATTACTTCAAAGTTTAAGCACTTATTTCTCCGATTGACATAGCCTAATCAAAAATTGTTTCAGAATCTTTTTTGTAGAACATTTATTAAGCTTTCGCATGGTAACCCTCCGTTTACCAATATTCCTAACCGTCTTCGAGATATCAGGGAATGTATACGAAGTTCCCAAAACATTTCATGTCTGTTAATAAAATATTTTATTCTAATCCTTCCTTAGCTCCAAACGTAACCGAAATTTTAACATATTAGTGTTGATGAAATTCAAACATGCAGAAAATGTTTCAACTGAATCCCATAATTTTAAGTATCAAAATCAAAGACAAAAAGAACAGTTCGAATAAGCGAAATCAATTACTTTAAAGTTAAAAGCACTTATTTCTCCGATTGACATCGCCTAATCAAAACTTTCATCAGAACCTTTTTTGTAGAGCATTTAGTAAGCTTTCCAATGGTATTCTTCCGTTTCCCAAGATTCTTAACCTTTTTTGAGATATTAAGGAAAGTATACAAAGTTACCAAAACTTTTTTATGTCTGTTAATAAAATATTTTATTCTAACCCTTCCTTAACTCCAAACGCAACCAAAATTTCAACATATTAGTTTTAATGAAAGTAGAAGATGCAGTAAATGTTTCAACTGAATCCCATGATTCTAAGTACCCAAACCAAAAACGGCATTCAAAAATTATTTTGTCAGTTTTCTCGAAAACGGTTAAAGCTATCGCCTTGAAAATGGTTTCATTCGTTTTCCTAGCCCAAGAAGCCTATAAAACGAGTACTTACAAGCTTATGAACTCAAAAACTTAAGCGTTACGATTTTTTTTGCGCGAATTTCGCCCCAAACGCCATCTTCCAGTGGGCGGATTTTGCTGGTTAACGAACTTGATCTTTCAAATTGGACGACTGATTTTTGTACCAAATTTCATCAAAATCGGACCATCAGGGAAGCCAGAAATGAGCGAACGGACAAATATATATATATATATATATATATATATATATATATATATATATACAAATTTGAACCACCGTTATTATCGGTCTCTAGGGGTTCTGAAACGCGAAATTTTCTTGTCGGCACTTCCGGATTGTTTCATTGTATCAACCTTATAAGCGGGGTTCCTCCCTATGGGGGAGGGAGGAACCGCGCTAAAAGAACAGTTCGAATAAGCGAAATCAATTACTTTAATGTTTTAAGCACTTATTTCTCCGATTGACATCGCCTAATCAAAACTTTTATTAGAACCTTTTTTGTAGAGCATTTAGTAAGCATTCTAATGGTAATCTTTTGTTTACCAAGATTCTCAACCTTTTTCGAGATATTAAGGAAAGTATACAAAGTTACCAAAACGTTTTATGTCTGTTCATAAAATATTTTATTCTAACCCTTCCTTAACTCCAAACGTAACATAACTTTCAACATATTAGTTTTAATGAAAGTAGAACATGCAGATAATGTTTCAACTGAATCCCGTGATTCTAAGTACCCAAACCAAAAACGGTATTCAAAAACTATTTTTCCAATTTTCTCGAAAACGGTTAAAGCTATCGCCTTGAAAATGGTTTCATTCGTTTTCCTAGCCCAGGAAGCCTATAAAAAGAGTACTTACAAGCTTATGAACTCAAAAACGTAAGCGTTACGATTTTTTCTGCGCGAATTTCGCCCCAAACGCCATCTTCCAGTGGGCGGATTTTGCTGGTTAACGAACTTGATCTTTCAAATTGGACGACTGATTTTTGTACCAAATTTCATCAAAATCGGACCATCAGGGAAGCCAGAAATGAGCGAACAGACAAATATATATATACAAATTTGAACCACCGTTATTTTCGGTCTCTAGGGGTTCTGAAACGCGAAATTTTCTTGTCGGCACTTCCGGATTGTTTCATTGTATCAACCTTATAAGCGGGGTTCCTCCCTATGGGGGAGGGAGGAACCGCGCTAAAAGAACAGTTCGAATAAGCGAAATCAATTACTTAAATGTTTTAAGCACTTATTTCTCCGATTGACATCGCCTAATCAAAACTTTTATTAGAACCTTTTTTGTAGAGCATTTAGTAAGCATTCTAATGGTAATCTTTTGTTTACCAAGATTCTCAACCTTTTTCGAGATATTAAGGAAAGTGTCGGCGCTAATGACCTAGATGTAGATGCGCCTCAAAAAAAAAAAAAAAAAAAAAAAAAAAAAAAAAAAATTAAGGAAAGTATAAAAAGTTACCAAAACGTTTCATGTCTGTTCATAAAATA